>VDFB02281492.1:376594689-376693475 GCA_007258455.2 Sequoia sempervirens | reverse complement strand
TATTGTAAGAGTGGAAGTAAGGGAGATGATATATTCAGAATTCAAAAAAAGGAGGATGAAAGCCTGGAATACTACATATCAAGATTCTTGTTTTATCTGAAAAAGAACTCAAACCATACTCTCAATGAAGACTCTCAAAAACTACCTTTTCTAAGAGGAATCATTAATGCCTATATAGACACTCTCGACCTAATGGGAGGAGGTGATATGACCCAACTGCCTTGGGATGATATTAAGAAAAGATTTCTTAATTACTCCCGAGCAAATGTGAAGAAGGGTAGAGGTCATCAAGCTACAGTGGGTAAGTCTTCTTCCAGTGGAGTTTCCTGGATGGAGATAACAAATTTGTTGTCTGATTTCAAGCAGGATATCATTAACAATATGGCTACACAACTGGACACTATGCAAGCTCGAAAGAAACATGATGAAGCTGAAGCAATCTTGGCTGAGTTTTGTCTGCATTGTAGACAGAAGAAACGTGACTACAGATGCAAGATGGTGGCCAACATGGAGGATAAATAGTTGCCTACTAATTTTAAGATGATAGAAGGTGATGATGACCAAGTCTTCTTTGTTGCACAAAGGAGGCCATGGGCCCCAAGACAAGGTATGCCTCAAGATCCTTTGCAAAATTTTGGTTCATATAATAGTCAATAGAAAAATTAGTACCCTCTAAAATATGGGCCATACTCCCAACCTCAGTGGAATAACCCTTGGCCAAGTACCCAGCAAAACCGTTGGCAAGCCTCACAAGGGAACTGGCAACCACCTCAACAAAGTCAGTGGCAACTTCTATAAGGGAATTGGTAGCAGCCTAACCAATGGAGAGGAGGCCAGCAATGGTAAAATCCAACCACAGGTTTCCTGAAGCAACCCTAGTAGCAATCCATTATGCCACCTCCTGCATCTAATCAAGGTCAGAATCCAAAATCAACCCAACTACTAGCTCAGGCAACACCTAATCCAAATAACCAGCAAGCGCAGCAACAAGTCTATTTTTTTATCCTAATCATCAGCCTACCTATGCTCTTAACCTGAATAATATTAATTTATGTTCAGGAACCATGCTACCCACACCATTTCCTCACATAATCTCAGAATTACCACCTGAGGAGACTGACCAAGAAGAAGAAGATATTAATGACCAATCCCAACCAAACTAGCCAGTTTAGATCCCATCATTACCTAACTCATCTGATAAAGTGCCCCCTCCTTTTCTGCAAAGATTGGAAGGTGAAAACATGAAGAAACAAGAGGAACCCACTTTTGATATCCTTAACCAGCTAAAGCATATATGTGTGAAAATTCCCTTGTTCCAAGCAATCAAAGAAATACCTATCTATGGAAAGGCCATCAAGGAGGCATGTTTGAAGAAACCGGGGAGGAAAAAGAAAGACCCTCAAACTGTCCATGTAATAGGCCAACTCTCTGACTTAATGCTAGGGAAGCTTAGCATTCCAAAATACTAAGATCCAGGAAGTCCTGTTGTGGAGATTAATGTTAATGGGTTGCAAATTAAGAATGCTTTAGTAGATCTTGGTGCAACTATCAATGTCATGACAAAGGAACTGGTTGTAAAACTTAATATTTCAGAAATAAGAACTACACCTACAATATTATAGCTTGCTGATAGCTCAACTGTCAAACCTGAGGGGTAGTCGAAGACCTAGTAGTCACCCTGGATTCCTGGGAATACCCTACCGATTTCATGGTCTTATCTCCAAAGGCATCAATGGGGGGATACCCTATCATACTAGGAAGGCCTTGGTTGGCTACTCCTAATGCTTGCATTGGTTGTAGGTTAGGTGACATGACAATATCTGATGGATATAGCACAAAGAAGCTCACCCTGTATTCTCCAGCACTGCCCCAACTTGAGTCTGGAGATGTTGCTTGGCTAGATTTGGGAGAAGAGGAAGAAGTGAACTCTGTGGCCAATTTAATGATGATTACCAGAGAGCCTTTCATTGCACAACAAGAAGAAGAAGATATACTATCCAATATCTTGCTGAATAACTATGGTACTGAATACTTTCATTGTGAGAGAAATCCACGATCCTTGTAGACTATTCTTCCTCCATCCACATCAGCTCATTATCCTGCAACAACTGATTGCTTACACACCTTACTACCCCATAAGGTAGACATTCCCTTTCTGTCTGAAGTATCTATGATAGACTTAACCTCCCAAGTTGAGGTAGCTGCAGGAAAAACCTTATTCATTAATAAAAACCTCACCAGTGAGCAACAAGAATCTATGATCAAAATGCTTACCAGTCATAAGTCAGCTTTATTGACATTATGCATAAACTTGTACTTATGAGATGATAAATTCAATATAATTTGGAATTATTCATTTAAATTTTCTAAGCACTTAAAATCACTAAGATTTGCTAAATATAAATATTGATATTGATATATATAAAAGAGGTAATTTGAAATCCATAATCCATTACTTTAAATTCATGGTCTAAAGCAAGCTCATGCATACACACTACATGTTTGAATCAGTGGTTTCAATTTTTTCTTCCTAATTTCCCATGCTTATTCCATTAACTTATTTTTTTGTGAATCCCATGAGTCTCAAAACCTTGTATCTATAATTTTACTTTATTCTATAGCTATAGACCCAACAAGCCCTATAGATTTTACTTAAATAAGGCTTTCACATATCATAGTCTTAATGCTTGACATTCAATTCTGTCACTATAAAAATGTATCATTTTAAAGAACCTTATATATCAATTTAGAATTTAAAAGTATATTCAATAATATTCTACCTATATTATTCATTTTAACATTTGGCATCCACCAATATTCCCACATAAATTCTAATTTATTTGTTTTTTCATGTCTATCTTTACCTAACATCAATCCTTGTACTACTCCATAGTGTTATATATGTTCTTTTTGTCTTCATGAGTATATATCATTTACTAGAATCTATTTTCTTTAATCCCATCCATGTTTGAAGCATAGAAATTATCCATTCTATTCTAGATTTTAAAGCTTTTAATGTTGCAAGCATATAGATTACATGGACCTAGGTAAGAAAGAATAATTGAGTATCATGCAATCCTCGATACCTTCATACATGTTTTTTCCATCCACATTCACTTGAATTTTTTACCCAACCACCATGACACCATGTTCCCTCACTCATCACTATGCATATTTTCTTTCCAAGATATTACTTCATCTAATTCATACATATATTCCTAGATCAAATAAAATTTGACATGTACCTTGGGTCCACTAAAAATAAAAATGGATATGAGTTCATAATTTTTGTTCAATAAGCATGCTAGATAGCTTTCTTTCTTATGCAAAGAATGACAATTTGGAAAATGGTATTATTACCCTAATTTTATTGCAAAATATGAGCTTGAACTTTATATGCATAAAACATGACACCATATACCCTATAAACTCAACACCTCAAATTAAACCTAAAATTCTCAAAAAATCAATAATAAATAGAAATTAGATTTCTTGAGTAATAAATGCAATTTTAATTTCTTCAACAATAATATTGAAATCTCTTTTTCTTCCCACTTGACACATAGTTTGTAGAATTAAGGATGAAGATAAATTGAAGCTTCTTTGGATCATGTGATGGAACGTAGAACATTGAAAATGGTTATTGTAGCTAAAATATTAGTTGCTAAGTTTCTCAATTTCACCTTAAATATAGAAAATTGGGAAATAGGACATAGCTCGATATCAATATATAGTTGATGTATGCCAAAGTCATTCAAAAAAGATCATGTTCCTTATTTAAAATCAATTAAAATCATGTAGAAAATTTTATAATGTATTCAATACCTATATTTTCTTTGTGCCTAGGCTTAGAATTCTCTAAATTCTATAGTGGTTCTACCACCAAATAGTGAGTTATGTTAGTCATAAAATAATATAATATCTAAGATCATATATCTCAAGGGTCAATATATAAATACATATACTTTTTTTCTTTTAGTGTCTTGCATCAAGTTAGTATAGAGTTAGATAAATAAATTTGGAGAGGCGAACTTCACCTACATAAGTAACTAGGTTGAAACTTTATTTCCCTACTTTATCGATATGTACCTACTATAACTTAGTTTCTTTTTCATTTTGTAAACACAAATTTATGAGCCTAAATGTATTACAATTAATGAGATAGTTGATAATAGTCTCAATAATTATAGTGGTGGTTTTCTTGCTAATTTTCATAATTTTCTTACAATATTTTTTTATTTATAGTTCAATTTATTTATAGTCTTACATCATTTATATTTTAGATTGGGTATAAGTTTTCTTTTATTAAGAAAAATGTTTTCCCTAATGTCACTAGATAACTTTTATTATTTCTTATTTCCAATTTCTTTGGCCCTTTTCTCTTCTCACGTTTCTTCCATTTTTTTAACTGCATGGTTAGATTATGATAGTGTAGATCTATATTAGCATAGATTACTTTCTCTTGTCTTCCATAGTTACATATTTCCAAGAGGACATGCATTTGTGTTCAATTTTTAGAGCATTATTTGTAAATGCATTGTTATTTTCATAAGGGAAGGTTATTCTATGTGTAACAACCCATTAAGACATTAAAAAATATAGATACCAACAAGCACCTATTTTGAAACATCATTGTTTCTACCGTTGTGCTACATTTGCATAGCCAAGTATAATAACCTTGAAACTTTGGGAGGATTTTGAGTCGTTTTTCAAGAGAATTTGGATTTTAATGTTTGAAGTTGGTCTTGTGATGTCTAAAACTATAAGTCTTTATAGCTTAGCTAAATTTAAGTTAGAATTCTTTTAAGAAATTTGAGAAATTTTTGATATAAAATATTACATGTCCTCTAACTAATATGAAGTGATAAAGTTTTATAAACTTATCAAATAAATACTGCAGAAAATGTCCTAACACTAATTAGAAATATTTATACCATGTGCATGCCATATTATATTGTGCGAGACCTATAATTCAATTCTTTCAATATATTATCACTACTTTAAATAACAATTAAAAGTCTCAAATGTCAACACTTTAAATCTAAGTAATAGTTTCAATGAAAGACATCTATTCAACACTTTGAATGCATATTTAACCTTGAAATTCAAAATTATATTATTTTTAAATTTTAATTAATTCATAAATACGATCAAACGCGTATTAGACAATAAGTTTTTGATAGCATTGCAATTACTATTTTATTGTCTTTAAATTTGAATTGATGTGGTCTAATATCCCCGCGATTGCTTTATTAAATAATTAAATAGAAGTTAATACAATTGACTTTTGGATACAGTTTTGAACAATTCAATTTTAACTTTTGGTGGCAACCATCTTAGTAGGATAACTGCACGCACACTCATATATAATGGTTTACGACTCTTTTAGTATAAGGACATGAAACGGTTTTATTTCGCTTTCTCAATCAAAAAAATAAAACAATACCACATTAATAATATTTTTAGATATTCCTTTAGTTGGGGACGCGACATTGTTTCCTTATCTCTCCCTGCGATCCTGTCAGCACATCAATAGAACCCATCTTTACCATCGCTCTGCCAAAATTCTTCCTCCATATGGTTGGATACTTGGCGTTAATCTTCACCAGTCTGGAGGTGGCATCATTTGACATCAACGTCTGATCGGACTTCAGCAACCCACGCTTGTATTGCAAATCGACGTAGTATTTCACGTCCAGATTATTAGGTGTGAGAGGATCCAACGGAACAACAACACTAGAGGTTGAAGATGAAGCGGGGCATTTGGCCTTAAGCTGAAGGGCATAGTGAGGATCCATGGAAGGGTCCTGAACACCCTTGCCGCTGAAGTTGTACAGACGATCTGCAGTAAATGAAGAACAGTGAGAAACTCCAATAGAATGCGCCCCTGCAAAAACATAAACATCGATGTCATTAGAAATTTCGTTCTTCATACAGTTAAATTAATTACAAAATTAATATTCTAAACCGCAGCGAAAGCAAAGTAACCACCTGAAAGAGTAACCATATCCTCTTGGGATAATTGCTTTTGAGCAAAGAGTTGTGTCAACTGGTTTACGTCGAATGAGGGAGGTGGCAGATTCCCCGGAATATCCGATGCTTGAGATATTCTTCCATCTCTTCGTCCTCCTTCAACAGCCCACGTTAAACCACCAGCCTGAACATTGAATTAACATGATTAGCACTTTAGCAATACTAGGCTACGTTGATGGTTACGTTACTCAATCTTGATACCAATCTTACTTGGTGGGCGCTATCTCTTGCAGCGAATGCCACTATATCGGCACAAGAAACCACTCCTGAGCATTTGGCTTCTATCATAGACTTCGATTCATCAATTATGTCAAAGCCAGACAGGCTTGGATTGTTTGCAGGGGAGTCTTTCTCTGCAATATTTCCTCCTGCGGAGTCGATGAGGATTGATCCATCACAACCCTGCAATAATAACTCAATGTTTATATAGCAGTCACCTTGTATTAGCTCTGAATATCTCATGTAGGGTTTCAAAATACTTACTCTCACGAAGCAGTCGTGAAAATGCATTCGTATTAGATCTGCTGCGACACCAGGATTCGCTCTAACAGCTTTGCCCACAACATCACTTACAATCCCCTCTGCCTCAGGGCATGTATGCCAGTAGTAACCCACTTTTTACCCGGCACCATCAACTATACTGTTCATAAATGACAGTAGTAAGATTAATGGAACAAAAGCAAGAATCATTTTCGCTTCGAACGACGTCGATACTAATTCTCCAAGAGAATTGAGGAAATTAATCACAAGCTCTTTCTTCTTACTTTGAGATGAGATGAGATGTTGATATGCGATGTAGTAGCACCTGGTATTTAAGGGGTTCTTCGGCTGCCATTGTTCGATGAACCAGCCAACTCAGGCTAACAAATTTGACCAGACTCTCTCTGTGATACGCGATGCCATTTTATCTTTTAGCATTGAATTATTCAAGCGAATAGACCAAGTAAAGCATCTAATGCTAATTATATCATTCACCATTTGGCGGCTAAATAACGTGGGCGGCGCCCACAATTAACAGCTGCATATGATTGCTTCGTGGCCTTACAGTCTCCAGATTTGCTCAATGCCAGATTATATTATCTCTATGTTTATCATGAAGTTTTATTGTCCTGCAGATGCCTCAAAATTATAGTCGGTAAGCATCGACTGGTTAATTTTCTAAAGTTGTCATTTGGTAAACCCGGCCGAATAAATGCACGTGGTCAATATTCTTGCTGAAAAGATTCTTTCAAAAATAGGTGACGGACATATGTACACGTAAGAAGCAACAAACGATGCCTGTTCAAATGCCTTAATATATTATAATTTAAATGCGCCGCCCAAAAAAGGCCATAGCTCTCGGAAAGGAGTTTTCAAGTATGTGATTTTTTTTAATGGTTGTACAGCCTATGTTTAGGTCATGTCGATTTTGTAAGATTTGTTTTGTTGAGATTGGCTGGCATTTTGGTTTTCTTGTAATTCTTTGTTTTGTTTATTAAATAAAAAAACAAAATCATAAGCATTATATCACACTCAAGGTATATAATATTTGTTTATAATAATTAGGTCTTGTATTTAAAGGTGGTATGTTAATATGTTAGAGAGTATGCGTTTATGCATATAGATTCTAGTTGTATATGATTGGATTAAACAATTAATAATAGGCATTAAATAATAGAATGAAATAAACTTAGATAATTTTAGATTTTTTTTATTAAAAAATTTAAGAATTATTTGATTATGAAATATTTGCATAGAGATTTAAAACATAAAGCAATGTAAATGAAAAAAGAAAGTTGTTTTCAAATTGAAAAAAAAATATTGCAAATGGAAATAGAATATTCTCATTTAATTGTCAAATCAATATTTATTTGCCGTTTATGTGATAAGTGAGATTTTGGAAGGTTTCATAGCTGGTTTACCATTAAATGGTAGCTGAAACTTGTTTTCCAACAACTCAACAGTGGTTTGTAGGCATGAGACTTGTGTCAAGCTCAAATCTCACACTATATGTGGCCTATCAACTAATTACTATATGAAATGGTGTTTCTTAAAAGGCAAGTTAGCAAAAATTATAATGTTTTGTGAAAATGACATGTGATTTACAAAAATGATTTTATAAAATGAGGTAATAGAGATTTATTTGAAATAATTTTTACTGTTTAATATGTTAATGTGGTTTTCCATGCTTTCATATCTACAATCAATAGGTTTTCATCCACTAATCACCAATATTCAATGTGTTTTAATTCATATAGTATTATCTGTTGAAAACAAGTGCCCAAAGAAATCTTGATAGAGTTTTGATAAGATAAAAAGATATGCCTCAAATGTGAAATCATCAACAAATAAATAGAGGAACAAATCAAAATTATCCTCTCTTGAAAAAATAAACAAAATAATACCATTTTCATCGTTTTCCCTACCAAAATAGGCTCTCATAAATATTTGTCATTAGTAGAGTCTTCACAAAAAATAGATAGTAATTCCCTTTTTCAATTTGTCATAAAATCATATATATGATCTTGATGTTTGTTACTTTATTTATGAGTAGCGAAACAATCTATTTTCCAGTGTGAGAATAATAATAATAATATAATATAATGAATATTTAATTGACCTCCATCCATCTTGAATATATAATTCATCATGGGTCAAACATTAAATTTTAATTTTTGATTTCCAATCTCATTCCTTAACCTCTAGCAAATGTTAGAATGGGCAATTTTTCCATAAAATTAAATTTCTAAAAAATAGGATGTGATTGTTTAATAATTAGTTTTATATATAATATTTCATATTTTACAATAACTATAGTGCTATCTTGATCTCTATAAAGCTATTCCATCATTAGTAGGCCAAACAAATTTAGGTCCACATTTGTTGCATTGAAGAACCCATTCACAGAAAGGATATCAATATTCACTATTTCTTGACTACTGAGTAGGTAGATGACATATTAACCAAACCCTTTTTTCTTCATTTATAATCTTTATTATATTGCAAGAGGTAACAAATTTGGGGATGGATAATCATATCTTATCTCTCTTTCTCTATTTTTGGGGCTATTTTCTCTTTCCTTTTTCGAGTGAATTTATTTTATATAGCTACTTCACTAGGCTTCATTTTTTGAGACTCATGTCTCTTCACTAACTTAGGCTTCATTTTTGGGAGAATGCCACTTTACAGTTTTATTTCTATTTAGAATAAGTTTTATTTATTTATTTATTTACATATATATTTAAGCTTTCTTAGATTATTATGAATTCTAATCATGAGATTAGATGTCATCTTGTAGAAGAGATATTGTGTAACTAACTTATTCTTGGTAGTTAGATTTAACCTCTAAGATGTAACCGAGACCTCTACCATCCATTTCATTTTTTCTCGCTAACTAGACAATAAAAAATTCCTAAGGTCTTCCATGTAGATATAATTCTTATAAATTTATACTTTTTGGAGTTACTCCTCCTATTGGATTCATTTGAATCACTTCTATTTATTTGTATTCAATGCTCATCCCTCATTTCTTTTGATGAAGAATGAATTTATTTGTACTAGTTTGCATTTCTATTTTTTTGCAAGACATTAGTTTCTTTTTTAATTTTATTTCTTGCATTATTTACAAAAAAAATCAATATATATATATATATATATATATATATATATATATATATATATATATATATATACATACATATATATATAATTGTAATAGATCTTTTATAATTTCCTCTTTAGTTCAAAATCAAACATAGGAAACAAAAATACTATTATTTTAACCACAGCATGCTGATTGTTGGAATCCCTTAGCCTTGAAATGAAAAGAAATGGTTATCACAAGTCAATAGACATCAAATTTCATAACTGGTGAACATGAAAATAATGCTCAACTAGATAAGATATATGAGACTAGATTGGATAAGACTAGAAAAATGTAAAAAATTAGGACAATGAGACAAGATCATGAAGACATAAATATACATGAATTAGCCCAATCCATAGGTATTGACAAATAGTAAGTTGAATTACTCTAATATATTTAGTTGGATATGCTTTTGATTATTTGGACTATTGTTTATTAGACACTAGCTTTCCTACCTTTGTTCAACATGATGTAGTAAGATGAAAATTGTAGTTGACAATGATGAGCATGCTATCTAAATATATGTTAGGTTACCTCTATTATTTTTTATATTATAATGTAGATTGTGTCAATAATTTAGTAGTAATCATATTGTTAGAAAGTAATTGTTTAATGATAATTGGATGGTTAATTGATCAAGTAGATAAGTTGATTCTATAAAAAGAAGTAAGAAATTATTTAATCAAACCATATATTAATATATAATATGATCATTTTAATAATACAAATTTTTATTTTTTCCATCATTTAAGATGTAAAATTTTCTTTCATTTTTATAATAGATTTGAGACTCTTTAATTATAAAATAATTATGTTAATAAATTGGTTTCATGATAGTCTCCTCCTTTATGCTCTCAATGTTACCGGAAAGACCCACACAAATTGATTTAACTTGAAAAGAATCTTTTGTCCCAAAGCTAATATGGAATGTACAAGTACAACAATCCAAAGCTGTAACTAAATATTGGCATGGGGCCTTATTACTACATAGTGATAAACGTACAGTCCTCCTGGGCATAAATTACTCCCTTCGATTACAACATTCTCTCCCTTATTCCCATGCACACTAGCGAACGACATTAAAACACTAAGGGACAAAATAAGTGGACATGCCGCTCCACCTACATACTGGTTAAGAAGAGCCATTTAGGATCCATGTGATATAAATTCTTTTAATACGATGCTGCTATTTATGTTTTATTACATCAGTGTCTTGAATAACTTTCTTGTGCGGAATTTGTTCAGAGATAAATTTTGATGAATACTTTTGGAGTTTCCTGGTGTAGGCAGTAAATTAATCATGGCCGAGCAAGGCAAGGTAATGTTGTGTAGTTCAGATAACGATATGTTTGAGGTGAAGTATGAGGTGGCTTTACAAATGGATTTCATTAAAAAATATAGAGAACTCAATGACTATGACAGCGTTTTACCTCTACACAATGTTTCCAACTCAATTTTAGCCAAGGTTATTCAATACGTCAAATTTCATATGGAAGCCAACAAATCTAACCAATCCGAGGAAGATGTGAAAATTTGGGACTGTCAGTTTGTAAATGTTAATCAGCCAACACTTTTCAATCTTGTTATGGTATGTCTTACGTTTCTTAAAAACTTGTGATATGCTTCTGTATGTTTAAGTCGAATGAGAACTTAAGCATATTTGTACTTCTCCGTAAACTTCTTAGCTGTACATTATATTGCATTTTTAAGGTAATTGCATAGTTTTTTTAATTCATCTCGGATATACAGGCTGCTAATTACCTGGTCGTAAACAATCTTTTCGACTTCTTATGTCAAACTGTAGCCGACAAGCTTAAAGATCTCTCACCTGAGCAAATGCTGCCGGCATTCAACATAACAAATGATTTCACTCCGGAAGAGGCGAAACATTTTAGGCGTCAATTTCCATGGGCATTCGATTGAAAATGTTATAAGGAAAGAGTTACATTTATAGTTCTGATTTTTTAACTGAAAGACCTTTTCATGGATTAAATTATTGCTCTCTGGTTGAACTTCCAAACTGAATTGTGCTTAAGAAAAAATTAACAATTTGAACATGTTGAAATATTCATTACGATCCGAGGTAGTAAATTTATTTGGCTTGACTGAATTTTTTTATATAATTAACACTAGCTATCTAAGTGAAACCCATGTATCATATCTATGGGAATCATTCAAACTACTTTTGTTGATTTGTAGCATAATATATAATATCACTTCTATTTTTTTATCACTATATATTCTATTGGAAAATCTCTATTCTGTATGTCTTTTTATGATAACACCTTCCTTTCTAACCTTGTATTTTTCCTTTATCCATTTTTTCCATATACTCTCTTGATTTGACTCCGCGCAACATAATCTTGTCCTACTTTACATTCAAAGATATTTTTCAATTTTTTAGCTCGTTCAATAATACCTACTTGGATTCTTTGATAATTGGGAATTTCTTGACATAAAACCATTCATATTTCTTTCAAGGGATGTTGTTCATTGGGTAGACATAACCCACCAATTTTATGCTTTTGATTCTCACTGTTGTGTCTTGATATTCTCTTAGCTTTGCATAATCTAAGAGAGGCTTGTGACCATTCCATGTGTTTCTCCCAAATTCCTTTTAGTTCATTGTTTATTTTCATGTTAAGTGATTCATGATGACCAAACAACAATCCAATGTAAATCTTCATTTTAGAGAATTATTCGTGGTATTTACGATAGTTAGAATTATGTTTGTAGTGATTTTTTTAGTGGTTAATATTCGTCAATTAGCTAATAGCTGAAATTTGGGAATCTGAAATTTTCTAATAGTTTGAGCTATAGCATGACTTGAATTACCACATTTAAAAAATAATAATAATTATAGTATTATTTAAATAGCCAAAAATACTATTATATCAAAAAATTTAACTAAAAAATTTGCCACAATATTCAATACATGATTGGATCAGATTCACCTAAAATTTATAAATTATAGTAGAAATCTATATTAATTCGCCAATAGTATATCGTAATTATTAGTTGCTTTAGGACCATATTTCTAATATTTAGTTTCTACTATTGATTTATAGTATAATCTAATAGCCTTTGTTGTATTGCATGACATAAAATGTACCCACGATCTATAATGCTCAAAGAGCCCAAAATTTTAGGTCTTATGAGCATTATAAAATGTGGGTACATTTTGCCTCAAAGAGTATAATGAGGGTCATTAGATCAATGATCTAAAATAAATTTTGAGCCTCATGAGAATTATAGATCGTGGGTACATTTCATCTTGTAGAATATTATGGGGGCTATTATATCATATTTTAAAACAACGATGACAAGTAAATATTATTGTTTACCCCTTAAACCCATCAATAATTCCCATCATATTTTAAAACAACGACGACAAGTAAATATTATTGTTTACCCCTTAAACCCATCAATAATTCCCACCCTTGGGACTGTACTTTTCCATGAGAATTATTTTTACATTGGATGGATTCACCATCTTGATTAATGCATTTTTCTATTATTTTTCAAAATTTGCCAAAAAATTTCTACAAAATTTTAGTGATGTAAAAAAAAATCACCAATAAAATTAATATTCTTTTCAAAATATGAAAGATTCGCCAATAGAAATAAATATTTTTTTCCTAAAAAATGAAAGATTCACTTGTTTTTAATATCTTTTTTCGAGGGAGGTTTCTTAAAGTTATCACTGTATACACGTGTCTTCATTGTCTAGATATTTGTTTTGGAGCACTTTGCACCATATTTTTTTTGGATGAATACAACTTCTAAAATAGTTTGGCCCCCAAATCCAAGATTTATGATCAAATGACTCTTATTCTAGTGCCCCCTTTAGAGGTTTATCTACATGCAGTATCCTAGAGTACTAGTGGAAGTTTTTTCCTTCTTTCCATCCTTCCCATAAGAATTTATTCATTACTCCCTCTAGAGTTGATGATGCTTTCTTAGTGAGTTGAAGGAAAGACATAATGTATATTGGTATATAGCTACTAGAACCACCTTGATCATAGTGATATATCTACCCAATGTAAGCCATCTAACTTTCCATGGTGAAGCTTTGGTTTTGCAATTTTGAATGAAATTATCCACAAACTTGTCCTTGTTGCACCTTTAAATATTGGAGCCCCTAAATACTTGGTCACAATAGTATCAATTTTAAAGCTAAAGTAGTCAACAATTTGCTTCTCCTACATCTTCTAGGTGATGAAGAAATATATCTCTATTTTTTCTTTTTCTAAAAGATCACCAAAGGTCGATATATATAACTCTAAAGTTTCCCTGATTGCTTTCACCTCTTGCATATTTAATTTCCAAAATTAAGTAACATCATTTAAAAATTGAATGTGAGTTATCATATACAAATTTATTTTCACTTAAACTCATATCCATAGTTCTAACTATTGTCTTTATCTTCTTGATCATCATAGGGCTTATGCCATTATTACAAATAAGAATGTACCCAAAGGATCTCCTTGATGAATTCCATTTGATCCTTCAAAGAACCCACATAATATTTTTTTCACAAAAATGGAGAAACGAGTTGTATAAATGCAATGGAAGATCCATTATAGCCATTGCTTACAAAACCCCAAAAAAAATAGAATCACCATCACTAATCTCTAGCATAATCTATTATATTGCTTGTTTATATCCAACATTCTCATTGATCATGCTTATTTGTTTCATTTTTCTATTGTTTGAATGATTTCATTTTCTAAAATGATATTATCTATGATTTCTCTCCTTAGGGTAAATCCTCTTCACTCTTTTGAGATAATGTGATCCAAAATAATTTTGATTATGTTGGCTAACATGTTTGATATTATCTTGTAAATCGTGTTGTACAATGAGATTGATCTGAAATATCAAAATGAAGTGCAATCCATTTTCTCCGGGATGAGTATTATGATAATATTGTTTAATTCTTTCACAAATTTACTCTTTATTTTGAAGTCCTCCACTAAATCCCATACATATTTTCCAGTCAAATGCCAACCATTAAAAATGTGCTATAAACCCATCCAACCTAGGGGCCTTGTTTAGGGTAAGTTATAATGTAACCTCTTTAAATTTTTTTTCAATGAATGGTGTTGTGAGCATCTAATTATCTACCTCTGAAAAATTAGAGATGGGATGTAGTTTGTGAATCTCTTAATTTCCAACTTGTTAATAGATCCATTTGGTGTAAGTTTTGAAAAAATATTATGATAACCATTTCATTTCCTTTCTTATTTGATACCACAACACCTTCTAAAATTTAAAGCACATCTATTCTATTTTTTATTCTTCTTTCCTTCAGTGAATTGTGAAAGAAATTCATATTTGGGTCCCCCTCTTTCAGTCGTGTTTTCCTTTCTTTTGACCTCCAATATACTTCACCCCAAGCTAATATTTCTAAATTCTTTATGAGTAATTTTTTTCTTTGATAAAGTCTTATGGTAACATCTCATCTCAAATGATTCTTTCATTCAATTTTGATAGTTCACTCGCTATTTTCCCTTTCTCCACAAATATATTCTTGAATAGTGATTTGTTCCACTCTCTCAATTTTCCTTTCAAATGTTATAATTTTGCAATGAAGATATAACCTTTTATGCCTAAATTTTTGAAAGATTTTTCCCACCCTTATTTCATTAGGTCCATTAGGTCATCCCTTCTAAACCACATATGTTCAAATTTGAAATCATTATTCACTATGGTTGAATGCATTTTGAGTTCCAATTTCACATGGAAATGATGTGAGCATGATATTGGGAAGATTTTGAAATCAAACACTATAGGTTCATTCAAACATTTGTGTGTGAAGAGGAATTGATCATGTCCCTGAAATATACTAGAGAACCCCAACAACCTATTTGTCTATGTAAATACACCATTTTTGGGAGGAATATCCCCTAATCTAACATATTCAATAAATTTTATAAATTCCTTCATTGCAGCCAATTTTATCTATATGCCTTGACTCTTTACCTCTAAATTCAATACAACATTAAAGTATCTACCCATTAAGATTTTTTCATCCTTATGAATGGTAAATGGGAAGATAGGTTTCCCATAATATCGTCTTTCCCTCTATTCTTATTGGGCCATATATGTTGTATAGAAAAAGGGACATATTAGAAGAGAAATGTCTTACCTCACACATGATCCAATTATCTATGACCCTTTTCTCTTCTCACATTCAGTTCACTTTTTTACTATATTGTTAGATTATGATAGTGTAGATTTATATTAGTATAGACTAATTTCTCTTGTATGTACCATAGTTACATCTTACTTAGAGGACATGTGTTTGAGGTCAACTTTGAGAGTATTTTTGGATATGCATGACTATTTTCCTAAGGAATGATATTCTATGCGAAGCCACCCATTAAGAAATTGAATAATCTAGACACCAACAAGTGCCTTGTTTGAAACATCATCTTATCTACCATTGTACTACATTTGCATTGCCAAGTATGATAGCCTTGAAACCTTAGTAGGATTTTGTCATTTTACAAGAGAATTTGGATTTTAATTCTTGAGGTTGGTCTTGTGATGTTTGAAAGTTTGAAACTATAAACCTTTATAGCTTAGCTGAATTTAAGTTAAAATAGATTTTAAAAAAATTGAAAATTTTTCAAAATAAAATATTACAACATATTCTTCTAATTAATAAGAAATCATATATTTTCATAAACTTATCAAAAAAATGCTACATGAAATTACTCAACACTAATTAGAAATAATTATATCACGTCTATGTCATATTATGTTGTACAAGACTCACAACTCAATTCTTTCAATATACTATTGTTATTTGACATTTAATCCTTAAAATTTAAAATCATATTAAATTTCTGAATTTTATTTAATTAATAAATATGGCTCTAGGAAAATTTATTGTCAGCAATTCATCGATAGAAAATTCACTACCAGCAATTGATCACCAAGGAAAATTCACTGATGGAAAATTCATCGCCAAGTAAAATTCATCGTCAGGTAAAATTCACCGCCAACAATTCACCGCAGTGGAA
This sequence comes from Sequoia sempervirens, assembly GCA_007258455.2. Lineage (NCBI taxonomy): Eukaryota > Viridiplantae > Streptophyta > Pinopsida > Cupressales > Cupressaceae > Sequoia > Sequoia sempervirens. The sequence goes on along the minus strand of VDFB02281492.1, from coordinate 376,676,786 downwards.
AATTAATCACATTAATATTTTTTAATATATATTTCAAAAACTTTGATTTTATTCAAAATATTAATACAGTTAATTTTCCGCCGTGGTGAATTTTACTTGACAATGAATTTTTCATCGGTGAATTGGTGATGGTGAATTTTCTGTCAGTGAATTGATGGCAGTGAATTTGTTATATGCCAATAAATACAATAAAATACGTATTAGAATGGTGGATACACAATAAATTGTTCATACTATTGTAATTACCATTTTATTGTCTTTTACGTTTGAATTGATGTGGTATGATATTCCAGAGATTGATTTTATTGACTTTTATATGCAGTTTTGATCAATTCAATTTTAACTTTGGTGCTAACCATCTGAGTAGGATAACGACACGCACAGCCATATATAATGGTTTAAGACTCTTTTAATATAAGCACATGAAACGGTTTTATTAATTTTATAATTGAACAAAAATCGATAGTATTTGTTTCTATATAAAAATTCCATTTCAAATTCTCCATTCTTCAAGTTGATTCGTGAAGGAAAAAAATAAAAGCTTAAGAAATAATGAAAACAATTACACACTTCCCTCTTTACAGAAATATTTTATTTTCATCGGATAGTTCTGCACTTACGTGCTATCTAATTCTTATTTCGCTTTCTCAATAAAAGAATGGAAACAATACCACAGCAATAATGTATTTAAATATTCCTTTAGTTGGGGATGCGACATTGTTTCCTTATCTCACCCTGCGATCCGGTCAGCACATCAATGGAACCCATTTTTACCATCGCCCTGCCAAAATTCTTCCTCCATATGGTTGGATACTTTGCATTAATCTTCACCAGCCTGGAGGTGGCGTCATTTGACATCAACGTCTGATCGGACTTCAGCAACCCACGTTTGTTCTGCAAATCGACGTAGTATTTCACGTCCAGTTTATTTGGTGTGAGAGGATCCAACGGAACAACAACACTAGAGGATGAAGATGAAGCGGGGCATTTGGCCTTAAGCTGAAGGGCATAGTGAGGATCCATGGAAGGGTCCTGACCACCACTGCCGCTGAAGTTGTACAGACGATCTGCAGTAAATGAAGAACAGTGAGAAACTCCAATAGAATGCGCCCCTGCAAAAACACAAATATCATTGGCATTAGAAATTTCGTTCTTGATACAGTTTAATTAGTCGCAAAAGTAAGATTCTATGCCGCAGTGAAAGCAAAGCAACCACCTGAAAGAGTAACCATATCTTCTTGGGACAATTGCTTTTGAGCAAAGAGTTGCGTCAACTGGTTTACGTCGAATGAGGGAGGTGGCAGATTCCCCGGAATATCTGATGCTTGAGATATCCTTCCATCTCTTCGTCCTCCCTCAACAGCCCACGTTAAACCACCAGCCTGGACATTGAATTAACATGGTTAGCATTTTAGGAATATTAGCTTACGATAATGGCTGCGTTACTACAGCTTAGTTAAAATCTTACTTGGTGGGCACTATCTCTTGCAGCGAATGCTACTATGTCGGCACAAGAAACCACTCCTGGGCATTTTGCTTCTATCATAGACTTCGATTCATCAATTATATCAAAGCCAGACAGGCTTGGATTGTTTGCGGGGGAGTCTTTCTCTGTGATATTTCCTCCTGCGGAGTCGATGAGGATTGATCCATCACAACCCTGCAATAATAACTCAATGTTTATATAGTAGTCACCTTGTATTAGCTGTGAATAGCTCATGTAGGGTTTCAAAATACTTACTCTCACGAAGCAATCATGAAAATGCATTCGTATCAGATCAGCTGACACACCAGGGTTCTCTCCAACAGCTTTTCTCACAACATCACTTACAATCCCCTCTGCCTCGGGGCATGTATACCGGTAGTAACCCACTTTTAACCCGACACCATCGACTATACTGCTCGTAAATGAAAGTAGTAAGATTAATGGAACAAAAGCAAGAATCATTTTCGCTTCGAACGACGTCGATTCTAGTTCTCCAAGAGAATTGAGGAAAGTAGTCAGAAGCTCTATTTTTCTGCTTTGAGATGAGATGAGATGTTGATATGCGATGTAGTAACGCCTGGTATTTAAACGGTTCTTCGGCTGGCATTGCTCGATGAACCAGCCAACTCAGGCTAACAAATTTGACCAGACTCTCTTTCTGAGACGTGATGCCATTTTATCTTTTAGCATTGAATTATTCAAGCGAATAGACCAGGTAAAGCATTTAATGCTAATTATATCATTCACCATTGGCGGCTAATATAACGTGGGCGGCGCCCCCAATTAACAGCTTCATATAATTGCTTCGTGGCTCCTACAGTATCCAAATATGCTCAATGCCAGTTTATTATTATCTCTTTGTCTATGAAGTTCTATTGTCCCGCGGATGCCTCGAAATTACAGTCCGTAAGCATGGACTGGTCAGTCCGCCTCTTTGATTTCGCAATGTCAGTTTTCTAACGATCACGTTGTCATTTGGTAGACCTGGCCGAATAAACGCACGTGGTTAATATTCTTCCCGAAAATATTCTTTCAAAAATAGACAACCATTAATGACCACATAAGAAGCAATAAACGATAACTGTTCAACTGTCTTAATATACAATATAATTTGAAGACCCCACCTGAGAAGGCTATTTTAGGTTTTAAATAAACGATGTCGTAAGAATTGTATCACTCTCAACGTATACAATATCTCTCTAAGAATTACTATTCTAGCACTGAAAATTTATATAAAATGTCTTATAAATTTGAGAAGAGATCACTCGAAATCAGAATTATCAAATTCAAAAAAATTATAAACAATATAAGCATGTACTAATTATTATAAATAATTTAGAAGTCTTGATACAATAGCGAGTGGTGAGTTTTAACATGGGTGATCATTTGTAGATCTTGATAGAACATTAGGTGATCAGTTTTGACATGTGTCATTGTAACAAACTTAGATGTCATGTCCATCAATATTTTCAATATTGATTTTCATTGATTATAGAATAGAGAAAGAAGTGTAATACATATATTTGTGTTCCATTAGAATTCATATAATTGAAAAATATTTTGGTACATGTTAAGTGCAATATATTTTTTGTTGTTCATAAAATAACATAATTTTTTTTGCATATATCATTGACCATTAATACTAATTATCTAATTTAAGATGCCTATAACATATATCCTTTGTAACAATGTCAGCGTACCAATTATCCCTCCACTTCATTGAGAAAATTCACTCATGAACTTGTAGCTAATTATCAATGTGATTTATCATTTTTTTAGTTTGATCTTCAAATCCTCTAACCGTTACATAGACCAGATTTTATGAATTTTGATTGTGCAATAATTATGCAAAAAATGGAAGCCATTATTAAATGTTTAATGAAAATCATCTATCCTAATATCATTATGTTTGTTTTAACTATAAAAAGGAAACAATACCAAGTATGTATGCATGTTGATGCTTTATTTGTGCTATGCAAAAATGTTTGACATCCATGAGTTCAACATATGTTGTCATTGATGTCAAACAAATATGGTCAATAGATCAGTGAGAAGTAATTTATGTTGGTAATTGTACTACCATATCATTTTGAGTTGTAGAAGTATATATTGTTAGCTATATCAATAAAAGAAGTTGTGGACTACTTGTAGTATCATACTACATTTATCCATGATGACATTGTTGTTTCGAAAGTGTGTTGTGTACTATTGACTAAACAGTGAATTAAATGCATTGTGTTTGAATTATCATTATTAGTGCATCTTGTGAGCAACACATTCAATTGTAGAATTGCAATATCACACATACATCCATTCACTATGATAGAGATGATTTGAAAGACTGATATGAAATGTTGGAAGTCAGTTTCTCAAGGTAGAGTATTTTTGCTGGAAACATAGTTATGCTCTATATTCTCTTATGAATGCGATTTTTCTTCAAAGTTTGAAAGGGGAGCACACCTACACATGTTCTATCATATTCTTGAGTTTTTGAAAGATATGTTTAGCATGCAAAAGGATTGAAGTGACTGAAGGTTCTCTGTGTTTGTTTGTTAACCTATTGTTATTCCAAAACTATACAACAGCAACAACTAGCATGCAATACCTAGAGGTAGCATGGAGTATTAAGATAGCTCCAAGTTAAGGTTCTTATGGAAGAGCATGACATCATGATGTTTTGGCAGAAATAAATTTTAATTAGGACTAAAATCTTACATATTTCAAGAAATTTTAATTTAGGCCCACCTTATGTCATCCCAATTAATTGCAGATCCCAGCTTGACATGGAGTAATGTTAATGTAATGTCTTTTATATCATCATTAGACATTTGTGTAGATACATAATACGAAGTGGTAGGATAATTGATGATAAGGTGGTGAGTGAATATATAAGGAGTTTATCATGTGAGAATTTGTGTGAGCTCGTGTTATTCATTGTGAGTCACATCTCAATTGTGCACCATCATTAGAAGCTCATAAGAAGTGTGGAAGTGTGTTTAAATCTATGTAATTAGCATTGAAAATCCACAAGCTTTATATTTGTAATCTGGTAGGATTGGTGTTCTACTTACTATATTGATCTTTATAGTGGGGATTGGTGTCTCCGATAGATTGGTCCTACTTCATATTTTAAATTCCCTTATTATATTCTTGCTTTGTGAGGATGGATTTGGATAGTAGATCCAAGTAGCTATTCTTACCATAGTTTTTTCCATCTTAGGTTTCCATGTATATTTAGTATTCTCTTATGTGACTATATGCTCATGATTGTTACTTGATTAGTGGAAGAATGGAAAATGGGATGATGCTTTTGTATGGTTTAGAACATAGATAAAAACCCACTTCACAATTATCTCATTGAAGGGAAACCCTAGAGATCTCAATCCAATGACGAGAGGGGAAAGAGATCTAACAATAGGGTTGTCCTAGGGTTTAACTAATGGTTAAAGAGGGGTTCACTACCAAGATAGGGCTTGGAAAGACTAATGAAATGCAATATCTAATGTTTAAACCTAGTGATATATGAAACTTGAATGAATGACCTAAAAATTCATAAATTAGAATGAAAGGCTGTAAAATTAGAAGTGTGCACTTGAAAACTTGTAGAGGCTTGAATGAGCACTAAAAATGTTGAAAACACTAAAATTTTGGCCCATTGGGACTCATACACCGCTCTTAGTGTATCAGTCCCAAATCAAGGATTCTAGTTTGAAACAAGTTACTGGAAAAAGGGTATTTAGAACTACAAAAATCTAGAAAAATTGTTGTAGTGGGAATCATATGCCACTTCTAGTGGATCATTCATGTTTCACCTTTTCAGGAATTTGAAGTTTAGATCTTTACTCCAATTTCCGCTCTTTCCTTCCAAATTGATTTCTAGATTTGAAACCCTGATTTTAGACCTATAGATGACTTTTTGTGAAGATAGCAACCTTGCAAATGAGGGGACAACTCCAACAACCTTTTTCAAGCTTGTAACCTAATCTCCAAGGGATATTTAAGCTCCAAGACACATAGATCTGCAATCACACACGTAGAGAGAGAAAAACTTATTGATTTGTTAGTAAATGGGGGTTTACCTTGATCGAACCCATTTAAGACAATTAAACCAAGTGATGAGATAATGAAATAAGGACATGAAACATGAAACATAAGACATGAGACATGGAAAATGATACCTTGAATGATGCCTTGTAAATCTACAATCTAACATGAAATAGCCATAAAATATGTAGATCTAGATCTTTGGATAAGTGTAGAACAATGCTTGACCTTGGATCTTGAATGAAACATCACAACACTAGCTCAATAACATGCTTGATGCTTGATATCCTTGATAAAATGATGGATACTGTATTGCTACAACAATTGATGAGTAATTTTTCCCTTGAATGCCTTAGAAATGATCTTGAATGCTCTCTAGATAATCTTGTGGAGTCTTGGAATGCTTAACTTGATATCATGAATTCTTATACGAAATAATCATTTGAGACCTCATTTATATAGGAAATCCATCTAACATCGCATTTATTAGATCCCAGAGGCCGACATCCATAAAATTTAAATTTTAAACCCTAATTTCCTACTCAAAACTAAAAAAGAGCTAAATGGGACTCATACACCATCTATGGCATATGGGTCCCACCTTGTGGGACTCATACGCATCCAAGGTGTCATATGGGTCTCATAGGGGCTTTCTAGAGAGAAAATATCAGGGGGTGAAGAAATTAAGTTTATTTGAGGTCTATGTTGGGATTTTGGTTAAAATAAGCCTCAAGATGCATAATATAGGGTCTTAGGGGCCTACTAAAGATCATATTAAGGTCATAAATATAAGAGGGCCCAAAATTCAATGTGAAAGGGTAAATAAATACATTTTACAACATTAAATTAAGGCAAAAATAGGTCTTTTTAGCTTAAAAGGGTCCTAAACCCAATGTGAAATTGTACAACACATTACAACACTAGATTAGGGAAACATTAGGTCCAAGAGCTCTAAATTAAATGTGGAGGTGTAAATGAATACACTTTACAATATTAAATCAATGCAAGGTTAAGTTTGTTTAGATTAAAAAGGGCCCAAGACCTAATGTGGATATGTAAAACATATCACACCACTAGATCAAGGTGACCTTAAGTTCATTTTAACATTAATCATTCCCAAATTAAGAGAAATTTTACCATCTCAAAGGGAGTACAATTTATGTTGTTACATTAATCCCACACTTTAGTGAGAGGATGAACTTGCTTCAAACTCCCACTAAAGTAGAGATTGAAGAGGGGTCCATGTGTACTGATGTGGATGGTCTAGGATAACAAGGATCAAAGGAGTGGTCAAGCCCCCAAGATCTAATATCCTACGTCAATCCAACATAAGCACAAAAAGGACATGCACAAGATGTATGATATGTAGCATCAAGATACACAAACATGCAATGTCAAAGATATAAAGAAGAAAGAAAAACAAAAAGAGGTGGATCAAGCCTTGATCGTTTGTCCAACATGATGTGGATCATATCTAAGTTTTTTGTCCAAAGATGCACACTCAATCTAAGGAAATGGAACTTTAGTCTGCCCGCTAGGTGAGTAATCTAAGAGAGTGAGACACATACAAATGTAGTCAGTATGCAATCACAACACATGCGATTGGCTAAGGGAAAGTCATGTCGTGAATCAAATTCTTGTCAAACCATGCAAAAGTTATGCCTCCTAATAACATTGATAAGGAATCATGGAAAAATGATCTTTGAGCTTCATGAGGGAAGAAAAACTTCATATGCTTGAAAATCATGAACATGCAAGGTGGCCATCTAATGGTTATTGTAAATGCAAAACAGTGTAGGGTACATTGAAAGGAATTTTTCTTAGTTCATGTAAGGTCATTTCTTAGGGGACATTGTGCCTTATATCTCCAAGAGAGGGCAAGTCAAAGAAATATCATTCCCTAAGAGGAAATCAAACATAAAGAAACCGCCAAGAAAAGGATGAATCACAAGAAGAAAGAAAATCACACAATGAAACATGAGTGTCGATGTATTCTCCCACTTTATAGTGGTTGCTAACACCATTGTTGTGAGAAATTGCTTTAAAGTAGAAGAAGACATGAAAGCTTATTCAGAAAGACCTATGCCAAGTCATATGTTTTTGAATCAAACTACATCACGAATAAGCATGTCACATGCGAGCCAACTTAAGGCATGTCATTGACATCCCAAGCTTGCTCTTATATTTACATAAAATGGGTTCAAATAGCCAAAATAGATAATGAAAAGTGACATACGAGGAAAATGCTACCTAACTCCTTGCCAAACTTAGTGTAGGACAAGGATGAGCCAAATAGGATTAAAATAATTTTCAATTAGAGGAACTAGGTGTTTCAACACAAGGAAGAGCACCACAGTCCCTAAGATGTTGAAATTTGTTAGTCAAATCCTTACATTCTCTACCATATAAAAATGAATCATTAAAATTTTCATTGTCTTTTAGGTCTTTCTCTCATGATGCTTGATCTATTTTTCTTTGATTTAATGTTGCAATGTGACTTCTGCATTCACATTAGGTCCTAAACATTCAAATTATGACATCTTGTGAAGGTGTTGTGAAGTGTTGTAAAGAATTTCTACACTTTTCTAGACTCTTCTCATTACAATTCACCCAAAAATTCTAAAATGTTGTAAAGTCTTATAACAAGCTTTCATGCTTTTCTAGGCTTAATTTCACTATTTACACCTTTCTTATGCTTTATTTGACCCCTTTATGTACTCATAAGGCTTAATTAATTGTATTTTTGAATGTAAACCTGACAAATAACATTAAATGTGACTTAATTCTTGACACCCACTTACAAGGCGAAGGTGGGACCCATTCACCATGGGTGGTGAATGAGTCCCTCTTGGCTCCAAATTCACATTTTCAAAATTTCTTTCAAGTTTTTATTCAAAATTACCTTATGTTGGCCTGTGAAGTTATATTATTGGTTTAATAAGGCACAAGTGAGTATAAATAAGTGTTTTTATCCCCATTTTACATCTTCCATCTTCTAATTCATCAAGTTTACTAGCATTCACTCATTTACATTTGAGCACTTTGCATCATTCAATCAAGCATCAATTACGCACCTTAGAGCAACCATTGACATATATTCAGATTTCTTCAACAAGGTTGTGGTGATTTTAGGAAATTTTACATGTTTATTCATCTTTCCTTGTTCATTTCATTTCATTTCTTCATTAAGGGTTTGATTACCAAAGTGGGATTTGACCAAGGCAAATCCCTATAACCTAACCCTTAACCATTTTCCCCCTTTGGCATGTATATTTGCAGACTTGTGTATGTAGATTTGTTAAGAAATTAGGTGTTGAAAGGTGTTCAAGAAGTTAGAAAATTGTTTTAAGTCAATTACAACCTATTTCAAGCTTGGAGGCAATCTATAGTCTATTTTCTATAGATTTGACTTTGTTAACCTGACAAGAAGACAAGTACAGATCTGGTGCTATAGAATTGGTCCTTGATTTCACAAAATTTTGGGAGAGGACTAATTCACCATCAATGGCGAATGAGTCCCACCTTAAGGCTGGAAAACTAGATTCTGTTAGATTCTAGATCTCGACAGTTAGAAACCTGTTTCTAGGACTTTTTCCCATTAGCTAGATTGATTCACCATCAGTCGCGAATGAGTCCCATTGGCGATTTTCACTAATTTTTTCTAGCATTTAGATCACTCTAGATTCAATATTCATTGCCTAGGTGCACTCTATTCAACCTTCTTTCACTTTAGTTTGCATTAGTTTACTTCTTTATTGCATTTTTTGCATATCACATTATGTTTTCAGATATTGCATATTTCTTAGATTTTGCATTCATAATAAGTCAATTACATTGCTTAGTTGTGTTTAGATCATCTCATTTAGCTTTAATCACATCATACATACACTAGATTGAGTGAACCACTTAGATTTTAGGTGTGGGATCAATCTCTTTCCATTAGGTGAAAGACCCTGATTGAGCAAAAGAGACATAGCATCCCTAACCATTAAAGTCTATGGTTCATTTTGGTGAACCTACTTTTTGAATAGTTTATTTTCTGATTTGGAGTACTTTTCATCCCAATCCTAGCTTGCATTGAATTTGCATTAGAATTGCATTGGTTAAATTGCATGTAGGGTTTCAAATTTTTGCATTAGAAAAATGGTAATTTAACTTTCATTTTTGCATATAATTTCCTTCAAATTTTTTTCAATTCTACATTTTCATCTTAGGTCCGCATCATACAACATCAAACATATAAAAAAAATTCATTTTTTTTGAAAATTTTGCAAAAAGCCAGTACTAGGACTCATTCGCCATGTTGGGCGAATCAGCCCCTGCTTGGATTTTTAACTAACTGTTCTAGCATTAGAAACCTCATTTATGTGCCTCCTTAGTCTCCTAGTACCATATACTATAAGCCTAGATAGTTTCTAGAACATTTTTTTTATGCATATAGGTCAAAAACATCAATTTGGGGTAGTCATTTTTGAAATCATTTCAATAACACACATACTTAGATTTGAAAATGTTTACATTTCTTAAATTTTGCATAACATTGCTAAAAGTACTTTTCACTTTTGCATATACAATGTTTCTATTCCTCAAAATTTGCATAAGTTTGTTAAAAGTGCTTTTCATTCTTGCATATATTGGATATGAATGTTTTGCATATTTGCACATACATTATTTATATTGTTGAAACATTGCATGAAATGGCTACATGTGCTTTTCCTTTTTTTTTTTCACACAATGTTAGTGTCTTGCATATTTAGACATGCTAAGAAACATTTCATATCCCCTCCATATGAGAGTGTTTTTGTGAAAGAGACTACAATCTTGGACATTCCTAATGATCATATTTCTTCCTCTCCTATATCTCTCCAATTGGTGACAATGATATTTTGGTAGAAGAACCAATCCATGAGAGTTTTGAGAATCCTAGTTGTTTCTCTCTGAATCGTAGATTGTTTTCTCTCTAGGACTTCTCTAACTCTTCTAGGGTTTTTTCACCTAAAAGGAGAGAGGTAGGGCCAAAAATGCTAACTAGTTCATTCAAACTATGTTATGTGGAATGTTGTCTAAGCTAGATTAAGTAAACTAAATGCAATTGAGTGATCTATCTGAGTGAATTTTAATGCAAATCTAAGATTTAAACTATGTTTGAAAACATGTAGTGATATGCAAACAATGAACTAAATGAAGGAATAATGCAAAAAAAAAGAAATGAGATAAAATAGAGTGCACCTCGGAAATGTTGGATGAATTTGGAATGTTGTGGATGCTAACTGAAATCATTAAAATTTCACAGTGGGACTCATTCGCCCAAGGTGGCGAATTAGTCCTCCTACTGGTGAAAAAGTGTGGAAAACTGGTTTCTGACTGTCGGGATCTAGAATCTGAAAAAATTCATAATTTTCAGTCCTAAGGTAGGACTCATTCACCATTGGTGGTGAATCAGTCCTCTCCCAAAATTCTAAAAAATTAGGAAACAACTTTGCAATACCAAATCTGGAAATCTCTGATTGTAAGGTTGTCTAAGTCAATTCTACAGGAAATGAACATAAAACCTTCTTCAAGCTTGAAATATGAATTAGTTGACTTGAGGCACCTAGTTGACTTGTTTACCAATCTTCAATACCAAAAATCTTGTTAAATCTACATACCTGGGTCTGCAAACACACATGCAATAGGGGAAAAATGGTTGAGGGTTAGCAAATAGGGGTTTTCCTTGGTCAAACCCCACTTTTGGTAATCAAACCCTTAATAAAAAATTTAAAGAAAGAGAATGATAAACTAATAACATGCAATAGCTATCAACTTACCAAACCCTTGATAATGCAAATCTGAAGTAATGACAATGGATGTTTCAAAGTGCTTGAATTTTGCTTGAATTGATGTTGTAAAATGCTTGAATGCTTGAAATGTGAGATGTAATGCTTGAATGAGTGAGGAGATTGTATGGGATGTAAAATGAGGTGAAAATCACTTATTTATATAATCTTGTGCCTTAGTTAACTGTTCATACCCCATCAAACACCGACATCAAGTGTTTTTGAAAAAAAACCTGAAAGGAAAATTTATAAATTTTGAATTTGGAGCCAAGGGGGACTCATTCACCACCCATGACGAATGGATCCCACCTAGGACTTGAAAATAAGTGTCAGGAATTAAGTTGTATTTAATGTCATTTCTTGGGTTTACATTAAAAAATACACTTAATTAAGACATATGAGGGCATAAAGGGGTAAAATAAAGCATGAGAAAGGGGTAAATAGTGAAGTTGTGCCTAGAAAAGCATGAAATCCTATTACAAGACTTTACAACACTTAAAAATAAGACTTGACTAGTGATGAAAAGGTGATTTTCAGGTGAATTGCAATAAATAGAGTCTAGAAGAATGTAGAAATATCTTACAACACTTCATAACACCTTCACAAGACATCATTGTTTGAATTTTAGTACCTAAATATGCATGTTCAATCCATGTCGCAGCATAAAATCAGAGAAAAATATATAAAATACCATGAAGCAAGACCTAAAAGGCCATGAAAATGATAAGGGGCCATTTTTCTATGACACATTTAGCCCCACTTTAGTGAGAGGATGAACTTGCTTCAAACTCACACTAAAGTAGCCATGAACATCGAGAGAAGGGTTCAAATGCACTTATGTTAGCAAGATGGAATGACAACAATCAAGTGGGATGATCAAGCCCCCAGGATGAAGATCCATTTGCAAACTAAAGATAAGAACAAAGGAACACACAAGTGTTGAAATGAATCAGATGAAGCTTCGATCATCAATCCAACTATTGTGGATTAGATGTAGGCTAATTGTTTGAAAAAGAGAATGTGTACTCACTCTAGGGCGACAAAACACATAATGGTCCATTGGGTGAGAAGGCCCAAATATACTCACTCCAGGGCCATGAGACTTTTGATCGTCTGTAGGGTGAGAAATCCCAAAAGGTAAGATACATATGCTAGTTGGTATGCACTCACAAAAACAAAGGTGGCTATGGGGAAAATTCATGTTGGTAGGTGGGCTTCCCATTCAACCATATTAAAGTTACACTTGTTGATAACTTTAACAAGGCACTACAAATAAAAATGTCATGAACAAAAAGAAAGGTACTAGATTCATGCAAGTTGTGTTATGCAAGGTGGAAAAAATGCAAACCAGTGTAAAATGCAAAAATGTAAAAATGTAAAATGTGAAAGATGTTCAAAGGAGTCTTGTTTAGTTCATGCAAGGTTAGTCACTTAGGGAACATTGTGTCTAATGTCTCCAAAAGAGGACCAATCAAAGAGTAGTATATTCACAACTTAGGGGATGTAGAACATCACATCAGGCCACCAAGAGGAATGTAATATGCTGAAATAGATCACAATTATGAAAGGAATCACACCCAATGTCATCCACAAAGTGAGAAACACATCATATAAATGACAAGAATACACTAGGAACCGAGAATGAAAATGAATTATGGTAATGTATGCCCCCTACTTTAAAGGAATTGCTACACATCAATTTGTGAGAAATTACTTTAAAGACTTAGAGAAGAAAAGAAAAAGCAAAAAGAAAACAAGACATGAGAGCCAATCTTGGAAAGCCCTATGCCAAGTCATATGTTTTGAAGTTAGGCTATGTCATGTCAAGGAAAATGAAAAACAAGGATAGGGAGTTGGCGCCCCAGAAAAGAACATACCAAACACATAAGGGACCTATAGATTTGGGGTTAGTATGTTCGTTGGTGCAATGTTTTGATTAAAGATCTCAGAACTATCATCATTACCCAAAGCACATAGAACTGGAAGAATGACACAAAGAAAGCGAAAAAAAATGAAAGTTTGTTCTGGGTCAACATGGAAGAGACATTACGGTCTCAATGCTTTGCATCATACCTAAAAGGAAAACACAAGTGAAACGAAAGAAAATTAAAAAGATTTTGGGTTAATATGAAGGAGACATTGCATTCTCAATTCCTTGCATCATTCCCAAATGGAAAACACAAAAAAAGGTGAAAAAGACTAAGACCTTGGGGTCAACATGGAAGAGACATAGGGCATCTCTATGCTTTGTGTCATCCCCAAAAGGAGAACACAATACAAAATAAAAAAAAAGACAAGGACCTTTTGGGTCAACATGGAAGAGACATATGCATCTCTATGCTTTGTGTCATCCACAAAAGGAGAAAAAAAGAAAAGAAAAAAAGACAATGCACGATGAATATAAGAATAGAGATACAAATAGAAGAAGTGTACAAAGAGGAGACATCAAACACATGATATGGGGGGACACAATACACACACAAAAAGGAAAACTAAAAGGAACAAGTAATGTAAATTCATGTCAACCATTCACTAAGTTATTGGTTTCTCAATCTTAAATGGTTAAGCAAAAAAGGAATAACATAGTTAAGAGACAAAGGAAAATGCATTACAAGGACAAGGGTAACAACTTCTTGCCCCCCACAAATTGTAAAGGAAAGAATGAGCTGAGGTGGGTGATGGGAAAGGATCATGCAATAGTGAGAATAGGAAACTCTACAACTATGGAATGATGAAGGGCATTAGATTGTTTTAAGGTATGATGGGGAAACAATCGGTATCAGTGAAGTGATAATTATCCACTATGTCCTCCAATGTCTGAAATTCTTCTGTTCGATGTCCAAGAATACGATGATATTTGAAAAATGGTATGTTAGAGTCTTTCAGATGAATAACCAACCTATTCATAGGTGGTAAAAGTATAAGACCTTTGTTTAAAAGTAGTTGAAGTCTCCTTTCACATTCAAGTGGAGGATGTGTAGGAAAATTTAGTTTCTTTAATTTCTATGGTCATTTTCGTTTGCTAGATTCTCCTTGTTCATGAATGGAAGGAGGAGGAGGACCCATGGGGATCCTAACATCCTTTTCATTAGAAGGAGAGAATGGTTTTTTATGTGGAAAGAGAATGTTTAAGTTAGGAGAAGCATCCAAGATCACTGTACTAGCACCCCAAAGTCTCCTAGGTTGAAAAGGATGTCTATCAGGATGAGAAGGATCTTGGTATACTAATCCTATTGTGTTTGCTTCAGTTGAATATTGTTTAAGAAATTGATGGATGGCATGTTCATGTTTTGTATCACAACCTTGTTTACTTAAGATAGTAAAGCATTTACCATATGTTTCTTCAAGATTGATAGGTGTGTTTGTGACTTTGTGATTGTAAAAGGGTTGTGAGTGTGTTGGGTTAGAGGAACTAGATCCACTTGTTGGAGGAACCTTAGGTCCTACATTGATTTTAGGATGTAAATATGCAAAGTGATCAGGAGGTGAAACAATAGGAAGATCTTGTGACTTCATGGATGGATGAAAGGTTGCATTAGATTCTAGGTTGTCAAGGAAGTCATTGTAGAACTTGTTCATGATAGCATCATCTTCTCCAATGATATCTACATCATGAGGACAATCATGAGGAGTTGAAGGAGCATGTGCGAGTTCAGGGTCATTAGGGACACAACCAAAGGAACAATTGGACATGTCTACCAATGATTTTAATGAATTCCAAAACTTATAGAAATAAAATGTGATGATGCAAATAAACTAAGGTGTAATAAATGATTAAAAATAGAGAATTTGTAAATGAAAAAAAAATGAAAGAACAAGAAATTGTAACACAGAAAAATGCCAAGAAGATGCTAGGAATGTTGTTTAAAAAGTGCAAAGGGACTGATTCACCCAGGGTGGCAAATCAGTCCCAGTATGATGATTTTGTGTTTTTTAGAAATTTGAAGATGAATTTAATGCTCTATAGAATGCAATCAAGGATGCAGAATGCAGATTTTTAGTTTTTTCAATGAGACACAATGCAAAAAGAAATCTAAATGAACTTTTTACTAATGCAATATGAAAAGTCCTATAATGCAAAAACAAAACAATGTGCTAATTGAATGTTAATGCAAAAGTAATCTAAGATGAAATATGCACATGAAATTAGAAATGAAAAGTGTTCAAAATGTAGGTTCACCAAAATGAACTGTTGATTTTTTTGGCTCTCTAGGACTTCTCTAACTCTTCTATGGTTTTTCACCTAAAAGGAGAGAGGTAAGGCAAAAAATTCTAACTAGTTCGTTCAAATTATGTTATGTGGAATTTTTTCTAAGCTAAATGAATTAAAATAAATGAAATTGAGTGATCTATATGAGTGAATTTGAATTCAAAGCAAATATTTAAACTATGTTTGAAAACACGCTGTGATATGCAAACAATGAACTAAATGAAGGAATAATGTAGAATAGAAAGAAATGAGATGAAATAGAGGGAACCTGGGAAATTTTAGATGAATCTAGAATGTTGTGGATGTTGATTGAAATCACTAAAATTTCATAGTGGGACTCATTCGCCCAGGTTGGCGAATTAGTCCTCCTATTGGTGAAAAAGTGTTAGAAATTGGTTTTTGACTGTTTGGATCTAGAATCTAACAAAATTCAGATTTTTAGTCCTAAGGTAGGACTCATTCACCATTGGTGGTGAATAAATCCTCTCCCAAAATTCTAAAAAATCAGGAGACAACTTTGCAATACCAAATATGGAAATCTCTGATTGTCGAGTTGTCGAAGTCAATTCTACAGGAAATGAACATAAAACCTTCTCCAAGCTTGAAATATGAATGAGTTGACTTGAGGCACCTAGTTGAATTTTTACCAATCTTCAATACCAAAAATCTTGTTAAATCTACATACCTGGGTCTGCAAACACACATGCAATAGGGGAAAAATGGTTGAGGGTTAGCAAATAGGGGTTTTCCTTGGTCAAACCCCACTTTTGGTAATCAAACCCTTAATAAAAAATTTCAAGAAAGAGAATGATAAAATAATAACATGCAATAGCTATCAACTTACCAAACCCTTGATACTGCAAATCTGAAGTAATGCCCATGGATGTTTCAAAGTGCTTGAATTTTGCTTGAATTGATGTTGTAAAATGCTTGAATGCTTGAAATGTGAGATGTAATGCTTGAATGAGTGAGGAGATTGTATGGGATGTAAAATGTGGTGAAATCACTTATTTATACAATCTTGTGACTTAGTTAACTGTTCATACCTCATCACAGGCCAACATCAAGTGTTTTTGAATAAAAATCTGAAAGGAAAATTTAACAAATTTGAATTTGGAGCCAAGGGGGACTCATTCGCCACCCATGGTGAATGGGTCCCAATTTTAAGACATATGAGGGAATAAAGGGGTGAAATAAAGGATGAGAAATGGATAAATAGTGAGGTTGTGCCTAGAAAAGCATGAAATCACATTACAAGACTTTACAACACTTAAAAATAAGACTTGATTAGTGTTGAAAAGTTGATTTTTAGGTGAATTGCGATAAATTGAGTCTAGAGGAATGTGAAAATGTTTTACAACACCCTCACAAGACATCATTGTTTGAATTTTAGTACCTAAATATGCATGTTAAAGCCATGTCACAACATAAAATTAAAGCAAAATATATCAAATACCATGAAGCCAGAACTAAAAGGCAATGAAAATGACAAGGGGTCATTTTTATATGGCACACTCTTCTCTTACCTCTCTTAGTGTACAAGAAATTGATAAACAAGAAAATACAACCATAGGTAATCATGACAACAACATTGTTTCTTCTTCTAGTATCTCTCCTAGTTGTGACATAGATACTTTGTTGTTAGCCAACACAATCGATGAAGGTTATCAATATCTTAGTTGTCCCCCTTCACCTAGGGAAACCCCTCTTGAAAAACAATATTCAACCATTGATCATTCCCCTACTTGCAATGAAGTCCTTTTAGAAGAATTGGAACCTATGAATATCAAAAGAATTTGGCCTATTGTTATCCTAAAAACTCTCCTCCTAGGCCAACTATCATGATGTAAGACAATCATAAAGTGACATTTGAATCCCCTTCACCAACACATCATGCCAATAAAGTAAAAAATCTTTAAGTTATGGCGACACAAGTGCAATCTCCTTTAATTAGTGAGCTTCCTAAGTCACCTTCCATTAGTGAATCACACAAAAAATTTAGAGATGTCATTAAATCCATGATGCAATCTAATCATAACAATTTTTTGTAGCCGCTATGTTGTAACTTAGTGACTATAACATCTAGGGGACCACACAACACTCCTACACCATTACATTTTCCTCAAAAAGTGCCTAGTGTTGAAGACCTTAAAAAGGCTCTTGCTAATATATTTTTATGTCAACTCATTCGACTCTCACTAATAGTAAAACTTCTTTTTCATGAAATATTGCAAATAAAAAAGGTGGAGATCCAATCTTAAATAAAATTGAATCATGTAGCATTCTCCTCTCATCCCATGCAAGCCACCTAGTTAGAAATCACATTTCCTAAATATGAATTACCCTCACTTGAGATTCACAATAAAAATGACCCTTGACGATAAAGGTAATCATTAAGGAAACATTAATTAGGCACACTCTCATAAAAAATGGAGTGGAAATTAATGTTTGTAGCATGGACCTCCTACACAAACTTGGCATGGACAAAAATCTCATTCAACTTAATGATTTTCATATTCATGGCTTTGACAATGTTAATAGGAAACCACTCAGGATGATCACATCACCTATTGAGGTCGGACATGTAGTTTTTCCTACCTCTATCCATATCATGAAAGGAACCCTTCCATACAATATTCTCCTAGGGAGACAATGGATTCATGTTATGAAATGAGTCCCATCTACCCTTCACTGTGTAATGAAATTTGAATACAACAACAAGATATACACGATTGATGCATATGAGTGAAGTTATACATCAATTGATCACAACACTTCCAACTCCCCTAATCCTTTCATTCCTAGGTCAAACATGAACCTATACAAGCTGGTCCTAACTCTTCACCTACAACAAAACTCTTTTTTGATAATTGGTAGTCATTAGATTCTACACCTCCTTTCCATAACATTTCCAAAATCTCACCCTCATGGTCCAAAGAGTCATATACAAATGATTCATTTTTAGACACAAGTTCTAGTAGTGATTGGAGTTTCAAACCTACCTTTAAGGGAGGGTGCACAATATCCGAATCTCAACCCAAAAAACCTTGTGTTCCATTCACTCAACTTAGTTCTACCAAATCACCCTATAATGGTAATGGTGGATATATAACTTGCATCCCTCATGAATCAACAAAACATAACATTAAAAAGGATTTTTGTTCTTGTAAAGAACCCAATCCTTCTCTCAAACACACACCCCCTTCATCTAACTTAGAAGATTGTTATGGTATCAGTTACAATCTTCCTCCTATACATGGATGCAATGAACACATGAACAAAATTGACATATCATACTCTTTCAAGAAAGATCTATGGGTACCTCCCTTATTTGCACTCTCCTCTAAGACTTTGCACAACACAATTCAACATCTAAAGGAGTGTGGTGATCTTCCTCATGTTGGAGCGCCTAAATCCTCTACCTGATACTTCCTTTCATCCATTCCAACCTCACCTTTTCCCTACACTAACTGGGGGGCAAGGGGGTTTAATAATCTTTTCCTCGTATGTCACTTGTCGCTATATCTTTTGACTAGTCGTTAACCTTTCATGAATGTATAAGAGAAACTTGGGATGTGGTGATGTGTCTTAACATTGACTTGCATGTGACACACTACCTTTCTTCATGACACAACTTATTAAAAACATATGACTTGGCATAGGGATTTTCAGATAAGCTCTCATACCCTCTTCTACTTTAAAGCAATTTCTCATAGAACTGGTGTGTAGCAATTCCTTTAAAGTGGGGGGCATACATTGGCATAATTCATTTTCATTTTTGGTTCTTAGTGCAGCCTTGTCACTTCATACAATATGTTTGTCAATTTGTGGATAAAATTGGTGTGATATCCTTCATAAGTGTGATCTGTCTTAGCATATTACATTCCTCTTGGTGGTTCGATGCAATGCATTGTATCCCCTAAGTTGTGAATATTTTATTCTTTGATTGGTCCTCTCTTAGAGACGTTAGACACAATGTTCCCTAAGTGATAGAACTTGTATGAACTTAGCAATACTCCTTTGAACATCTTTTGCATTTTACATTTTTACATTTTACATCTTTACCACCTTGCATAACATGGTTCACATGCCTATGGTACCATCCTATTTTTTCATCACTTATAAGCATGTGAAGCTTTGCTTGTCTCATGAAGCACAAATTAACATTTTCCCTTGTGGTGCATTGTTAAAATTACTAGGAGATATAAATTTGATATGGTTGAGCGGGAAGCCCATTTAGCGACACAACTTTCCCCATGGCCACCTATGTGTTTGTGAGTGCATACCAAATATTGTATGTATCTTACCTTTTGGGTCTTCTCACCCGATGGACTGCCATGAGTTTCATCACCGCAGAGTTTGTATGCATTCTCTTTTTCTCAAAAACAACCTAGATCTAATCCACAACTAGTTGGACAAATGATCAAAGCTTAATTCAATTCTCCCTTTTCTTCACATGTGTGTTCCTTTGTTCTTATGTTTAGTTTTCCATGGGATCTTCATTCTGGGCACTTGATCATCCCTCTTGATCGTTGTTATTCCATCTTACTAGGATAAGCGCATTTGGATCCCTCTCAATGTGCATGACTACTTTAGTGTGATTTTGAAGCAAGTTTGACATCCTCTCACTAAAGTGGGGGCTAAATGTACCATAGAAAAATGGACCATTGACATTTTCATGGTCTTTTAGGTCTTTCTCTCATAATGCTTGATCTATTTTACTTTGATTTAATGTTGCAACATGACTTTTGCATTCACTTTAGGTCCTAAACATTCAAATTATGACTTCTTGTGAAGGTGTTGTGAAGTGTTGTAAAGCATTTATACACTTTTCTAAACTCTTCTCACTAAAATTCACCTAAAAATCACCTTTTCATCACTTATAAAGTCCTATTCTAAAGTGTTGTAAAGTCTTGTAATAAGCTTTCGTGCTTTTCTAGGCTTAATTTCACTATTTACACCTTTCTTATGCTTTATTTGACCCCTTTATCCACTCATAAGGCTTAATTAAGTGTATTTTTGAATGTAAACCCAAAAAATAACATTAAATGTGACTTAATTCCCAACACCCACTTACAAGTCCAAGGTGGAACCCATTCACCATGGGTGGCAAATGAGTCCCTTTTGGCTCCAAATTCAAAATATTTCAAAATTTCTTTTAGGTATTTTATTCAAAATTATGTTATGTCGGCCTGTGATATTGTATTATTGGGTTACTAAGGCACAAGTGAGTATGAATAAGTGATTTTCTCCTCATTTTACATTTCCCATCTCCTAATTCATCAAGTTTACTAGCATTCACTCATTTGCATTTGAGCACCTTGCATCATTCTGTGAGAAAGATTTTTGCTTGGCTATCTAAATCAACACAACAAACTATTAGTCAAGTTAGCAAAAAACAATAATCAAACTCCTTATGAAGCTCTTAATCACATCAAGACAAGGAAACATGATAAAAGGCATTACAAAGAAATCATAAACATGTAAACCTATCTAAAATGGATTAAACCTTCACTTCATAAGTGGATTGGTGCTTCTTTGATGTGGAAAGAAGCCCTTTCCCAACCCTTGATAAATAAACTAAATGATGAAATGCTTTGAAGATGGAAAATGCTAAGATTGTGGAGTGAAATGGACAAGATCAGTTCTCAAATGAAGAGAGTGACCTTGCATGAGGATTGTGGATTTGTGGAGGATTTGATCAAGAATGAAGCCTCTATTTGTAGATTTTCAAATGCTAAGAGTGCCAAACCTGGAGGATGTGGGACTAAAGATTTGGCCAATAGGAAGAGGCCACTTGTCAAGTTGTGATAGGCTTGAGGATATGAAAGATTTGGGAAATGTGCCCAAGAGGGGGAAATTTCAAATTCAAATTGTGAAATAAATTTTGAGTTTGACTTGTGCAAGGGAGATGAAATGGAGAATTTATTGCAATGTTGGAGGGGACAAGTCAACTTGTCATCTTTTTCAAACTTGAGGGAATATTCCCCATAAATGCCACATTGAAAGAAAATAAGGGATTTAATAAATCAATAAATTGATTTATTTGTGCAAGTGGCATTATCTAGAGGATGTGATGGGTGATTAGGTTAGGCTAATTAGGATTAGGTTAGCTTAATAATGATTAGGATGATTTTTACTTTAATGATTTAAATATTTGATTTATTTAATTCAGAAAAGGATGGAATATGCATTATGATTTAATTAAATGAATGATTTATTTGATTAAAAGGTTGATGATAATGTTTATTTAATTTTAAATTAATGACCTTGGGAGATGGAGATTAATGAGATTACCTGATTAATTGATGAAGGTGAACTTGATTAATTGATGAATGGACCTAATGTGAAACCTAGTTTACTTGATGAATGAACCTGATTGAATGAATAATGTTAATTTTGCATGTATACATTTTGCCCCTCTTTGAAGCAATGTACTTGTTGCTTTGGTTCAAAGATTAATCTTACCGCGATCAAAATTCAAAAAATTTCTGATTTTTCAGATGCCCCAGTAGAAAGTACACTAGTACATTGCCCCCTCGAGAGATCGAGTGAAAAGATTTGATTTGAGGGTCGATCTCCCGATAAAGAGGTTCAAAATGGATGGTTATGGATGATGATGCAAATGAGATGATATTAAGATGCTTAGAATAACAAATCTATATTATCCTAAACATCTTAAGTGATGATATGCTGTGAAATGGATGAGATTGCTGATGTGATATGCAATGGATGATTTATGGGATGCTTAGACTAACAGATCTATATTATGATGATGATATGATATGATTATGATTTATGCAAATATGATTATTTAGGAGATGATTAGACTAACAGATCTATATTATGAGGATGATATGAATGCATGATGGATGCATGATGGATGTATTGGTGATGATGATTAACTATTCATGCTGTGATGTTAGTGTGGAAAAGAAGAAATTAGATGATGAAAAGAGGATCCAACAAGCCAAAATTATGAGAGATGATGATGAGAAATGATGATGATAGATGGATGATTTGCTTATCAAGGATTGGGATTTTAAAAGGGTCACTTACCTTATGTTTGATAACACACATAAGCATGATGCATCAAGGTATAAAGAACTAGGATGGCTTTGTACTTAGTGTGATGGACTTTGACTCGAAAGATAGATAGGAGTATTCTTGTTCACACCTGACATACGAAAACCTTGCTAGGATTCATTTTAGAAGTTTCAATCATCTCAGACCAAAACATGGAAAGGTATAACCAATCGATGTAATAGTCAACAAGCTGTCCAAAACATCCTCTATGCATACCTAACAAAGAAAGTATTCACCAAGGTTATTTTACAAGAACGTCCAACAAGCATAGCAGACAAAAGGATGATGATCGTTGCCCCATTCCTATGTCTCTAAATCCTTGGTTTGGATATCATCGAGAGGTCCATGGACTGAGGGCAATAAGATAAGTCAAAAGAAAAAGATAAAGCACACAAACAAATTGATGTTCTTCAATACAACTAACCAAAAGGGAATGTGTTTTTAAGGATAAGAACCAAACTATTTTCCAAAAGATAATGCCCATTGCAGGAAGGATACATCCTAGGACATGTTAGTGGATGGTGGCACATTATTTCATTTATCTAAGATGTTATTTATGATAAATAATGCCCCTTGTAGACAGGATTCATCCTAGGACATGATGTTATCAGATGATTTATATGGGACTATTTGGATGATGGACTATTGACAAAAAGAATTGACCAACTTGTTTACTTACTGACTTAGACCTAAGACTTGACATTTTTGAGTTTAACTTTTAACCTGCTATACTTGTTTCTAAATTTTTCACCAAAGGTTGAGGGTGACGATTAGTTTATTATGGATGGTGTCTATTGCGGGTGCAAGTGAGATGAGGTAGATGGATTTTTTCAAATATTTGGATGTTTTTAATGTTTTGCAATGTTTTGAGGCTGTTTTTAGTATTTTTCAAGGTTTTACAAATGTTTTGATTTTTGATTTTTCAATGTTTTGGGTTTTCTGAGATTTTGACCAAGAGACTAACTTAAAGACCTATCCTAGGGGCCTTGGGGGCTGATCAACAGATTAGCCTTGCCTATGTTATACACACAAAGACCATGTAGTTCAACTAATGACTTGACCGATTTACAGATGATGATATATACATGATTAGATGCCAGTTTATTATGATAGACTCCTATAGGACTGACCTAAATGTCTTGGGGGATGATCAAAGATCAACCTTGCTTACGTTCAATCTCAAAGACGATGTAGTTCGACAAGACGACCCTTTTTTTATTTTTTGATTGACTTTTTGACCTGTTTTTGGGATTTTGATGATTTTGAATGTTTTTGGATTTTTTGATGTTCTAATGTTTTTGGATTTTCTGATTTGAGGACTTTGAGATCATACATGAATCTGATCTGATAAGAACATTCCCCCAGCATGACGCAATAGAATACTCTGATAAAGGCAGGACAAACTAACCTTGAGGATGGGCTGAATAGTACTAGGAGGGATCATGATATGAACACAGGACCAAGCTATGGTGCAGATGCGAGTGGATGAATGATGGATGGAGACCTGACTGTGATGGATGATGGAAGTGAAATGGGTGGATGAGGTAGATCAAGCCATAAATATCCTAGTGGATGGAAAGTGCTTATTACGCAAGGCACTTGTTTGGCAGGTTTTCACCAAGGTACTTGCCCAAAGTGCCACCGAAGTGGTTTTCATTATAGGACAATTTTTTTGATCCTTTTTTTGATTTTTTTATTGTCACTAAGATGCCTGTTTGCCAGGTTTTCATCGAAGTAACCATTTTTTAGGACTTTTTCTAATTTTTTGGATTTTTTGGTTCTATACCTTGAAAGAATTAGGCATAAAACTTTTTGAGATGGGAGCTATTCATGGGCTCCTATAGAGGTTCCCCTTCGGGTGTTGATAGTTGATATTCCCCTGATTTATAACTTGCTATGATGACGTAAGGTCCTAACCAATTAGGTTCAAAATCTCCTTTGCTGCTTGGGTTTGGGACATTCTTCTAATTTTCTTTTAAGACCAGTTCTCTGACTTGGAAAGTGCTGCTTCTAATTTTCTTGTTGTAGCTCTGTTTGAGTCTATTATGATAGACTTGCAAATTATTTAAAGCATCTATGCGTCTCTCATCTAGTAACTCCAGCTCATTTAGTCTTGATACCCGATATTCTTCATCCGTGACAAATTTTTACAGTGATAGCCTGAGGGATAGGAGCTCGATCTCAATGGGGAGTACAACTTATGATCCGTAGACCAAGGAGAAGGGGGTGGCATCGGTGGGCATGTAGATGTTGGTTCGATAGGCCCAGAGGGCAGGATTAAGCTATAGATGCCAGTCACGACATATGTCATTGACCATTTTCTTAGGGATTTTCAAAATGGTTTTGTTGGTAGCTTCTGCTTGGCCATTGCCTTGGGGATAGTACGGGGTGGAGAAGCGATTCTAGATTTTGAATTTCTCACACAAGTTGCGAACCTCCTAGTTCTTAAATGGTGTCCCATTATTTGAGCTAATGGCTTGTGGGACAATGTAACAATAGATGAGATAGTTCAGGATGAATTTTGAGATCTGCTTCCCAGTGATATACGTCATGGGTATGGATTCCACCCACTTTGTGAAGTAATCAGTTACAATTATGATGAATTTGTGGCCATTTGATGAGGTGGGTGTGATTTTTCCAATGAGATTGAGTCCCCACTGTGAAAAGGGCCATGGTGTGATAATAGGATCAAGCTCTTGAGCTGGAGCATGGATGAGGTCTCCATGCTGCTGACATTGTAAACACCTTTTAGCATGATCATGTGCTTCTCTTTCCATTGTGGGCCAGTAATACCCCATCCTCAGCAGTTTCTTAGTGATGGTCATTTCACTCGAGTGTGAACCACAGATACCGTTGTGTACTTTGGTTAGAGTGGTTAATGCCTCCTCAGCATTTAGGCAACACAACAAGGTACCTTCTATGCTTCTATGGTATAAGTTATCATCTAAGATGACAAATATGGATGCCTTTTTGACAAAGGTTCATTTTAGGTTTGATGGGAGGTCAGCGGTTGTGACTCCTATGCGAAGATATGTATAGATGTCATGATACAAAGGATTGCGAAGACCAACAATTTCACACATATTCTAATTCCAATACCTCGAATGTGGGGATGAGAAGCTACTCAATTAAAAATTCATACTTTGGCATGTTATGAGGGATGTCTAATAGGGACCTAATTGTAGCCATGGTGTCGGCTGCTCTGTTGTTGGTTCTTGGAATCTACTCGAATGTTATGTCAATGAAGGATTCCTTTAGAGTCTCCACAAATTTCTTGTATGGAGTGAGCTTGTCATCCTTAGTTTCATATTCATTATTGACCTGATTTATGATCAACTAAGAGTCTCCATACAGCTTGAGAGCTATGATGTTCCATTGCACTGCTATCCTGAGGCCTATAGTCAAAGCCTCGTATTCCGCTATGTTGTTGGTGCAAGGAAATGCCAATTTGTATGACTTCGGTATGCAATCCCCTTGTGGGGTGATGAAGAAGACACCAACTCCTAATCCATGTTGTGTGTATGAACCATCGGAGTATAGTTTCCAATGGTCAATTACATTAATGTTAAAGATGGATTCATCCAGAAACTCTGAGACAAGAGGATTCTCAGAATAAATGGGTGCTTCTACTAGTTGATCTGTAATAACTTGTCCCTTGATTGCTTTCCTCTCTACATACTCGATATCATACTCTGACAGTATCATTACCCATTTTTCCATTCTGCCTATGAGCATTGCCTTTGATAGGAGATACTTGAGGGGGTCAATTTTCACAATGAGCTTTATCTTGTGTGCCAACATGTAATGTCTAAATTTTTGGGATGCAAACACAACTATGAGGGAAGCTTTCTCGATGAATGAGTAATTTAGCTCATGATCGACCATTGTTTTGTTGATATAGTAGATGGCCCTCTCCATTCCATTTTCATCATGTTGAGCTAGTAGAGCTCCAAGGGCTGCTGATGTTGCTGACACATATAAGATCAATGGCTTCTTTGGGATGGGTGGCATTAAAACTGGTGGTGTCAATAGGTATTCCTTGATTTGTTAAATGCCTCTTCACACTTTGTATCCCATTTGTATGCTACCCCCTTGTGGAGTAGGTGGGAATATGGGTTCTGCTTGTCTTCTAGTTGTGCTATGAATCATCAGATGGATTGAAGTCTTCCTTGGAGACCTCTCAATTGTTTTAATGTCTTTGGTGCTTCCATCTCGAGTATTGCTTTCACTTTTGCCAGATCCACCTCGATATCCCTCATGGACACTATGTATCCTAGCAATTTACCTGATTGTACACCAAAGAAGCATTTCTTGGGATTTAGTCTGACCTTGTATTCCTCCAGTCTGTCAAAGATAGCACTTAGGGTTGCTATGTGATCTTTTCTTTTCCTTGACTTAGCTAGAATATCGTCGACATAGTCTTCAACTGTTTTATGAATCATGTCATGGAATATCAATGTCATGGCCCTTTGATAGGTTTCTCCTGCATTCTTTAGGCCGAATGGCATCATGTTCCAGTAGTAGGTCCCCCATGGACAAGTGAAAGCTATTTTATGTTGATCCTCTTTTGCTATCATGACCTGGTTGTATCCTAAAAATCCGTCCATTAGTGATAGCATCTCATGTCCTGCTGTCATGTCTACTATCATGTCAATGTTAGGAAGTGGGAAATCATCCTTTGGACATGTCTTGTTCAAATCTCAAAAGTCTGTGTAGATTCTAATGGCTCAGTCAGGCTTTGAAATAGGTACCAAGTTTGATACCCATTCTAGATAATTGATTGGTCATATGAATCCTACATATAGTAGCTTTTTTAGCTCCATTTTTACCAATAAGGTGATCTGAGGATGCATTTTTTGAAGTTTTTGTCTAACAGGTTTGCATCTGGATACATTGCTAAGTGATGAACCATAGTCTCTGGATCAATCCCTAGCATGTCAGCATAACTCCATGTAAATTTTATTTTCCTTTCCTTTAGGAATGCTACTAGGAGTTCTTGCTCTTCTGATAATAGTGATTCTGCATAGAATGTGATATGCGGGGTCTCCTTTGTTCCTAGGTTGATAGGATTGCATTTTTTGGCTAATATTGCTGACTTTTCTTGATGAATAGCTCTTAAAGGAAGATTGAATCCTTCATCCTTAGGTGCCTTAGATAGGTTTTCACCATTGGATACATCCTTTCTTTTTACTTTTTTCTTGTCAGAGAGTGCCATAGTGTGGTTTTCACTCAAGGACTTGGATATGATTCTTAGTTTCTCACTTCTGCGACTGAAGGATTCAATCATTTCCTTGTAATAGGAATGTGTGTCCAACTCCATTATAAACCCTGCCTTATGATCTCCATCTGGAATGTTATCCCTCAATCCCATGAATTCTAAGAGTGCCTCATCTTTTTTGAATGTATCAAGAACTAGTGGTCCTCGTTGGTTGTAGTCGATGAGTTGGGGATATACTAAATGAATCTCATAATTTTGATGATCAAATTCAAAAGATAAGGTACTAATCATGCAAAGGGCGGTATCCTCAAATAACCTAGGTAGATTGGATATGGGGTTTTCATCATCGCTACTAATATAGGCCTTAGTTATAAAGTTATGTATGTCTCTACCTATGGATGTTGATGAGCGTACTTCTGCTGCTATTGGCTGAGGAGAAATATTAATCATTCTAACCAGAGGACTTTAGCCACGTATGGTTATACTTGGAGTGGTACATCCAAGGCCAAGATTTGTTATCGGTCGCGTCTCTGGCATGATAGGTATTATGAGCCCATTGCAGTTTTGTCCAAGTCTTTGGTTTCTATCGTAGCCCATTGCAAGCATCATTTTTAAACCCTTGCTTCCATTATCCATTAGTAAATCTGGTACTAGTCTTTCATCTTGATAGAGCATGTGTGATGGATCTTCCTTAATAACCTCCTGGCCAAGGTCTCCCCAGCTTGTGAATTTAGGATAGTCTTTAGGAGAAGTTTGTGATGTGGAAGCTTGATTCTTTTGTGAACGACCCCGTGATCTAGGAGATTGTGGTAACTCTCCTACCACAAAAGCATTGTTAGGGAGCTTGTAGCTTCCACAACTATCATCCTGGATGATGAGCTTGATGTTGGAGATGGTGGGAATGGTGGGAGTGGCGGGTGTCTTTGTCACATAAGTGGATGCGAGGGTGGTGGGATCGATGTATTTTGTGGATGGGCCCTCATCATTTTTTGGTACTTGGGGGATTTTGTAATATTTTTATTCAAGATTCGTGTAGTATGAGAATTTTTGGGATCTCCGTGGATGGTAACCTCTTGTCCATTATGTGTGAATTTCACACATTGGTGAAAAGTTGATGCTACGACCTTCATCACATGGATCCACAGACGTCCTAGGAGGATATTATATGGTAAGTCAAGGTCTAAGACTTGGCAAGTAGTTTCCATGATGGTAGACCCTACTTGAATGGGGAGTTTAATTGTGCCTTGAGACACCCTTTCTTGGTCATCATATGCTCTTATCGTGACGCCCTTTCCTTTGTCGATGGAATCTTCTGATATTTTCAACTGCTTAATGAGGCTGAGAGAATAGATGTTCAAGCCCGCACCTCCATCTACCAAGACCCTTTTGATTTTGTTCTTGTGTAGAATGGATTCCAAGTGAAGTGCACAGTTGTGAGATGGTTGGGCAGGGAAATCTTGGTCAAAAAATGTAAGGAGATTAGGTGCTATGATATTTTCGACCATAGCTTGGAATTGCTCCACATCGAGATCTACGGGGACAGTGGATGAGGCTAATGCTTCTTCAAGGATCTTCCTATGGGCAGATGAGATTTTTAGCAACTCCATGATGGAGATTTGCACTGGTATTCTCTTGAGTTGTTCTAGGACATTGTAGCCATTAGGAACAGATCTGGATGCAGGGACTCTATTTGGTTGAGATGATCCTGCAATGGTTACCTTGCTGCCTTTTGTGGTGACTCCACAATCTTCGGCATGGGCGCCCTTGATGGTGATGACCATGCAGTCTTCATTTAGGGAGGCAACGACTATTTCATACACACAATTTACACTACCCTTCCCTTTATCATTTTTATTGCCTTTGTTACCATGATTTGGCATCATATTCATATATATCTTAAGATCTTGATTTCCCGTAGGTTGTTCCACATTTATGATTTTTTTATCGATGAGATCTTAGATGATGTTTTTGAGTCTCATGCAACTGTTTATGGTGTGGCCTTTGATTTTATGAAATTTTCAAAGTTGATTCTTGTTATACTAAGGAGGTTTGACATCCTGTTCTTGGTAGTTGTCAAATGTAGGAGGCTTGATGAGTTTTTCGTTGATCAACTTTTTCATTATGTCCTCAAGTGGTTCCCCCAAAATGGCGTATTTTCATTTGGGATAACTTTTGCGTTGGGGTGGTCCTCTTTGGTCATTGAGATTATTGATGGTTGGATTGTTGTTTGGATGGTATGTCATGTGATGATTGTTTTGGTGTTGTGTTTGGGTTTGCGATGTGGGTATGTTTTGACGAGGACCACTAATGACCACCTTGGCATCTACGACACCATCATTAGTAACATTTTTATTTCTTGCCCACGTATGAGGTTTATCATTGTAATTGGATGGTGGGTGGTTGTTTTGTTGTTTGTGGTATGATGTTGATTCCACGGGTTGAGTCACAAGGGCTCTTTCGATGCTAAGTGCTTTGGAGAGCAATTGATCATATGTGGTGATGCCTTGAACCTTGAGATGAAATGCCAAGTGGCCTTCAAGGTTGGCTATGATGGTGCAAACTTGTTGTTCTTCTAGCATGGTCCACTTGCTCCGATTGGCATTGGATTGTCATCGTTGAAGGAATGAAGCAAAAGATTCATTCTTTCCTTGTTTTAGAGCCGAGAGTTCTTTGAGACTAACATCCATTGCAATGTTACATGCGTATTTATTAATGAATGCATCCCTAATTTCTTGGAATGTTCTAATGCCTGAAGGTAAGTGAGAACCATTCTATAGTGGGGCTTGCCAAGCTCCTAGGAAATAGCCACATCAGATAAGTATCGTCGTATGCGACTTCCATGCAATGAACCTGGAATTCCCTGATGTGATCCTCAGGGTTTCCCATCCCTCGATATTTGTCAAATTTGGGGATTTCAAATCCCTTAGGGAATGGTTTCATCTCTAGGCTCCTATCAAATGGATAGGGACACAAGTTACTTGGTGTTTTGGTTGTTCGCCCTGATTGAAGGTTGAGCACTTATTGCAAGAGCAACCTGAGTTGTGTCGTCACATCATTTTGCAGATCAGGGGGTGGGATGAAGGTGTTTTGGGGTGTTGCAATCATGGTTTGGATGGGTGGGTTGGTCAGTGTGTTGTTTGATGGTATTTGTATGTTCTGGCAAGCGAGGTAGGCTTCCACCTGCTTTTGTATGAACAATGCCTGTTGTTGATCTTGCTGCTATTGTGCTAAGATTTGTGCTTTTTTTGTGCTTGTTTCTATTCCAACAATGCTTATTTTTGTGCTTGTTGTTGGGCTGCCAATTCTGCTACTTCTTGTTGTTCTTGATATTGCTTTATGGCTTGCTGATATGCTTGTAATTGTGATGCTTGTCTTTGTGCTTGATATTTAGCTTGTTGTGCCTGATATTGAGCTTGTGCTTGAGCTTGTGCTTGTGTTGCTTGTGCTTGTGCTACTTGTTGTTGCAATAGAAGTTGTGCTTGAGAGGCCTTTTGTACTTGCAATGCTTGCACAGCTTGGGCGGCTTCTTCTTGTTGTTGTTGCAGTAAGGCTTGGGCTTGTTGTGCTTGTTGTTCTTGTTGCACTTGTAATGCAGCTTGTGTAGCTTGGGTGACTTGTGCAGCTTGGGAAGCTTGTTGACCAGCTAGGTGTACGGATTTTTGTTTCTATACTTGTTGGTATCCTCTTTGAAAAGCATCTTACAATGCCACGTTGTATTGGTTTGATGTGGTGAACGTTGGTGGTGGTGGGGGTGGTGGTGGTGAATGGTGATGTCGTGTTGATTATTTGATTAGTGAATGGTAGTGTTGGTGTGGTAAGTGGCATTGTTGATGTGATTAGACCTTGAGAGATCATGTTTTGCGATGTTATGGGGGTGTTTGATGATGTTGCAATTATTTTTGTGTTTGTCACCTATTGTTGCGATGTCAATGACAAGTTTTAAGTATTTAACAAAATGCTTTGGTTGATAGTTGGGATGTTGTTTTGATCGATACTTGGTAGAGGGGGGAGCCCTAAACCAAGGAGTGGTGTGGATGATAATGGAAGTGGTGGGATAGGTGGAAATGTAAGGGGTGTTAGTTGTTGTGTGGTGTCGAATATGCCCCTTAGTCCAAACATATCTCCCTCTTCTTGTGAATTTGTGAGAAGAGGTGTTTGTGGTATTGTGTGAAAAAATGATGATGATGGATCATGATGGAAGGTGAGAGGAACATTTCGGTTCGGGGGTATGTTTTGGTCCAAGGTGTTGTTTGCATCCAAGTTTTGATTATTAACAAGGGGATATGCTTGAAGAGCATTGAGGAATGTATTTCCCTTGTTAACGTTGGGTTGAGTTGGAGCAAAAGATGTAGTGATTTGCGGAATGTTTTTTGTGATGTTTTGGGATGGGGGTGTGGATGAAATGGGAATGGTGGATGAGATTGGAGGAAATGATGTCTCCACTATGGTACTCACATCGAAATCTGAAGGTAACTTGGCCCCTTGTTTTGCTAGCTCAAGCATGTATAATGAAGGGTTAAGTCTCATCATGATGTTGATGATTTTATGGTTCTCTAGATTTTGGAGCATTTAAGTTATTTCTTCATGATACATTCCAAAGGTAAGATCCTCTCCTTGGTTTTCCTCTTACGGATTTTGTGTTGATGTTGGAAGGTTAATTGTGAGATTTCCAGACCCAATGGGATTCATTTCAGGAGTAGTTTGACTCAAATCACTTGAAGTGGGTGTTTCTTTGTTGTCTTCCATGGTCTTCTTGTATTGAGATCTAGTTTGAACCATAAAACAGGGATCAATTTTTAAGAATGGGAGATGAATCTCTTGATTCTTTGGATTGATCTTTATTTTATGTCCCTAAAGTGAATTTTTTTTTAGGATATCTTGTGGATTGAAAGATGATATGATGATGATGTAAAAAATGAATGATGTGGATGTTATGATATTTTTGATAAGTCTTGAAAGAGATATTAGGCTTTTGGGACTTTTAGATATGTTGCACATTTTGATTTTGATTTGATTTTGGGATTTTTCCTTGATTGATTTTTATTTTGATTTGGATTTCGAACAAATAGACCCTAAGATGTTTGGATGATTATCTAAGGGATAGATTTGACCAAAGGATGATAATTTGAATATGTGCGGGGGGAAGGATGCATCTAACCACATCTATCCAAACAAGATGATAGTTTCACTAAGCATATGATGAAGGATTCATCTACATATACTAACCATATGCAAACGGATGCATCTACACATATTTAGCCAAAGGTTTTTTTGATAATGTTTTCAAGGATTTAGTCTCAATGATTTTGATGACTTTTGATTTTTCCAAAAAGCCTAGTATTAAGGATGATTTCAAAATTTTCCAAAAGGTGGTTGTGAGAGGATTTTTGTTTTGATGTTTTGAAGGAAGGATGAAAAGGATTTTGATTTAATTTGATCCTAAGATGAACCTAAAAAAGACACTTTTTTTTCCTAGACCTAGGTATTGAAGAACAAGCTTTTCTCTAAACAAGATGTTCAAACTCTCTCAAAAGATTTGGATTTTGGCAGTAATAGAATGAATACAAACCAGGATTTTTCCTTGAAGCCTTCTTGTAAAATTTGAAAAGAAGTCTTTTTTTGACTTCGTATAACATAGAGAGACATTCTTGATGGGCTATCGGACTAAGGGCTTTCACCTTTGGTTTTTTTATCTTGATTTTGCGTGAAATCATTGGAGACACATGTGTTGGGTCCAATTGTCTTTAATATTTGATTAATGGATTATTTTTACCACAAACACACTCTTGATTAGATTTCAAAGTAAATGTCCAATGTCTCAACTTCTTCTCATTTCAGAAGGTATATTATGTGAAACTTTGATGAATTTAAGGCAAGGGTTACCTACTGTTTAACTTTAGTGGGAAAATTGAGATGTAAATTCAAGTGCTTAGAAACCCCTAAGAATGTAATCCCAAGGGCAAGCAATAACACTAGAATTTGGTCAATGGTATTTGCCTCCTAAAGGTTTGAAATTTTGAGGATCATGTTGAATGTTTGTTTGCAAATGTTTTCGAATAAAGCATTATGTTTTCAAACCAAAACAAGTACAAACCCTATGGATGTGTAAGACAATATTTGTTGGATTTCCACTTGGACAAGTCCAACTACGCTTATCTTTATTGAATGGTTAGATGCTTGACCACACTGGCTCCCCTCCATGGCTCATTAACGTCAATCGGGGCAGCCAAACATCAACACCCATGAAACTCCCATGGCATGCTTTCCATCTCTACTAAAAGACCGTAAAAGTGTGGGGTGGCTTCATAATGACCATTCTTGCACCAACAAATAGATTAAGGATTTTGAAAAATTCTAGCACATGGGTTCTAGGAAGGACTTTCCGTTCGTGGAGATTGACCCATACAACAAGAGTCCCCTTTCACATCCATCTTGTCGGAATGAACCATGTGATATTAGTGTTTCTTCCAATATCCACATTTATATCCTGGCTGAAAATACTCTTGGCTTTAGAGTGTTACCGGTTGAGTCATTCCCTTGGGTGAGTACTTTTTCCCCAAGCTAGGCCCTCTAGGATAAACAAAAGAAAGTAAAGACAAAATATGTAACTCGATCAATCTTTGATGGCTCAAAGAAAGAGAATAGATGTGATGATGCTCTACTCACACTCACACAAGATGTTCAATTTTAAACCCAAATGAAAGTGTGTATGGGCAATTATTTATGCAACTTAATGTCACCAAAATCCTTTTGATTCTCAAGATCGCCATGAGGTGTGAGAGAAGCACATACATCTTTTGATGATATTACTTTGTGTAAATAATTACAAAACAATAAAGGTACACATTCATTTTATCCTTCAAAGCAATGATTTGATTTGTTTTAAAACACCAATGTCAAATGTGAAGTTGCTTGTTCAATTTTAACCCAAATTGATATCTAGTAGGTGTCTAAGTTTCAATTTTAACCCTTTGCAAAAAAAATCAAAGTGTTCTTTTTAAACCCAAACGAAAATTAGTGTCCTAAAATGAAAAGATAAACAATATCATGAAAAGTGTTTAAAACAAACACTAAAGTGTTAAAAAACACTTTAATCTTCCCCAAAACATCATCTTCATTCTCCTCCTTTTGTTTTTTTCTTCTTTGTTTCACCTTCGCTTTCCTTGCCTTCCTCGCTTTCCTATTCCATAGTGGATTGGTGTAAAATGTGAAAATGACCCTTTCCCAATCCTTGCTCAAAAGTTGAAATGATGCAATTGCCAATATGATGAAGAGAAAAATTAGTTCTCAAACTAAGAGAGTAACTTTGCATAAAAGTTGTAGATGAGTTGATGGAGATTAAGGCCTTTATTTATAGATTTTCTTGATGAGAGATTGTCCAAATGGGTGAATGTGGGACTAAATGTAAGCCAATGAAAGAAGGCCACTTGTCAAGTTGTGATAGGCTTGAGGATGTGCAAGATTTGGGAAATGTACCCAAGAGGGGGAAATTTCAAATTCAAATTGTGAAATAAATGCTGAGTTTGACTTGTGCAAGGACATGAAATGGAGAATTTATTGCAATGTTGCAGGGGACAAGTCAACTTGTCATATTTTTCAAACTTGAGGGAATAGTCCCCATAAATGCCATGTTGAAAGAAAATAAGGGATTTAATAAATCAATAAATTGATTTATTTGTGCAAGTGGCATTATCTAGAGGATGTGATGGGTGATTAGGTTAGGCTAATTAGGATTAGGTTAGCTTAATAATGATTAGGATGATTTTTACTTTTATGATTTAAATATTTGATTTATTTAATTCAGAAAAGGATGGAATATGCATTATGATTTAATTAAATGAATGTTTGATTTATTTGATTAAAAGGTTGATGATAATGTTTATTTAATTTTAAATTAATGACCTTGGGAGATGGAGATTAATGAGATTACCTGATTAATTGATGAATGGACCTAATGTGAAACCTGGTTTACTTGATGAATGAACCTGATTCAATGCATAATGTTAATTTTGCATGTCTACACATTCAATCAAGCATCAATTAAGCATCTTGGTGCAACCATTGACATATCTTTAGATTTCTTCAACAAGATTGTGGTGAGTTTAGGAAATTTTACATGTTGTTTATTCATATTTCCTTGTTCATTTCACTTCACTTCTTCATTAAGGGTTTGATTACCAAAGTGGGATTTGACCAAGGAAAATCCCTATAACCTAACCCTTAACAAATTTTCCCCTTTTACATGTGTATTTGTAGACTTGTGTATGCAGATTTGTCAAGAAATTAGGTGTTGAAAGGTGGTCAAGAAGTCAAAAAAGTGTTTCAAGTCAATTAAAACCTATTTCAAGCTTAGAGATAGCCTACAGTTTGTTTTATGTAGATTTAACTTTGTCAACCTGACAAGAAGACAAGTGTAGATCTGGTGCTATAGAATTGGTCCCTAATTTCACATAATTTTGGGAGAGGAATGATTCACCATATGTGGTAAATGAGTCTCACCTTAAATTTTGGAAAACTAGATTTTGTTAGATTCCAGATTCTGACAGTCAAAAATTTGTTTCTAGGACTTTCTACCAGTAGCTAGACTAATTCACCATCAATGGAAAATGAGTTCCACTAGTGATTTTCACTGATTTATAACATCATTGAAATCACTCCAGATTCAACATTCAATGCCCAGGTGCACTCTGTTCGACCTTATTTCAATTCTATTTGCATTAGTTTACTTCTTAATTGCATTTTATGTATATCACATTGTGTTTTCAAACATTGCATATTTCTTAGATTTTTCATTCATAATTAGTCAATTACATTGCTTAGTTGCATTTAGATCATCTCATTTATCTTTAATCACATCTTACATACATTATATTGAGTGAACCACTTATATTTTAGGTGTGGGATCAATCTATTTCCATTAGGTGAAAGACCCTAATTGAGCAAAAGAGATATAGCATCCCTAACCATTAAAATCTATGGTTCACACTCATTAGTAGAATGACCATGAAATATATGATATGTGCAAAATGAACTCTTGTAGTAATTTTTTTTTTTTTTTTTTTTTTTTTTTTTTTTTTTTATGGAGGGAGAGATAGAAAATGATCTTGGAGGAGTCTCATTAGGATACTCTCTTGATCAAAAGTAGAGGTTGTTCCTTTGCGTTATGAAAAAGATATCTCTTGCTTAGTATTAGGTGTCATAATTACACAAGAATCATTAGATTGCAAGGTTTTGTCCTCTTCTTTGTAGGAGG
Source organism: Sequoia sempervirens (assembly GCA_007258455.2). Lineage (NCBI taxonomy): Eukaryota > Viridiplantae > Streptophyta > Pinopsida > Cupressales > Cupressaceae > Sequoia > Sequoia sempervirens. The sequence continues at coordinate 376,639,673 of VDFB02281492.1, read as the reverse complement.
GTGTAAAATATATCAAATTTAAATCATTAGTGTTTTATGTGATGACATTTATGTTAAGCAAAGATCTCTCTGTTTCTTTTATTTCTTTAAAAGGACAACAATAAAGACCACTAGTGTCTATTAGTTTAGGATGCACTAATGTTAAAGTTGGCTTGAAAGGATGCTTTGTAGTAGTGTTGATATTAAGTGAAGGTTTATTTATTTCTTTAAAGGGGCAATAACCAATACCACTAATCTTGTCTTATGTGTGAGGCTCTATAGGGAAACACATACCTTGTTTTTTAGAATCACATCCTTTTCCACTATATCCAAGTTTTTTAATAAGTTCATAACCTTTTCCATAAATCATTTTCATTTCTTTTGGCTTAGGTGGTTTTTGATATTCTATCTCATCAAAGTTTGTTGCACAATTTGCTTCTTCTTCTAAATTGGTTGAGGTGGATTCTTTCGAAGGGTCTTCTAAATTTTGTGTTGACAATACCACTTTCTCTTTTACCTTTTTAGAGTCTTTATTTATGATCTTGTATTCTCCCATGAATGTTGGCTCAAAATCTAAGGAACCCCAATCATCTTCTAATAGCTTCATGACTTCCCCAATATGTTTTTCTTTGTCTTTTTATTGCATAGGTTCTACTTGTGTAGTTGGTGTTAATGTATTCAAAGGATTTTCCTTTCCTTTCTCAATGTTCAATAAATTGTTTAGGTTAGGGTTAGCTTTGAGTGTGTACACTTTGTTGTTGTAAATATATTTTATTTTACGATGAAGAGTAGAAGGAACCCCTTTTATTGCATGAATCCATGGTCTTCCTAAAAGAATATTATATAACAGATCATGAGGCATAACATAGTTCAATGTTTCTAATGTGGTCTTTCCAGTTGTAATAGGTAAAATGATCACACCAAGTAGTTGTTTATAATGACAAGAAGACAAAGGGTATGTTTTGTAATCACTAGATAAAATCTATCATTATCAAAGTGATATTTACTCAAGATGATTTTGAATCCACAACACTCATAAGTATTGGGTATTTACAGGATCATGATGGGCCAAAAAGTGGTGATATGATGGGTATGTGTAGGGTATGTTGCTAGTGACTTTTTTTTTACTCAAAATTTATGAAACAAAAAGGGTTTTTAAAGAAGATTCTCAAATTTCCACCAATATAAATTATGCTTTACTTTGAATTTAATAAATTATTATTATTCATTTTCTATTTGAATTATGACTAAAGTCCTAATTGATAGGCTAATTGAAAAAATCTATAGCTTTCAAATGGTATCACATTTTTTGAATCTAAAACATGCATCACATTCTATGTTTCACATACTATAGGATTAAAAAAAATGAATTTCATGAAGTTTTGACAAAGCTAAGGTGGTAGACATACAAGTTTTTATATTTTTAAAAGTTGTAAAAAAAATATAATTAATTATTTACTTGGAAAAAATTACAAAAATATGCATCACATTAGGACATGAGTCCTCTACTTATATCTAAAATCTTATAAAAAAATATTATCATTTTATTGTAGTTAGGGTGGTCGATAGACACCTACTTATTTTTCCGAAATTTAAGTACTCTTTGCATTGAAATTTCAAATTTTCACCAAATATATTTTTTTTGAATAAACCTAGTAGTTTAGAAACTACATTCAATTTTCTATAGATTCTATTATTACATATTTATGAAATAATATAGATATCTTATTCAAATTTTTACGTCAAGTTTCCTAACTCTGATTTTTTTGAATTTTTCACCACTTACGGACCTATTTTTTCCATGATGATTCTGCACATACCTTACTATGTCAAAGAGTTCTATCATATCAAAAATGTGGGACATATACACCTTTAAGTCTTATCTTTTCTTTCATTTGTGGTAGTAGTATAAGTCCTTGGTTTAGAGTATTTGAAATTTTCTTTCAATTTCAGGTGGCAGACAAGGGAATTTTTATTTCTTTAATTTGTAAGGCCTTCTACACTTGCTCTAGATTCACCAATTTCTCTAGTTGAATGTCGAGGAGGAGGGCCTAAGATGATCCTCTCATCCTTATTATCATTATAAATCATTGGTTGTTCTTTAGGAAGGAGGACATTCATATCAAGAGGAGGATCTTGATATCCTATCCCATTTGTATTTTCAATTGGTATTTGCTATAAGAGTTTATGAATTTCATGTTCACTTGTTGTCTCACATCCTTGCTTACTGAATATTGTGAACCCTTTTCCATATGTCTCTTTGAGTACCTGCCACTTTGTTAACATAGAATGTTTGAGTGTTTGTTTTCTTACAGGAACTAGGTTCATCTATTGTAGGGAACTTAGGTTCAACTTTTAAATCTCAACATCAGGATGTAAATAACCAAACATCTTAAGTGGTGGTATTATAGTGGGTGTTGGTTGTTCCATGGATGGATAAAATGATGCATTAGCTTCAAGGTTGTTAAGACCATCATTTAGAAACTTATTCACACTATCATCATCTTCTCTAATGATGTCAACATCATGAGGATGACATGCATTAGGAGTTGAGTGAGCATGACTAGGTTAATTTTCATTAGGATCATTTCCAAAAGAAAAGATTGACACATCCACTAAGGACTTCAAGGACATCCAAAGTTTACCAAAGCACATATCCATGATGCAAATTCCAAATTCTAAACTAAACAACAATGTGGAATGAAATGTTGTAGATGCAATTTTTAATTTAAGCACAAGATGAACTAATTTAAACTAGATGCAATGAATTGAATGAAATAAAAACATTGTAAACTAGAAAAAAAGTTATCAACAACAAATAGGATCACAAAAATAGAGCTTTGAATTTTCAAAAATGCAGTGCAGAATCTGTACTCAGACTAATTTACTTAAAGGGGTGCATGGGTCCTAGCAGGGTTTTTTTTTCAAAATTTTTAATTGATTTTTATGTTTTTTTATTTTGTATGATCTATAACCTAAGTGAAAATGTATATTTTTTATGATTTTCAATGATATGAAATGCAAAAATGCAACCTATATGCACTGATTGGTGGGAAGAATGGATGTACAATGTCACTCTTTCTCTCACTAATCACTCAAGAATGTCCTAGTTGTCGTAATTAGATTGACTATCAACCTCACAAGGTGAGTCAATTCTCAACAAGGAGGACTTAGGAGGGGGTTCTTTAAAATTTTAGGGGTTCATCATTAAGCAAATGCTTGGAAAAGACAAATAAACATTCAACTCACAAAAACTAGTTATGTAAGTTAAATGAGCGATGTAAATGATGAAATTATGCAACAAGAAGATAGAATATGTGTGCCTGGGAAATCTGGAAATACAATAAGGATTTTGAAAATGTAAAGAAGTTGTTGAAAAGTGTTATGGAAGAAAAATACACCATTACTATTGTCTTAGTCCCATTGTTGTTTTTTGGGGAAGATGAAAAATCTTCAAATGTCAAACCCAAATTTGAAAGAATTTATGAAAATATGGTTAGGAGGACCAAGACACCCTAGGTGTTGACTTAGTCCCATCAGAAATTTTTGAACTTTATAAATGTGGTCCTGAGGTTTGATGTCTACTCTTCCTTCATCTCTAATCTCAAGTTCTCAAACTTCCAGGTTTCGCCTATGGGTGAGTTTCTGTGAAGATGACAACTGTGCAACTTTACAATTCAAATGATCTTCAAGTTTTCAACCTAAATCTACAATCACAAAAATGTAAGAGGAGAAAAACTTGTTGATTGTTAGTGAATGGGGATTTTCCTTGGTCAAACCCCTTGTTGGTAATTAAACATTGAAATAAAATAGAAAAATGAAGGGAAATGATGAATGAACAACATGAAATGATACAACTCACCAAAACCTTATTGTAAAGTCTGTAAACTTGTATGAAATGGATGCAATGGATATGGATCTTGAATCAAAGGGATGATTGATAGATATGGACTTCAATTGCTTGCTTGAATCAAAACCCTACCTTAAAAATGTTAGCACAACAACACACATGATGAAAGAAGATCTTTGATATGATGCTTGAATCTTGAAGATGGCTTCTAATGCTTGATGAATTGCTCTTGATTGCATAAAATTTCCTTAGGAATGAATTCTTGAATGCTTGTTATGGAAATGAGTGGAGGAATCATGTAGTTATACTTTTTCATACTTAACTTCCCAAAATTACACTACAACAAGAAGACATATGAAATAATTAATTAAATGAGGCTAAATCGTACCAAAATTTGAAATTAAATCTTGAAAATAAGCTAGAGGAATAAGATTCCCTAGGTGGTGTCTTAGTATTAAGGCTCAAATTTCAAGGCACATACTCCAAAAAGGGAGCTTTTGAGGTACATTCAAAATCAAGGTCCCAAGACTCATGGAGGATAAAGATGCCCTAGGTGGTAATTTAATCCTAGTCCACAAATCAAGGACACACAGATAGAATCATTAAATGATGATTTATATTTTGATGTTTTTTGGGATTAGCCATAAAATATATAGTTTATAAGGCTTTTAGATACAAAATAGGACCAATTAAGCCATAAAGAAGTATAAATAAAGCAAGGCAAGCCTAAACAAGTGTGAAAGTGCAAGGGTATGCATTTTGCTAGACTACTTTTAGCCCCCACTTTAGTGAGAGGATGAACTTGCTTCAAAATAACACTAAAGTAGCAAACCACACAATCAAGAGGTGTTCAAATGTAAAAATGTTGGTAAGATAGGATGAAAATGATCAAGAGGGATGATCAAGTCCCTAAGGTTGAGATCCTATGGAAAATCAACATAGGCATAAAGGAATACACTTGTAGATGATAAATGAAGCCATAACTAGATCACAAACATACACAATAAAAAATTAAAAGAGGAAAAAGGAAAAATTCAATGGGTCAAGCTTTGACTGGCCATCCAACATGGTGGAATGGGTCTAGGCTGAAAAAGGTTTACAAGTGGAATGTGTTGTCCACTATGCAAACAAAACACACACTCACAAGGGCTAGTGAAGCTAGTTGTTCACTAGGTGAGCCCTAGTAAGTCCATATCAATGTCATACCCCCATGACTATGATAAGGACAAAAGAAAATGCACACTCACAAGGGCTAGTGAAGCTATTTGTTCACTAGGTGAGTCCCAAGGGATCATATCAAAGCCATACTTCCATGACTTTAATAAGGTACAAAAATGCATGCTCACAAGGGCTAGTGAAGCTAGTTATTCACTAGGTGATCCCCAAGGGACCATATCAAAGCCATACCTCCATGACTTTAATAAGGTAAAAAAATAATAACACAAGAAAGAGGGATGTTGAAAGGGATTTTGCTTAGTTTGTATAAAGTCTCATCTTAGGGAACATTATAGTGCTTAATTTTTTAGAGAAGGGACAAGTCAAAAATATCACACTCAAATAGAGGAAATAAAATCCAATGACACCACCAAGAAAGAAACACATTGCAGGAATAAAGAAAATCACATAATGAAACATGAGTGTCGATGTATGCCCCCACTTTAAAGTGGTTTATAACACCATTGTTGTGAAAAATTGCTTTAAAGAAGAAGATATGAGAGCTTATTCTAAAAACCCTATGCCATGTTATATGTTTCTAATTAATATGAAGGAAAATGGATATCTTTGGGGATATCACTCTTCTTCCCTCAATCATTCACTATTGTCCTAGGAGTCCCAATTAGATTGAATAGCAACATCACAAGGTGAGTCAATTATCAATTAGGAAGGTCCTAGCAAGGGGTTATTTTAGCTTTAAGGGGTTCACCACAAAGAAAATTCTTGGAAAAGAAAATGTTTAAAAACATAATGTGATATGTAAATGACCTAGAATTGGAAATTCAAGCTAAATGAAGAATGCAAAAAATGAAATTATGCAATAGTAAGATTGTATGTGTGTATGTGGTAAGTCTAGAGATGTTGTGAGGATTTAGGAAATGCAAAGAGGCTATCACAAAATTTTGTGGAGGACTAAGATACCCAAGATGGCATATTAGTCTTGCTGCTATGTTTTGGGGAAAATACAAAGTCTTCAAATCTAAGAACCGGATCTCTAAAAATATATGAAAAATAGGCCTAGGAGAACTAATACACCCAAGGTGGCATATTAGTCCCATTCTAAAATTTTGAAAACTTTAAAAGTGGTCTTGAGCTCCAAGCTCTACACTTGCTTCCCTTCCAATCTTAGGTTTTGAATCTTTCAAATATGGACTCTAGGAAAGTTTTTGTGAACATGACAACTTTGAAATGCAAATTTGAAACTTTTACAACTTTTCACTTTGAGTGATCTTCAAGTCTTCAACCTAGATCTGTAATCACAAATATGCAAAATGGGAAAAACTTGTTGTTTGTTAGTGAATGGAGGTTTTCCTTGGTCAAACCCCTTGTTGGTAATTAAACCTTGAAATAAAATAGAAATAATGAAGGAAATGGTGAATGAACAACATGCAATGCTACAACTCACCAAGCCCTTGTTGTAAAGTTTTCAAACTTGTGGGAAATGGATACAATGGATATGGATCTTGAATTGCTTGCTTGAATAAAAAACTTACATCACAAATGTTAGCACAACAACACACATGATGCAAGAAAACTCTTTGATATGATGCTTGAATCTAAAAATGGCTCCAAATGCTTGATAAAAATGCTCTTAAATTCTCTTGTGAACTCAATTTTCTATGATGAATCCTCTCACAAAAGACTTGCATTGAAATGAATGAATGAACCTTGTATTTATAGTTACTTATACTTAATATCTCGAAATTATATCACACCAAGCTGACATATGAATTCATTAAGTAAAGGAAGCTAAATACTGATGGAATTTGAAATTAAATCCTAAAAATGAGTCAAGGAGGACTAAGATGCTTTGGGTGGTGTCTTAGTCCCAAGTGCTAAAAAATTGGGGAACAAACACCAAAAAGGGGTCTAATCAGAACATCCCAAAATTAGGGTCCCAAAAGTCTTGGGGGACAAAGATGCCCTAGGTGGCATCTTATTCCAAACCCAAAAATCAGGGGCAGACTAATGGAGTCATTAAATTATCATTTATGCATTGGAGAATGTTGGGATTAACCAGAAAAAGATGTCATTCATACGGCTTGTAGACACAAAATAGGACCAATTAAGCCAGAAAGAAGCATAAATAAAGCAAGGTAGGCCCAATCAAGTGTGAGAATGTAGGGGTATGCATTTTACTACACTATATTTAGGCCCCACTTTAGTGAGAGGATGAAATTGCTTCAAGCTCACACTAAAGTAGCCAACCACACAATCAAGAGGGGTTCAAATGTACACATGTGAGTAGGATAGGATGAAAATAATCAAGAGGGTGGACAAGCCTCTAGGATCAAGATCCTATGGTTATAGACCAACATAGGCACAAAAGAACATGTGTACAGATGACATATGAAGCCATAACCAGATTGCAAATATACACCATCAAAGATAGGAGAAAGGAAAATTGCAGTGGATCAAGCTTTGCCTGGTCATCTAATGCAGTGGACCGGGTCTAGGCTATTTGTCCAAAATGGTTAACAAGTGGAATACATTGTCCACTATGCAAACAAAACACACACTCACAAGGGCTAGTGGGAGCTAGTTGTCCACTAGGTGAGCCCTAGGAATCGCATATCAACATCATACCCCCATTACTATGATTAGGACAAAAGAAAAATGCACACTCACAAGGGATAGTGAAGCTAGGTGTTCACTAGGTGAGCCCTAGGGGACCATATCAAATCCATACCTCCATGACTTTAAGAAGGTACAAAAATACATGCTCTCAAGGGTTAGTGAAGCTAGTTGTTCACTAGGTGAGCTTCAAGGGACCATATCAAAGCCATACCTCCCTGAATTTAATAAGTCACAAAAAGGAAAATGCAACAAGAAACAAGAAATATTCAAAGGGATTTTGCTTAGTTCATGTGAGGTCTTACTCTTAGGGAATACTGTTCCTAATGTCTCAAGAGAGGATGAATCAAAGGATAAGAGATTCATAACTAAGGGAATGCAGTGCATTGCATTACCATTAGGAGGAATATAATATACTAAGATAGATCACACTCTTGAAAGAAATTACTCCCAATGTCACAACAAAGAGGAAAAAATGTCGCATAAAATAAGAAAATCACATCAAAGAACATGAAAAAGTAAAAATGCAATCAAAATAATGCCAATGTATGCCCCCACTTTAAAGAAATTGCTAACACCATGCTGTGAGAAATTACTTTAAAGTAGCAAATGAAAATACAAGAAAAAAAGTAAGACATGAGAACCAACTTGGAAAGCCTTATGCGAAGTCATATGTGTTGAAAAAACAAGGAAAGAAAACGAAGAGGGGAGGCGGTGAATCAGTTGTCACAAAATATTTAAACTTTTAAAACTTAATTTTAATCTTAGATTTGATGAATGAACAATACACCAAAAACAATCAACACATCAAAAACACAGAGAACACCAATATTTTTACGTGGAAACCCTGTTAGGAAAAAAAAATGATGGATGTCAGTCCACAATATTATACCCTGTTAAAAGTATAAAGAAGAATAATGGGAATGCACATGCATTCAGGCACACTTCCTAAAGCTTACTACTCAAATACAAGAGGTCTCACTACCCAAAGAAGAAACATTGTCTTAAACAAATTCGGATTAGATCCATAGGGTATGAACTAAGAAAACAACTTCTACAAAATCCTAATTACAGTTTTGATTAAGCACAAAAACACTCCTTCACACTTTGCTCAAACTTCTTCACACTCTGCAATGAAATTGAATGATTAGATCACTATTTGCACACTTGCTCTTCCTCTTCTCACACACACCTTAACTTCACACAAACAACCACTCTTATATATCCAAAAAATAGATTTACATCAATAACTTCGTTGGCCAAACTAAAATGTGAAATATAAAACATATACACAATGTCGGCCCAAATTTACAAGTAAATTTTCAATGCAAATCAAACAATGTCGGCCCAAATTTACAAGTAAATTTTCAATGCGAATCAAACAATGTCGGCCAATATTATATTGTGTCCCAAAAAAACATCCTTGATCACACCAAAAATTCAAATTTTTAATCTCCAAGGATCCACAACATGTACAACCAACCCGAACACACAAGAGAAAAATCACCGACCATGAGCACACCGATCAATGCAGATGTGCAACAAAGATAGAGCATGATCTAGAAACATCCATAAGCACTAGGAATATATAGAGAAGCATCCAAAGAAATTGAAATTACTAGAATCACATCAACTTCAATCAGGAACACTAACTAAAGTCACATAAAAACTGTCAGAACACAACTATTCATAACACGACCAAATCTTCACATGAACCTCTGAAACTTTCGATGGATAAACTAGATACACTTAGTAATAAACCCTTTAATGCACAATGATTGATCATCAATGTACTGAGCAAGACACCTTCAGGACCTTCATTGTTCCACTGTCAACCTGCAACTCTCTTATTTTAACAATTTTCTCAATATCCTCGACATATACAACCTTCAATACATCAATGCTAATAGTGTTGACATCAATGACAACCACATATCAACAACACAACCACAACATCCAACAATCTCCCCCATTGGAATTTATGGCAACACATGATATAAAAATACTATCAACACAACTACAGTTACTCCTCCTTTAGGTTCTAACTCTTCTCCTCAACTCTTCTACATGATCTTCTCCTCACAAGGCTCTTTTCCATAGATAATCACTAGTTTTTCACATTACTCTTCTCCCCCTTTGACATCAATGGAAAAGATAAGCATTATATTTCCACATACAAGCTTTGAATGACATATCTACACATCTGACTACTCCCCCTAAGTAGTAGCCATGAAAACATCAATCCAGATCAGAATATGATCGTGAAATACATGGATTGATGCAAATAAATGCATCTCTAGTTCATATCAGGAGGGATAATTACCCCTAGCATCCCTCTAAGGTACTCAAAAGTATCCTTTGGCAATGGCTTGGTGAAAATGTCCACAGTATATTCTTTGGTAGGACCATACTGTAGTTTGACCTCTTTCTCACTCACTTTCTCCCTCAAGAAGCGAAACTTGATTGATATATGCTTGGTCTTAGAGGGTGTTGGCAAGAAGTTGAGTCCACTTTTTGGCCAAAAAGTGGAATTGTTTTCCCTAATTTTTAGAATTTGTCACATTTGACCTTAAAATTTGAAGCACTTAGAGATGGAATCTTGAAAAAAGTCACTAATCATACTTTATGTAGTACTTGAAGTCTAGTTTCCACATATGTAATTTATTTTAATACCTAGATGATACAAATTGATTTTCAATAGGCGTTTCTAAAAACCACTATTTAAAAGTCACTTTTTTTTACTATACCATGCATGTGTACGCGATCCATACTTTGACCCAAATAATCATATTTTTCTAAATCCTTTTGGGAAAATATTTGTAACTCACTTAAGCACGTTTTCCCTATTTTTATTGACTATTTATTATTTTGTTAATTTTTTACTGGCCATATTTGGTGTTTTGAAAAATCATCGTGTACATCATGCACAAGATGACCTAAAATTATCATGTTTTGATTTATTTTTTTCAAATTGAAAATAATTTTTTGAAGTACATTTTCATAAAATTTGTTTTTCAAAAAAATTATTTTAATAAAAAGTTATCAAAATACTAAAAATCCCTGATAATTCAAGTTTATGGACCTGTTTCATTAGAAATTAATTGAAAAATAAAAAAATGAATCCAATTGAATTTTTTTACATGTTTAGAATCTACACAATCTCATCTAAAATGGGTTTTAATTTCATAAAATAATTCTAAAAAATACCTAGTCAACCATATTGACATAGTCATTTTTTTCTCTTGATATTGTCATGACCTTGTACTTGTAGGACTTTCTAAGGCTAAGGGTTGGGTTACCATGCATTTTCTAAGCCTAAATCCAAATTAGAAAAATGGATTTTTATTTTCAAACCTTTTGAAATGAGTACCCACTTTAAAATGGGTACCTATTCTAAAAGGAATGAATACCTATTTTAAAGCTAAAAAATGACACTTCCACTAGAAGTGGACTAAACTTCTTACACTTACCCTACAGTGTAGCACCAGATTCTTCGATATGTTTATTGCACTTGAGTTGTCACAGTATATGGCAATTGTCTCATCATATACTACTCTGATATCTTTCAACATCCGTTTCATCCATAACACTTGAGTATAATTATTTGCAGTAGCAATATACTCTTCCTCAGGCATAGATAGGGATATGGATTTATTTTTTTACTCAACCAAGACACCAGCTTCTTCCCTAGGAAGAAGGCACCACCACTTGTGCTTTTCTTATCATCTACATCTTCTGCCCAATCTGCAACACTATAGGAACTCAGAGTAATATCATCATCTTTAGGATACCAAAGCTCAAAATCAACTGTTCCTTTCAAGTATCTAAAAATTCTCTTTATAGCAGTTACATGAGATTCTTTCGAATCAGCTTGATATCTAGCAACCATACACACAAAATTCATGATGTCTAGTTTGGTCTGAGTTAAGTAGAGAAATCCACCAATAATTGACTTGTATCTTGTTTGATTTGTCTTAGGAGAATCATCATTCCATGTTAACTTGCATCCGATAACTACCATGGGTGTACCAACAAGCTTTGAGTCTTCCATGCCAAACTTCTTTAGCAACTCTCTCACATATTTGGCCTGAGATATGAAAATCCCATTGTCTAACAAAGTGACTTGCAATCCTATAAAGAACTTCATCGATCTAATCATACTCATTTCAAATTCACTTTTCATTTCATCAGCAAACTTCATACATAGATCATCATCTCCTCCAAAAATAATGTCATCAACAAAGAATTCAATAATCGACTCTTTATTATGATCCAACTTAAAATACAAGTTGTTGTCAATAATACCTTTATTGAATCCAAGCTTTAGTAAGTATTTATCTAGTCTAGGCTACTAGGCTCTTGGGGATTGCTTGAGTCCATAGAGAGCCTTCTTCAATCGGAAAACCATGTTTTCCTTATCATTCAGTTGAAATCTATTTGGTGGTTGTTCATCATATACCTCTTCTGGGTATGTACAGGATCATGATGGGCCAAGAAGTGGCAATATGTAAGTGATATGATGGCCCATGTGGCTGATGACTTTTTTTCTACCCAAGATTGATGAAACGAAAAGGGATTTTAAAGGAGATTGCCAACTTTCCACCAATAAAAATTATGCTTTACTTTGAATTTAATAAATAATTATTATTTATTTTCTATTTGAATTACGACTAAAGTCTTGATTGATAGGCTGATTAAAAAACATCTATAGCTTTCAAACAGTATCACATTTTTTGAATTCAAAACATGCATCACATTCTATACTTTGCATACTATAGGATTAAAAAAAAAGAATTTTATGAAGTTTTGACCAAGCTAAGGTGGTTAGACATACGCATTTTTATATTTTTAAAATTTGTAATAAAAAATTCATAATTAATTATTTACTTGGAAAAAATTATAAAAAAAATGCATCACATTGGGACATGAGTCCTCTACTTATATCTAAAATATTATAAAAAAAAATTATCATTTTATTGTGGTTAGGGTGGTCAAAGACACCTACTTATTTCCCTAAAATTTAAACTTGCATTGAAATTTCAAATTTTCACCAAATAGATTTATTTTTTAAAAATAAACCTAGTAGTTCAGAAACTAAATTCAATTTGCTATAGATTCTATTCTTACATATTTTTGAAATAATATAGATAACTTATTCAAATTTTTACGTCAAGTTTCCTAACTCTGATTTTTTTGAATTTTTTGCCACTTAAGGGCCTATTTTTTCCATGATGATCTTGCACATACCCTTCTTCTAACCCACCATTCAAAAAGGTTGAATTCACATCCATTTGATAAAATTTGTAGTTCTTATATGTAGCATAAGAAAGAAATAATCTTATAGCTTCAATTCTGGCAACAGGAGCAAAGGTTTCTTCAAAATCAATACCTTCCATTTGTGAATACCCTTTACATACTGGTTTTGCTTTATTTTGAACCACTTCACCTTGTTAATTCAACTTGTTCTAAAAGACCCATTTATTACCAATCACATTTTTATCTTAGGTCTAGGAACAAGAATGCATGTATCATTCTTTTCAATTTGCATTAGTTCTTCCTTCATAGCTTCCATCTAGTGTTCATCATTACAAGCTTCATTGACATTGTTGGGCTCAGTCTTGGAAATCAGAAAATATTCTTTTGCAATTTTTCTCCTAGTTCAAGGATACCTTTGTTCTTATCACCTATGATTTTATTTTCTTAATGATTCAATCTCACATACAGGTCAGAGTTTTAGGATTCACTCACACTTCTCATTCTTTTGTTCTTTCTTCTACACTTCCACTTGTGTCTCCTTCCTGACTTTCTCGATTTACCGAAATAATTTGAACTTGATTCTATGTCTAAGAATTCTTCCCTTTGTCTATACTATCTTTTTTGTCATCTAAATCATATCCATAGTATCCTGATGACCTAGCAGAGTCCTCCTAAATTTTGACATTTGCACTTTCAGCCATTTTTTTGAATCTTCTATTATAGCACCAGTAAGCCTTGATTTTAGTAGAGTAACCTAGAAAGATTCCTTCGTTTCTCCTTGCATCAAAATTGTCTATGTCCTCATCTCTCTTGATATAACACTTGCTTCCAAAGATCTTGAAATATTTAATAGTAGGATTATAACCAAACCATAGTTCAAAAGGAGTCTTACTAGAATTACCATTGACATTTACCCAGTTTAGAGTATACAAAACAGTGTTTATAACTTCTCTCCAATAGATGTGAGACACATTTCCTTCTATCATAATTATTCTAGTAGCATCTAGAATTTTTCTATTCTTTCTCTCTACAACTCCATTCTGTTGAGATGTTTGGAGAGCAGATATCTGTCTTTTGATTCCATGCTCTTCAGAAAAACAATTGAAATCCTAGGAAGTGAACTCACCACCTTTGTCTAACCTTAGACATTTTATCTTCAGACCTGTCTCATTCTCTTCCATAGATTTGAAAGTTTTGAACTTCTCTAAAGCTTCACATTTTTCTCTTAAGCAAGCAACCCATATCATCCTAGAGTAATCATCAATAAGCAACATAAAGTACCTTTCTCCTTGTAGAATTCTAATTCTAGAGGGACCACATAGATTAGTATGCACCAGCTCCAACACTCCATTAGAATGATGTTTTTTTCTCTGAAAAGAAACTCTTGTTTGTTTTCCCATATGAAATTCCTTGAATACTGTGTTAGTAAGCTTCACTAGCTTGGGTAGATCTCTTACTACTTGAGTGGAGCTTACCTTGACAATGTTATCAAAATTCACATGACACATCCTTCTATTCCATAACCAACTTTCATCTACTTGAGCAATTAAACAACTTGAATTAGTAGAACTTAGGTGAAAAATATTACCTCTTGTCTTTGCACATGAAGCAATCATATTTCTAGAGCTTCCAAGTATACTACATCTTCCATCTTTGAACTGAAGATCATAACCCTTTTCCATCATCTGTTCAACACTCAAGAAGTTATACTTCAAGACTTCAACATAAAGGACATCATCAGTGTTATGTTTACCACCAAGACAAATAGATTCTCTACCACGAATCACACCAACATTGTTATCTCTGAATGTTACAACCCCATTTTCATATTTCTCTAGACTTACAAACTTGCTTTTTTCACCAGTCATATGATGTGAGCAACCACTGTCAATAACCCACTCATCCTTTTCTTCAATTTGGGCTGCAAGAGCTTTCTCAACTTTAGCAGATTCAGCAGCCACCAGACCATCCTTGATAGCAATGAAAACCCATTCATCTTCATTTCCATTTTCTTAATCAGACTCTTCATTAGTCACACCTTCTTTAGAAAAACAACATTTCTTTTGAAATCTAGGTTTGTAAGGCTTAGACATAGGAACTCTTTCAAGAAACCTTGAAGCAAAATGACCTATTTTACTAAAAGAGAAACATTTAATAGGCAACTTTCCTTTATACTTACCTTGTCCTCTGCCTTCTTTCTTTACAATCAATGCTTCCAGCTCTTCTACCTCTCTTTCTTCATCTTCAAGCTATTTCATCTCTTCCTCATACTTGAATGTATTTATAGAACTCTCTCCTGGATCATATCTTTGCTTGTTTCTTCTAGATACAAAATAATTAAATGAAGATTTAGTCTTAGGGGTAGAATCACCAAATTCACTCAACTCAAATGCAACAAGTTTAACAATCAACACATCTCTTGTCACATTTGTTACTGTTCTGAGTTCTTCAATAGCATGAGCCTTTGATTTGTAAGGAGGAAATGATTTGAGAACTTTAGCTACAATTTCTTGTTCATCCAAGGTACCACCAACATATCTAATACCCATCACAATTTCATTTACTCTTTGCATGAAAGAAGAAATATTTTCATCTTTACCCATTTTCAAAGTTTCATACTTTCCTTTCAAACTCTGTAGCTTAGTGACCTTCGTAAGTGTATCTCCTTCATACAAAGTCTCCAAATTCTTCCAAAACTCATCAACTATCTTTAGATCCATCACATTTGTCATTTCTGAATCTGTTAGAGCACTCAACAAAACTTCAATAGACCTGATGTTAATCTTAGCCTCTTTAATCTCATCATGAGTGGAAGGACCATTCAAGGAATAACATACATGTTCTTTGTAATCTTCCAGAAGGGTTCACCAATACACCTCAAATGACATTCCATTCTAGCTTTCCACAAAGAGTAGATTGTTCCATCGAATCTAGGTCTGTCCTTCGTGTATAATGCCATCTCGGATCACCTCAAGCTTTTAAATTTTTTTAGATGAACCTACTCCGATACCAATTTTTGGAAAAACAAGGACAAACAACTGAGAGGGGGGTGAATCAGTTGTCATAGAATATTTAAAATTTTCAAGTTACTTAACTTCAATCTTAGATCTGATGAATGAACAATAAACCACAAACAATTAACACATCAAAATCACAGAGAACACCAAGATTTTTACATGGAAACCCTATTAGGGGAAAAACCATGGTGGATGCTAGTCCACAATATTATACCCTATTAAAAGTATAAAGAAGAATAATGGGAATGCACATGTATTCAGGAACACTGCTTAGAGCTCACTACTCAAATAGAAGAGGGATCATTTCTCAAAGAAGACACACTATCTTATAGAAATTTAGATTAGATCCGTAGGGTATGAACTGAGAAAATAGCTTCTACAAAAGCCTAATTATAGTTCTGGTTAAACACATAAACACTCCTTCACACTTCGCTCAAACTTCTTCACACTTTGCTCTACAATCAAATGATTAGATAACTATTCATATACTTGCTCTCCCTCTATTCACACACACCTTAACTTCACACAAACAACAGCTCTTATATATTCGCAACATGGATTTACATCAATAACTTCATCGACCATAATGAAATATAAAATATAAAACATATACACAATGTCTGCCCAAATTTACAAGTAAAATTTCAATGTGAATCAAACAACGTCGACCAATATTATATTGTGGCCCAAAAAACATCCTCGATCATGCCAAAATTAAAAAAATTAATCTCGAAGGATCCAAAACATGTTACAACCACCATGCCAGCCAAGAACAAAAAAACCCGAACACATGAGAAAAATCACCGATCACGAGCACACCAATCAATGCAGACATGAAAAAAAGATAGAGCACGATCTAGAAAAATCCATAAGCACCAAGAATCAATAGAGAAGCATCTGCAACAACTGAAATTAATAGAATCACATCAACTTTAATCAGTAACATTGACTGAAGTCATAGAAAAACTGTTAGAACACAACTGTTCATAACATGATCAAATCTTCATGCGGACCTCTGAAACTTCGAGTGGATAAACTAGATACACTCAACAATAAACCCTTTAATCCATAATGATTGATCATCAATGTACTGAGCAAGAAACTTTCAGTACCTTGACTATTCAACTATCAACCTACCGTGGACGTCAAAATCTGCAAACGGTTAAAAATCTAACATACAAAAGCATGGTTAGTGTTTTTAAACAAAAAAAACCTTCAACATCAATATGAAATAATACATCATGGTTCAAAAATGCAAAAAAATGACAAGATAACTAATGTAAAAGCATATAAAAACTTGATGAAAACTCTATCTCATAGTGGATTGGTGTTTCTGTGGAAAGAAGCCCTTCCCAATCCTTGATAAGCTCCAATATGTTGATGATCAAGATGATGAGTTATGGAGGAGTAATACAATAGAGGAGGCCTCTATTTATAACCAATAAGGAAAAAATAATTCCAAACATGGAGGATGTGGGACTAAAGATCCACCAATGAGAAGAGGCCACTTGTCAACTTGTGATAGGATGAGGAATGAGCACATTTTGGTCAATGTGCCAAAGAAGGGGAGATTTGAAATTTGAATTTGAGAGTTAAACACTAAGTTTGACCTTTGTAAGAGAAATGTAAGACCTCTTGAATGCTTTGTTGGATGTACATGTCAATTTGGGGGGAGATTCAAATTTGGAAGAATATTCTCCTTTTATGCCAAGTTGAAAGAAAATGATGAAATAATAAATCAATAAATTGATTTATTTGTGCAAGTGGGAAAAACTAGAGGATGTGATGGGTGATTAGGGTTAGATTAATCATGATTTGATTAATTTAAGAGGTGATTAGGTGATTGTGACATTCAACTTAAATATTTGGATTTATTTAAATTAAATGAGAAGATAAATAACTCTAGAGATTTAATTAAATTTTTGGATTTATTTAATTAAATGAAGGAACTTAGGAGATGATTTAGGATTTGATTAAAAATTGATCTATTTAATCAAATGAGGTAATGATTTAATTAAATAAAGTGAATCTATTTAATTAAAGGATGAAATGTTAGATTTAATTAAATAAAGGTTATTCAATGGTAAATTGAATCGTATGCATATTTTAAGTGTCTACATTTTTTCCCTCTTTGAAGCAATGTACTTGCTGCATTGGTTCAACGAATAAAAATTCCATGATCAAAATTCAAAAAAATTCTTATTTTTTTGGATGCCCCAATGGAAAGTACACTAGTACATTGTCCCCTCGAGAGATCAAGTGAAAAGATTCGATTTGAGGGTTGATCTCGCAATAAAGAGGTTCAAGATGGATGTATGGATGGTTGTGATGATGCAAATGAGATGGTTTTAAAATGCTTAGAATAACCAATCTATATTATCCTAAAAAACTTAAAACGATGATGTGATGCATGTGAGATGGATGAGATGGATGATGTGATATGCTACATGATTATGAGATTTATGTATGTTGATGATTTGTGGATGGAAGATGGATGCACTCGTGATGTTATGTTAGCACAGAGAGAAGAAAGAAGAAATGAGATGATGACAAGAAGATCCAACTAGTCCATGATCTAATGAGACTTTATTAGAGAAGATGATGATGATAGATGATGATTTGCTTATCAAGAATTGGGACTTTTAAAAAGGCTACTTACCTTATGTTTGATAACACACATAGATATGATGCATCAAGGTATAAAGAACCAAGATGGCATTGTACTTAGTGCAATGGACTTTGACTCAAAAAATAGATAGGAGTATTCTTGTTCACACTTGACATATGGAAACCTTGCTAGGACATACCTAACAAAGAAAGTATTTGCTAAGTTATATTACAAGAACATCCAATAAGCACAACATACAAAAGGATAATGATCGTTGCCCCATTCCTTTCTCTCTAAATCATTTTGAGTAGACATCATTGAGAGGTCATTGAAATGAGCACAATATGATAAATCAAAAGAAAAGATCAAGTACACAAACAAGTCAATGTTCTTCATACCTCTAGCCAGAGGGATTTGTTTTGATAGGATAAGAATCCAAGATGATATCTAGAATGATGCCCATTGTCAGAATGATATATCCCAGGACATGCATTATATAGGATGATGATGGGTTGACAAGTTGATTGATAGGCTATTAATATAAGGTTGACTGACATGTTTGAAAATGATCATGAGTTTGATTTTTTTTAAAGGTTTGTTGTTTGCCTTTGATTTTACGTTTGAAGTTTCCTTTTTCCAATTGTTGTGGTTTTTTCTGTTTGTTTTTCCAAAGGATGAAGGTGATGATCAGTTTATTATGGATGATTGATTATTTCAAGTGAAAGCAAGATGAGACAGATTGATTTTTTCAAATATTTAGATGTTTTTGGCGTTTTTGGAATGCTTTGAGGTTGTTTTTTCTATTTTCAAGATTTTAAAAATGTTTTGGGGTTTTATGAGATTTTATGAATGTTTTTGGATTTTGTGTTTTTTTGAATGTTTTTGTGTTTTTGATGTTTTTTTTTATAATTTTTTTGGATTTTGATGTTTCGGGGGTTGATCAAAGGTTAGCCCTTCCTACGTTTAAGCTCATAGATGATGTAGTTTAGATTCCATGTTTTTGATGTTTTTTTTTTTTGGGAGTGTTTTTGGATTTCTACATGATTTTGACAATTTGGATATGGATATTTCTGATCATATCAGTGATCTATTTGGGATTTTACTGAAAACCAAGCTAAGGTTGATTGATCAGATTGATGGATTGATGATGACAACATTGTTGAGGATACACAACAATGAAAGGATAGTGTTAAGCAACATGGGGATTACGATGGATATCCCAAGATGATGAGGGATTGATGATGATAACATTGTTGAGGATACAAAACAATGCAAGGATATTGTTTAAGCAACAAAAGGATATCGCAAGATGATGTATTTTTAATTGGATTTGATTGATCATGATTGATGAAGCTTTGTTTGGAACAAAAGTTTTTCAAATGATTTGATGTGACGTTGAAGCATGCATTAGATGCGAATAATATTGATTGTTTGGATTGATGTTCGATGAAAGATGAAGCTTGATAAGGAACATCTTCTCATCAAAATATGCCATGGGCTAGTGATTTGGATTATTTTTTTACAAGTTCTTTGACTAATTTGATTTCACATTTTCCAATGTTTAGATCACCACATAAGTTGGAGGATATAGATCAATATTTATTCCCTAAGCAAGATCTAAATATCTACCCCCAATGTCTAGCAATGTATGGAATGCCATGGATGGATACCTAGATGGGTGTATGGATGGATGGATATGGCAAGCATGCAAAGGAAGCCAAGGATTATCTTGCGATAAGATAAGGTTTTTAGATAAAGAATGCCCATTTGGATAATGTTTCATGGCTCAGATAATGCTACATAGGATAGGATCAATAAAAATGGCCCATGCCAAGATGTTTACCATAAGTAAGCGTAAAGTGTGCACCAAAATTTGTCAAGATCAAGATAACTTGGACCATGTATGCAGATGGATTGGATAAATGGTTCATGGATGAATGGATTTATTACGGCCGAGATGGATGGAATGTTGGCTTTATTATGGATGGGATAAGATGCTTCCTCTTGAACTGGCATATGCAAATGCTTGATTCTACACATGATTCCTATTTGCCAGGTTTTCATCATGGTACTTGTCCAAACTACCACCATAGTGGTTTTCACTGGAGGACGAATTTTCTTTTTACTATTTTCATGAATTTTTGATTTTCTTGATTTTCAAATTTTTTTGTTTTTTTTGGCTTTTTCTATGAAAGATTTTAAACTCATGTTGAACCACCTACTAGTGTCGATGTAGATGCTTCTATCATAATGTGCCATCAATATCCTACTTGAAGAAGTTGCTTTGCTAAGATACATGCACTTGAATGCAACTTTTGAGATTCTTGATTGACTTTATTGATACTGGAGTTAACTTTGTCTTTGTGCACACATCGTGATAGAGTTTCTTTTGAATCCTTATGATGAAGGGTTGTTGCCAATACATGGTCAATGTGAGAATTGGATATCATACATGGAGGCATGGATGGAGTGTGTTTAGGGATAAAAGATGGATTGGTTGATAGTTTAGAACCTTTGACTTTCCAAACTTGGGACGATGAGCAATGATGGGTGGATACAAAAGTGTGCATGGAATTAGGACCAACTGCTTGATACACTTTGTACATCTCTTGAAAAGCCTTCTTTTCTTTTGTGGACATCTTTGATGGATACTTTTCCCTTTTTATTTTTCCCTGTAGTTTCTTTGACTAATGGAGTTTGATAGGGATAATCTTTCTTTGTATGTTTTGGTACCCATGTGTATTTTATTTTTCCATTGTGCTCCTCAACTTCTTTTTATTTGATAATGTTATTCAAGCTTTGATTAAATTCTTTCTTTTGATGTTGTCCCAATTCGTGGATGGGCTGATGGGTGGATGAAGATTCATGATGTGGTTGGTTGTAGTATTGGCATTGGTTTCACCATAAGGACTCTTCATGCTCCCTATGTTGATGTTTGATTGAGACATGGTTTCCCCCAGTATGGTGGTAGTAGCACCTTTATTCCTTGATTCTTCCTATTTTGATATATCTTGTTCAGTAAGCTTTCTCTAATAAATGACCACTGTAGATGACGTTGTTTCAATTTGTTTCTCTACTAACTCTGAAATGTCTTGTTCTGTCTGAATTGTTTCCTTGAGTGGATAATGTTGGATATCTTCATTTATGATGTCCCTAGTTTGAATTTGGGATATATGTGATCCTGATATTGACAACTCAGTTTGACCATAGGAATCAATAATCTGCTCTTTTTGTGTAATAATGTCAGGAGTAAAGGAATCCTATTTTGAATGAAGATCATCTTCGTGTCCATCCACAAAAATCATCTCATGGGTAGATGGAGGAGTATGTGTTATATGGACATGAACATCATTGTTGACATCTTGTATAGATAAGAGTGTGTCCATTAGATAATTTTAGTATCTTGGAGATACAAATTCTTGATCCTAAATAATTTTGGAATCACCTTTTACATGCTTTGGATCAAGTTCTTGACATGGGTCAGTTTCAAATGATGGATTTCTTATAAAAGGTTCTTGGATGTCGTCATTAGGCATGGGAATTGGCTCAATATCCTCTTCATTTTTTAGTGGACTTGGATCAAATGTTGAGTTGAAGATTCCTTCAATATTTGCAACCATAAGGTCGAAGGATGTCAATATGTCTTGGAAAGGACCATTGCTAGAATTTGGTGAAATATGTTCATGCTTTGGAATGAATTCTTGAGATATGCCCTCTAACTCGTTAGGTGATGTAGAGACATTTTCAACATGGTCATTGGTCGAATCCTGATCATTGTCCCCAATAGTTATCATTTTTTGTGTTTATGATTGTGTTTGTTGGGCAACTTGAGCAACTTGCATAGCTTGTGAGGCTTGGGTAGCCTAAGTAGCTTGGTACTACTAGAGTAATTTTTAGCGCATTACTGTATTGGTTTGTTGCTTTTTGTTTAGGTGGTAGTGGTGGCAAATTCAGAATTGTGTTGGATGCAGTGACAAGTGGTTGAGATACACTTGGAGCGATCATGGTAGTGAGGGGTTGAGATGTGATGGGTGTGAGAGTGGTGGTTGGAATGATTGAAGTGATAGTGATGGTTGGAATGACTAAGGTGATAGGTCCTTGGTAGACCGTGTTTTGATTTGTCAGGATCAACATTGTTGTTTGATTGGATACCATCTATTGTTGCGATACCAATGGTATATTTGGAGGATTTGATGCAATGATTTGATTGGTGTTTGATGGATTGCCTTTGTTTGATTGATTTTGGACAATGTTCTGATTTGGGATGATGCTCAAATTCGGCACGATAGGTTGAAATTGAACATTGTTGATGTTGGGAATCACATTTCCTTCATTTAGGTAACTTTTATTTTGCAGCATGGTGTTACCTTGACTTGGATTAATACATGGAATAATTATCATCATATTTGGACTTTGAACAATATCCATATGATTTTCAAACATATCCATTCCAAATCTTACCAAGTTTGGATTTAAAATGTTCATTTTTTGTAAAGTTGTACTTGGTACATTCACATTTGGCATGTTGGGATTTGATGGGATGACGTTGTTCATTTGAAGGCTCATGCATTGATTTTTTGGCTGATAGATTTATAATCTTGGATTTAGATCTACCATCAGGAAAGGTGTTCCAATATTTTGACTAGGCATACTCACATTTGATGTACCATTGAGTTAAATTGCAAGAGAGAATGATCCCATGTACAGATTGTATAAATGTGAGTGTTGATAATGAATTGGCATTGTAAGGCTTTGAGAGTTTGGTTGGTTTAGACCACTCATGATGTATGGATCAAGTTTTTATTCCATGTTCTTCTTCTATTTTGACCTTATTGACCTCTAAGGTGTTTAGGATCAATGATGAGATGAAGGATGAAAGAGGTGAATGATATGGATGCTTGAACATTTAGGGATTTTGGATCAATGCTAGACTTAGGGTTTTCTTTTGATTGGTTTGATTTGGATAATGAACTTGTAAACCCTAAGATGTTGGATGTGATCTTAGGATGAAATTGTTCAAAGGATTGCTAATTTAATTAAATGTATGAGAAAGGATGCATTCCCACACACCTAACTAAACAAATGATTTTGATTTGGTTTAAGGATGTACCCAAGTAGATAAGATAATGATGTTTCCAAAGTTCTAAAGTTTTTTGGTGGGATGGGTTTTGATAGATCTTTGGGATGGATGAAGTGTTTGATTTGGTCCTAAATGAACCTAAGAAGGACCTTGTTTACTAGACCAAGATGTTGAATAACATGCTTTTCTCTAAGAGTAGTTCAAACCAAAAGACCAATGTTTGCATGAAAACCATATAACCAAAAGAGACCAAGTTGAATTTGAGTTAACTTTGCTTAATGAGTTCTTTTTATCACAAACACACTCTTGATTAAGTTTTCAAGCTGAATGTCCAATGTCCTAACTTATTATCATCCCACAAAGAGTGTTATATGGAAATGAAGGAATTTAAGGAAAAAGTTACCTAATGTTGACTTTAGTAGGAGAAAATTGAGATGAAATCCAAATTCTTAGAAGCCTTTAAGGATACAAATCCCAAGGGCAAGCAATAGCATGTGAATTTTTTTCAAGGGTATTTGCTTCTTCTAAAGGGTTTGAGATTTGATGCTCATGTTGAATGTTTGTTTTCAATGTTTTGGATACAAGCACTATGTTTTCAAACTAACTCACAAGCAATATAAAATCTTAGCTTAATTGGTATGTTTTTCTTGGTGGGCTTGCCTCATGCCCTTCGTAGTAGAAGAGATGATTTTACATGCAACCAAGGAAAAAATATAAAGGTATGTTTAAGAATGAAGCCTTAACCTCTATATTTTAACCAAGATTGGACATGGCAATTAACTTCTTGGAATCTAAGTTCCAATGCACCACTTTGATAAGCTCGTTGGATGGACTAGTTGACTACTGCAAACAAGGTTCTTAATGGTGGGACATTAGGGACATGACACCTTGCGAGCATCCAACAAGCCACTAAAGGCTTTAATAAATCCTACAAGGGGCGCTTATACTTTTTACAGTAGCATTCTGAAAAACATTGTATGGCTAAGGCCTACATACCATGAGGAATTGATAGTTTAGTCTTATCCATTTATATACTGGCCCGAATGAAAAATTGGTTGGAGTCGCCTTCAAGTTCTCCTTCAGATGTGTCTCTTAGGCAACCCCCTCTAAAGGTAAACAATAACGAGAAAGCACATCCTTAGCTCGATCGATCTTCGTTTAGAAACAAAGAGAGAACACACGTGATATGCCTAACTCACACTCGCAAGTTTTATTCAATTTTAGTTCCAAAAATGAAATATGGAGGTAATTACTTACGAAAATTAATGTCACCAAAATCCTTTTGATTCTCAAGATCACCATGAGGCATGAGAGAAGCGCATACATCTTTTGGTGATATTATTTTGTGTAAATAATTACAAAGCAATGAAAACAAAGCAATGATTTGATTCCTTTTAAGTACTAACTTTGAAGTGTGAAGTTGATTGTTCAGTTTTAGACCAAATTGAAAAGCTTAATGAGTTTTTGATATTCAATTTTATCCCAACTCAAAAGATCAACTCAATGGTTATATTTTAAACCCAAAAATAATACTAGTTGGCTTAAAATAGAAAATGAAAGCATGAAATGGATGCTTCGAGCTATTATAATAAGCATTTAGAAATGATTTTTCAAGTTCAATGCTTGATTCTCCAACTCAAACATTAATTCTTCAAAGAGTGTTTTCTATGCTTCAACTTTTTCAAGTTCCATGTACAAATGAAATCTGCAAGATAAAAACATATGAGAATTAATTGTTAAGAAACAATTCACAAAATAAATATTGAAAGAAGATCAATTTAAAATATGTGGTCAATTAAATGATGATATCTAATTGATAATCTTTCAACATTGGTCAATTTAAGTTCAATGTTCAATGCCCTAATTTTTTTATGCAAACCCTACAAATAGTACAAAGTTATCATAAATAAGAAATATGATATTTCAAGGAAATCAAGATAAACAACAGTTGATAGTCATAGACAAACATGAAATGTAAGCTATGTCAAGATAGATAATATTTGAGGAAGATGACCTTTTTGTTGCTTCTTGTATCCACTATACCATAACCTTTATAAATACAATAGAAATATAATTTTAGAACTTCAAAATCTTTTGACAATGATATCATCAAAATTTATTTCCACACTAAAAGGCATTTATATCATCTATTGCAGTGTATCTCATACAAAGCTTGTAAATACAAGAATCAAATTTGAAACTTTAAATTATGATGTAAGTTCAAGTCCAAAATTTGGTCTATCATGTTAAAGGGGAGTCATTGGTACATAATTTCTTAAAGACCAAGTCATATCACCATCATTCTCTATTCCGATCTGCGTCCCTAAAAGAACGAAAACAGATATGTTTGGATTTTATCATAGCAAACAACCAATACTCAACATATACTTTAACTTCTCAACGCCCCTTTCTATGTGCTCTTTAAAGAAGATTGTTAGAGTGCTTGAAACTTAGACATATTCAACAACAACCCTCATCAAAATTAATGTATTTCTAACTTGATGTTTTTTTTTGAAATCTGGTACACTCTAGAGCAGCAATTGACTTATCACTCCCAAAAAGATTTCTTCCTATCTTTATGATTTTTTACCTTAATATGCACCTACAACTCTCTTATTTTAATAATTTTCTCAATATCCTTGACATATACAACCTTCAATACATCAATGCTAATAGTGTTGACATCAATGAAAACCACATAACATCAACATAACCACATCATCCAACAATATGTTTCTGAGTAAAGTTACGTCATTCCAAAGGAAAGAAAATGAGAGGGGTTGCCCCCAAAATGAAAACACCAAAAATAAAAGGGATCTATAGATTTAGGGTTAGTATGTTCTTTGTTACAATGTTTTTAGAGAGCTTGTAACTCATGTCATCATTCCCAAAATACACATAGAACTGGAAGAATGACATGGAGAGAGTGAAAAATAAAGAAAAACCTTTTGGGTCAACATGGAAGAGGCATAGGGTGTCTCAACACCTTATGTAATCCCCTAAAGGAAAACAAAAGACAAAAATGAAAATGAAAAGACAAAAGAAAAGATATTGAAAAAGATTTTGGGCCAACATGAAGGAGACATGAATATCTTGATGCCTTGTGTTTCCCCAAAAGGAAAACAAAAGAAAAAGGATATGGATGAAATAAAAAGAAAAATAAAAGAAAGCCTTTTGGTTCAACATGAAGGAAACGTGAATGTATCGATGCCTTGCATCATCCCCAAAATGAAAGCATGAGAGAAAGGACAAAGATGAAATGATAAATGAGAAAGGAAAAATTATACAACATATAGAAGAATGAAGGTACAAATAGAGGAATGCACATAGAGAGAAGAACATTAAATAGAACATCATGGAATATCATGATACACATATGAAAATAAACAAAAAAAAAATACAAAAAGAATAGTAAGGCATAGGTGAAGCAACCTAAAGCAAGCTACCCACCTCCCAATCTTTGTCTGTATAAGTGAAAGGTAGATAATAAACCTAAGGGACAACAACAGATTCCTTACTAGGACAAGGCCATCTACTTCTTGCCCTCACTGAGTGCAAGACAAGAATGGGATGAGGTAGGTGATGAGAATGGTTATGTAATAGTGAGAATATAGTATTCTACAACTATTACATGACAAAAGGATCCCACTTTATAGGACTATTTCTATAATTTCAAGCTTTTTGAATTCTTGTTTTATGGTGTAATATGCATCGTTACTATGACCAAAAACTCTAGAATACTTGCAATAAGATTTTTTTTGAACTTAGGATTTGGAAATCAGTTTCAAGCATGGGTGGTAATGTAATAAGTCCTTGAATTAAAAGGATATATAAAGTTTTCTTGGTTGAAGATGTCAGAAAAGGGTATTGAGGTCTCTTTTTATTATGTTATGTTTTTCTTTGACTATATTCTCCAACTTTTGTAGTTGAATAAGGAGGAGGAGGATCTAAGGTGATCCTATCATCCTTTTCATTGTTATGATCTATTTGTTGTTCTTTAGGATAAATGATATTCATATTAGAGGGAAAATCAAAGATCACTCTACCATCACTAGATAGCCTTAGATATTCTCTAGGAGGTCTTGTGCTATGAGGGGGATATCGATATCCTAATCTGATTGTGTATTCATCAGTTGGTTTTTTGGTGTAAGAGTTGATGGATTTCATGTTCACTTGTTGTGTCACAACCTTGTTTGCTCAAGATAATGAAGCCTTTTCCATATAATTCTTCTAGGTTGATTAGAGTTTTTGTTACATTGTTATCATAAAATGGTTGAGTGTTTACTTGTTTAGAGGAACTAGGTTCACATATTGTAGGTAGCTTAGGTTCAAATTTTGATTCAATTTCAAGATGTAAGTAACCAAACATCTCAAGAAGTGGTATTGTAGGAGGATCTGGTTGTTTCATGGATTGGAAGAAGTCCATGCATTAGCTTCAGGGTTATCAAGACAATCCTTTAGGAACCTATTCATGTTGTCATCATATTCTCCAATGATGTCAACATCATGAGGAGGACATGCATTAGGAGTTGAGAGAGCATGAGTGAGTTCAATTTCATTAGGATCACTACCAAATACTTTAAGGACATCCAAAGCTTTCCAAAGCACACATCCATGATGCAATATTGAACAAATACACTTGAAATGAAAGAAATTGAAATAACAATTCTGGAAACTGAAAAAAAATACCAAAGGCAGCCCACAGAAACACAAAAAAGTAATTTCAAACCTTGAAAAATGGAGAGTCAAAGTCAATAGGGACTAAGATGCTAGGAAGGGTGTCTTGGTCCTTTTGAAGAGATTTTGAAGTTCTAGAGGCTAAAATAGAGAGAAAATAGCAAAGATAGACTTTTGAGGAAAAATACTAAGAGGGAGTAAGATGCAAGGAAGGGTGTTTTAGTCCTCGCAGAGGTTTCTTGCAGAAAAATAGTGAATTCTAGAATGTTAACAGTTTTTACAAATTGCCTATGCAAGGTATTGATGCTTAGAAACAAAGAAATGTGCAAATGAGCGCAAGAAAAACAAACTACGAACAAACAATTGAATGCAATATGAATGCAATTTTTTTCAATTTTCAATGAAATGAAAATATTTCTAAATGGAATTAATATGATGAAAAATGTAATTTTTAGTTTTTCAATGAAACAAAATGATGTAATGAATTAAAGATGCAACCTATATGCACTTTCACTAATCCAAATATAGGAAGCCCTAAATGCAATTTCACTAATGAAAGATGCAAGAAACCCTAGATGCACTTTCACTAATGCCATCTAGATCTAAGGACTCCAAATAAGAAATGAAATATATTCTCAAACGTCAGGTTCACCAAAATGATATGAAGGAAAATGGATATCTTTGGGCATATCATTCTTTTTCCCTTAATAATTAACTAATGTCCTAGGAGTCCCAATTGGATTGACTAGAAACCTAACAAGGTGAGTCAATTCTCAATTAGGAAGGTCATAGGAAGGGTTTATTTCAGCTTTAAGTGGTTTTCCACCAAGCAAATTCTTGGAAAAGAAAATGTTTAAAAACATAATGTGATATGAAAAATGACCTAGAACTAAAAATACAAGCTAAATGAAGAATGCGAATAATAAAATTATGCAACAAAAAGATAGTATGTGTGTACCTAGGAAGTTTAGAGATGTGAGGATTCTAGAAATGAAAAGAAGTTGTCAAGAAATGATGTGGAGGCCTAATATTCCCAAGATAGTATATTAGTCCCACTTCTACTTTTTGGGGCGAATACAGAGTCTTCAAATCTTCAAACTGGATTCTCTAAAAATATCTAAAAAATAGGATTGGGAGGAATGAAACACCCAATGTGGCGTATTTTTACCATTCTATATTTTTGAAAACTTTAAAAGTGGTCATGAGCTCCAAGGTCTACACTTGCTTCCATTCTGATGTTAGGTTTTGAATCTTCCGAATATGGCCTGTAGGTGAGTTTTCATGAAGATGACAACATTGAAATTCAACTTTACAACTTTTAAAACTCTTCACTTTAAGTGATCTTCAAGTCTTCAAACTAGATCTGCAATCACAAATATGCAAAATTGGAAAAACTTGTTGTTAGTGAATGGGTGTTTTCCTTAGTCAAACCTCTTGTTGGTAATTAAACCTTGAAATAAAATAGAAATAATGAAGGAAATGGTGAAGGAACAACATGCCATGCTACAACTCACCAAACCCTTGTAAATTCTGAAAAACTTATGTACAATGGTTGCAATGGATATGGATCTTGAACTAAAGATATGATCTTGAATTGATTGCTTGAATCAAAACCCTACATCACAAATGTTTGCACAACAACATAGATGATGCAAGAAAACACTTTGATATGACGCTTGAATCTGAAAAATGGCTCCAAATGCTTGATTAAAATGCTCTTGAATGGTCTTGTGAACTCAATTTTCTATGATTAATGCTCTCACAAAAGAAATGGATTGAAATGAATGAATTAACCTTGTATTTATACTCACTTATGCTTAATATCCCAAAATTATATCACACCAAGCTGAGATATGAATTCATTAAATAAAGGAGGTTAAATCTCGCTAGAATTTGACATTATATCCCAAAAATGAATCAAGGAGAATTAAGATTCCCTAGGTGGCATCTTAGTCCCAAGTCCTAAAAACTTGGGTTATAGACACCAAAAGGGGCCCAATTAGAACATCCCAAAATCAGGGTCCCGGGAGCCTTGGGGTACAAAGATGCCTTAGGTGGCAATTTAGTATCAACCCAAAAATTAGGGACACATTGATGGAGTCATTAAATTATCATTTATGCATTGGAGAATGTCAAGATTAACTAGAAAAAGATGTCATTCATAGGGCTTGTGGATAGAAAATAGGACCAATTAAGCCATAAATAATCCTAAATAAAGCAAGCTGGGTGCAAACAAGTGTGAAAATGCAACTTGGGTATGCATTTTAACACACTATACCA
Organism: Sequoia sempervirens; assembly: GCA_007258455.2. Lineage (NCBI taxonomy): Eukaryota > Viridiplantae > Streptophyta > Pinopsida > Cupressales > Cupressaceae > Sequoia > Sequoia sempervirens. Next base: position 376,609,137 of record VDFB02281492.1, on the reverse strand, counting down.
ATAAGCTACATCATGCAAAAGGTAGAATGTCACATGTGAACCAACTTAAGGCATGTCTTCCACATCCCAAGCTACTCATATATGTACATGAAAGGCAGTCAACTAACCAAAAGATACAATGACAAGTGACGTAGAAGGACGAGGTTTTTTAACCGCTTGCCCCCACTTACTGTAGGACAAGGTTGAGCCGAATTTTGGTTATTTTTCTTGCAACCTTCAATCCTAAGGAGAAACATAATGCATAAACTAGGGGATTGAATATTTAGGACAAGGAATTTACACTATCAATGGATTGAAGACAAGAAAAGCCAATGAACAAGGCTATGAAAGCCTTCTGCACTTTGAGCTCCATAGGACTTAGGAGGGTGTTCATAATTGTAAGTCCAAGCATATAATAAAATTTTCAACCGACAAACTATAGACCTATGAAAGTGGATAGTTCTCAAATATATGAGTAATGGGTATTGTATATTGTACTAGGTTCAAGAATAATCCCATTTGCATTGAACATTACTGGGAACAAATAAGTTAGATATCTTCATGTCAAAAAATAGAGGGTTAACAAAATTTAGCCTATATACTCTTTCAAACAACATGAAGATACATGAAACTGTGATAAATTAAACATGAAAGAAAAATAGATTTAATATGATTGATTTGATTGTAGAAAATGTCTTAGGATTTGTGATAGATCAGTGCCTAATCATGGGCCATGAAGTCAAATATAAAACTTCAATAGAGATCTCATCAACAAACTAGGTTCAACTAATGGATTTAAAATGTGTTAATTCCTTGCATTAACCAATCCACTCATATTGTGATAAAGTTCTACTTACCAATCCCAGTTATTCACTCTAAATTATAGTTTTTTGATCAAAGTAATTTAACTCTTCACTTGAAAGAGAACCATGGCCAAACAACACAATCACAGGAAAATTGTGATGAAAAATTCAAACATCCTTGATATATTGAATTCATATAATTAAAAGCATACGAATCTAGAGAGAACTTCATGAATAGTTATTTTTTGGTGCACAAATTGGTTAACACTTTCTCATAAAAACCTAGCTATTACAATTTACATATTCTATTTATGAATTAGACTCAACCCTATTCTACCTTCCTAATCTAAAAATTTTAGAACCTTTACAAATGAGAAGGAAAGGAAAGATATAGAAGCAGAAGAAGAGCCCTAAAATCCATTCGTGGAGAACACCTAGCATCATTTCTCCCTCTTGATCAATAACTTCCCACCACCTGAAGAAAAGCCTTATTCAATAATTTTTTCTTTGGTTTCATCACTCACTTTCCCTATAATAGAAAAATATTCTCCACCATGAAGAGTCACCATTCATCTTCATTCTGCAACTAAAAAATACCTTTCACACAAGAGACTTCACCTCCTCTTCCATTTTACCCTACAGTGAAAAATGGTTTTTTTTTTTCTCTCATGAAAGCCCTTTTATTCTTCTACCTTTAACTTTGTTGCACCTTATGCACTGTTACTTTCCAAAAAATAAAAAATTCTTTCTTTAAATTTGTAACACCATATATCTGCAAGCTTAAACTCTATCTCATATATCATCATGATGTTAGTTTACAACAAACAAATAAAGTAACATTCTTTATGAAATAATACATTATGCTTCATAAACAAAATACCAAAAAAAAATTAATTAAAATCATAAAAGAAGCACCATGTATACCTATTCCATAGTGGATTGGTGTCTCTCTGATGTGAAAAGTGACCATTTCCCAATCCTTTGACAAGCCAATGATGAAAATGCTATGCTATGAAGTGGAAAAAATTAGCTCTCAATGTGAAGAGAGTAACTTTACTCTAAGATTGTGGATGATAAAAATGAAGGATAACCTCTCTATTTATAGAAGAATTTGATAAGAGTAGAGGCAAAGGGGATGAATGTGGGATAAAAATCCAACCAATAGGAAGAAGCCATTTGTCACCATGTGAATGGGCCAAGGATATGCATGTTTTTATGAATGTGCCAATAAATGACATTAGGTGGCTTTTCAAATTTGAAATTTAGTTTATTGGAGGGAGAAGAAAGGGTCTTTAATGCCAAGTGGGGGACATGTAAGAGGGGAGTTAATGCTATGTTCGAAGGGACAAGTCATTTGAGAGAGAGATTTGAAATGGGGGAATATTCCACTTTTATGCCATGTTGATGGAAATTAGAAGATTTAATAAATAATTAAATGATTTATTTGTGCAAGTGGGAAAAGCTAGAGGATGGGACATGAATTAGGATTAGATTGAATTATGATTTGATTAAATAAAAGGAGGTTAGGTGATTTGACCCATTTGATTTAGATTTATGGATTAAAATAAATCAAAAGGAGATGAAAAATGATTTAGACTTAGTTAAATAAATATTTTGATTTATTTAGCTAAAGGGGATGATGTTAGTGTTAAAGATGAATTTATTTAATTTAAATGGAGAACTTTAGAGACTAATCAAATAAACTTGATTTATTTGATGAATGGATGAATATGAATTAATTAAATGCATGATGCAAATTTTGCATGCCTACAAAAGTCCTTACAATTAAATGGTGAAGGAATTTCAATATTTTATATCGGGCTACATAAAATTATTTTACCTGCACCATTTCACCTTTCACTCACATCCTTTAAAATGGTAAAGATTTTAAAAGAACACTATATTGAGAAAAAAAAAAATCTTACCTATGCCTTTTAATTTTCAATCTTCACTTTTACACCTTTAAAATATTGCATCTTAAAAATGAAAGGCTTTAATCAAATTTGTAATCTAGCTAGGAAAACAATTTACCCAAGTTTCTCCATTATAATTTACTTTCTCACCATCAAAATTTCACCAAACAATAATGTTGGAAATCTCTCACGAGTCCCACCACCACCTTATACAAGCACTGTCTAGCATCACATATCTCCGTGAATACATTTTCATTTTAAATATATTTCTTTCTAAATGGTGAAAGCCCCTACGTTTTTCATCGGACTATGTAAAAACAATTACCCATGCCTCCTTTTTATTTCACTTTAAATATTCCATATTTTAAAGTTATTTATTTGAGGAGACCTTAAGTCATTTTACTCGAGTTATCAAAACCTTATAAAAACTTTAAACACAAACCTTTTAAATATTTTCCATGAGCCCACCATAGGCAACTCCTCACACCCCCATCGCTCTTTAATGACATCACCATAAACCCACACGGGTTGGTGTGCAAACACTTTATAAAGCTGAAAATTAAATATTTGCACTACTAATGAAGGCTTCATAAAATATTAAAAAATTTAAAACCTCCATACATGCCTCCATCCTCTGACCATGGATTTGAGCTTTGTGTTCTTCACATTCTACTACTCCTCAATGAAATCCCACAACATCAAGAAAAATTTTATAGTAGAAAACATGCAACTCTATCTTATACTTATCTTAGCCATTTTGAAACATTTTGTAGGCTAAAACAAAAGCAACTAGCTCAAAGAATGACACAAAGATTTGCAGGTCGTGAGAATGAGATGTAGGGTATTTATGATGCTACTAGGCACTTAGAAACATCATAAGCCTTGCTAAAATTTCTTCCAAGTCATTAGAAATGGTTGAGGCACCATTTTGAAAATGAAAACCATGATTTGCACCTAAAAAATAACATTAAAAATCTACCCAAACCAAAAAACGTGATTGCATTTTGTAATCTGCTCCTTCCACAATAAAAATGTCCACCTTACAGTAAAAAAAGGCATTTAAAACATATTGAATCAACAACAAAGGAGTGCCTCACCAAATTCTCCCCCGAACACTGCCTCTTAGCTCACCTCCCCACTTCCCTATGATCTTTTTGTGACGTCAGCATGAGCTTTCATGGGCTTCTATGGAGAGCTTTTAAAATACTGAAATTGTTTAAAAAAGCCACAATAATGTCTTCAATTATTTATAAAAGTCTTTTGAATATTTTAAACAACACCCAAAGGCTCCAACTTCCTTCCTTGCTTCCCCACAAGAAAATACTATTGTGAGCATTCACTCCATGGTTCATGGGGAAGGAAAAATTAAAAGGAAAAAACTTAATAAAATTTATTAAAAATCAAAATTTTCCCTATCTTCTCCTTTCCACATTTTTTAGGAATTTAAAACATTTAAAATATTTTATAGCATTTTCCTTTTAAACTTTAGGAAATAGTGAAATTTTAATTTCAGCTACCACCCAAAAGAGGAAAATTCACTACGAACAAACTAGGACACTTGGAGCTGGAAAAATTTCATAGAGACATTATCAATTATATAGAGAAAACCCATTTCCTCAAAACTTGCATCGCCGAAATATTTCTAGGACCCCCTTTGTAAACTGGCATGTCAGATGTCTTTGCTATGACTGAAATGCATTAAAATAATGCATCAAATGGCCTCTATTTTTGATGAAAATGGAGCTCGAGAGGTTTTAGACTAGAATGAGAAATGGGTTTCCCTTATAATTACAAAATTTGAAACTTTTTGAAACACCAATTTTGACCTAGTCATAGTCAGAAAATGATTAAATAACCCATCAAAAATCATCCTGGGGATCTGAAATTGAGTAGGCATGTAGAAATTTGAACCATAAATTTAGTGCTATAAACAACTTGGAAAAATTCATCTCAAGGAACAAGATATTAAATTCCAAAATGGCTCACTCAAACTCTTCTAGAACTGTACCTATCCAAAACCAATTAAGGTTCACCAAGTCACCACTTCAAAAAATTACCAAATCACCTCTTGGGAAGCTACCACTAGAAAAAATTGGTCATTTAGGTCCATTGAGTATGTGTGCAAGAGGTATTTCCTTCAATCCATATTTTTTACAAGATATTAAGGGTCAAACTTGACCTCCTTGAAACATTTTGGAAATGCAGATGTAAAAACTAACTACATTTTCTTTTGACTTGGTAAAAGTAACAAATCTGATCATGAGACTTTGAAACCAGACTAGGGAGAATATGAATGTGAGGGGAATAAATAACATAAACCATTTTCTATAACAATCATCTAGTTGTGAAATATTAGTCTGATTAGGAGGCCACTTTGTAGGATTGAGAGTTTGCCAACAACAAAACAATGCTAGAAACCTCCATCTTTTCATTTCAAAACCCTATCAAAAGTCATCATGAGAAGCTAAAAATAGACATACATATTCACATATTTCAAATGAATACATTCACCAAGGGGTTTGGCATTAAATTCAAGTAGCTCCGAATTATGACCCTCTAAAGTAGGTCACTAGGGCAGACTTTTCATGGGCATTTATGAGTGTGCAAATCAAATATTTCAATAAAGGAACGTCAAATTTGTAAAATTTGTAAAATTTGAAGGTTCCATCACTGAATAGGATGAAAATGAGTATTAACTAGAGGAATTAGGTGCTTCAACACAAGGAAGAATACCACACTCCTTGATATGTTGACTTTTTGTTGTTTAAAGCCTTACATTCATTAGTAGAATGTCCATGAACTCTATGATATGCACAAAATTAATTCCTATAATATAATTTATTTCATTTTTTTGGAGGAATGGATATCCAATGATCTTGGAGGAGCCTCAACAAGATACTCTCATGATCAAAAGTAGAGGATGTTCCTCTATTTGTGTAAGATGTCATACACACACTAAATGACAAGGCATTAAATGAAAGTTTAGATAATGGTGGTAAGCCTAGATCTTTATTGAAAGAGTATGGTATGTTGGTTTGCTTTATGTTCTCATTGTATCCATGTGTACGAGGAAGATTTTATCCAATACCATAAAAATATTTCAATTCAAATGAAGAGGGTTTATGTTTCTGAGAAGGATTGGTTTCTTCATGAGAACATAAATCCTTTTTAAAGTCGTGTGTTATCCCCCCACTTTGGATGGAAGTTAGATATCCCCCATTACCACCATGGGGTAATGTTGTAAAATTAAGTTGAGAAAATGAAACACAAGGTTTTTCTGGTTTGGATTGTGATATTTTACACTCTCCTATAAATGGAGGTGTAAAACCCCAATCATCATTAGAACTCATATTTGAAAATGAATCATTGGTATATGACTCTTTGGATTTCGAGGGTGGGATTTTTAATTATTTATTGAAACAAGGTGTACAATCTAACGACCCCCAATTATCACTAATGAGGTTAGTTGGAGTTGAAGGATTAGCATTAACTTGTGTAGTTTCAACTTTTGATTTTGGAATGAATGTATTAGGAGAGTTGGAAGTGTTGTGATCATGTGATTCATAGCTTCGCTCATCTGCTTCAACTGTGTATATCTTATTTTTGTATTCAAATTTCATTGTATGATGGAGAGTAGAGGGGACTCCTTTCATAGTATGTGTAGTGTATAAAATTGTGCACTCTTGGAAAAAGAATAAATTTCACACTTAATTTGGACCTATTTTTCCACCTTGCATTAATTACCCTTTAAAATCACCATTTATAGGCCCTTAAGACCAATTATTTTGGATCTCGAGGGTCATTTCACTCAAAAATCATATAAAATCACATAAAACCACTTAAATCCCTAAAAATCCTAAAAACCCACCTCATAAAGATAAGGTGGGACTCATTCGCTACCCTGGGAAAATGAGACCCCTTAGGTGGGACCCATTCACCAAGTGTGGCAAATGAATCCCATTTAGGGTCTTTTTCAAATTTGAGCAAGAATTGATCAATTCAATTCAAGTTTTTGGTAAATTTCGACCTTTGAGATCTAAATAACAGTCAATTAGGTGATAATTCCTATAAACACAAGCTTCTAAGTCATTTTTCACAATCCAATCATACTCTAAGCACTTTGAGAAAGCATTTTCAAGAATCAAGTATCAAGCAATCTTTCACAAGAGCATTTTGATTCCAAAAGCAAGAAAAGTTGAAGCATTGGAGAAAAATTAAAGCATTTTTGTAAGTCTTCAAGCTTACTTTCAATCAAGATCTAACATTTTCAAGGGTTCATGATCGATGGCTATGGTGAATTATGATGGATTCTAGGTTGGGGAGATGCAACTAGCCATTAAGACAATCCTAAAGACTTGTTTCCTAAGTGATTCAATCTTCCATTATCACTTTATATTTAGCCTATGGAAGGTACAAGCCTCATTAGAGCTCACTTGGGGTGATTAGAGATCATCACAACTAAGTTATTCATCTTTTCATTTCCATTATTGCATCATATTCTTGCACATTAGAATATGATTGCATCATCTTTCAGTTTTCTTAGTCTTAGACACACTTAAGACTAGGGTTTTCATGCACTTTTCATTATTTCAATCAAGGTTTAATTACCAAAATAGGGGTTTTACTGAAGCAAACCCCCCATTAGAAAATAAACTTGAATTTTTTTTTGTAGGTATTTTTCACAAATTCAAACCCAAAGCTCGAGTTGGCAAGAAAGGGTAAGTATTGAAGTGCAGATATGAGCTTTCAATTTCTAAAAAGGTGGGATAGGACTGATTCACCAAGCGTAGTGAATGAGTCCCACTATATTTGTCTATCCGATCTTTTTGTGGATTTTGATACCCTTTTTCCTGAAATAGATTCCCATGTAGAAATTAGGATCTGGGACTGATTCACCTAGGTTGGTGAATGAGTCCCAATAGCATAAAATTTCAATATTTCTAGAAATTTTGAGCTATTTCTGGTCTATTCATGGTTTTGAGGTGCAAACCATTTACATCATTTCTTTTTTGTTCTATTTTATTTACATTTCTAGGGCATTTAGCATTTGTTTTCATATCACACTGTGTTTTCAAATTCATTGTCTTTTCCAAGTTTACACTTGGTGGTGAACCCCTCATTATACATCATTCAATCCCTAGAATAGTCCCTTTGCAAGATTTCAATCTCCTTTGCATTGAAATCTCAAGGGTTTTTTCTTGAGTGAAAGATTGGAAATGGTCTCTCTTGTTTTAGGTCAAAAAACCCTAGAAGCGAAAGAGAGCACCCATTTTTCTTCATTTCATCTTGAATCTGTGGTCTCCCTAGGAGAAGATTGTATCAAAGGGATTCTTGCATGATATGGATAGAGGTAGGAAATACTACAGTTCCAACCTCAATAAGTAATGTGATCATCCCTAGTGGTTGTCTATTAACATTGTCAAAGCCATGAATATGAACATCATTAAGTTGAATAAGCCTTTTTTCCACACCATTTTTTTCTAGGAGGTCCATGCTACAAACATTAATTTCAGCTCCATTGTCTATGAGAGTGTGCCTAACTGTAGTTTCATTAATGATCACCTTTATCATTAAGGCTTTATTCTTGTTTTGAGTCTCAAGTGAGGGAAATTCATGTTTAGGGGATGTGATTTTTGATTGTGTGACTTGTGTGGGATGAAAGGAGGATGTTAAATTATTCAATTTCATAGAATCTTGGATCTCCTCCTACTTTATTTGTAACATTTCTTGAAATATTCACTTGTATGTAGGTGATAGTTGAATAACTTGCCATATGGATATATTAGCAGGGCTATTCTTAAGATCTTCAACTATATTATGAAAAGGTGAATGAGGAGAACTAGAAAAAATATGTTGAGGTGATGGTGATGATGTGGGAGCTATTTTTGGTCCCCTATATGTTTGAGCAATTATGTTATATCTTGGCTGTTGCGAAACATTATTAGATTGTATCTTAGGTTTCAAGAAATCTCTTATTTTCTTATGTGATTCATTAATTGGAGGTGACTTAATAAGCTCACTAATTAAAGGAGATCCAATTTGTGTCATTAGAACCTCAACAATATTGTCTTTATTTGCATGATATCCTAGTGAAGAAGAATCTAATGTCACTTCACCTAAGGAAGCCTCATTACATGTGTCAATGTTTAGATTTTCTTGCACCATGATATCCTCCCTAAGAGGAAATGTTTTAGGAGAACCAAAAACTAAATGTTAATGACACTCAAAGGTAACTTCTTCTAAATGAATTCAATGCAAGTAAGGGAATGATCAATGGTTGAATTTTCTTGCTCAATAAGGGTTTCCCTAGGTGTAGAGGGATTACCTATCGTTGTGTTGTCTTTTTGATCAATGCATAGACCACTAAGAGAGGTAAGTGGAGAGAAAAAACTAGGACTCTCAAAATCTCATTGATTAGTTCTTCTAACATCAAAATATCTTCTTTGCCAATAAGAGAGCTATTAGAAGAAGAAAAAATGTGATCATTGGGATTATCCAAGGTTGTATCCTCTTTCACTAAAACAATCTAATAGGGAGGGGATATGAACTTTTTCCTAGTGTTCCTAGAAAGGTAAGTTACTAACATTGTTTTCCCAAAAATGAAAAGAACTTTTAACCATCTCATGCACTGCTTTAATAATGTAAACAATTTATATCCAAAGATGCATAACAAATTTATCCAATCTATGCAAAACTTTAAAAGTGCAAACAATGTATATCCCAAAATGAAAAGAACTTTTATCAAACTTATGCAAAGTTTTATGAATTTAAACATTGTAAATTCAAAAGTGAAAAGTAATTTTATCCATATTATGTAAAGTTTCAGAAATGTGAGCATTTTTGGATCTAATGATGCTTTTCATTGAAATGATTGGAAAAAATGGCTGCCCTAAATTGATTTTTTTGACCTAGATGTATAAGATAAATGTTCCCAAAACTTTTTGGACTTATAGTATATGTTATTAGGAGACTTAGGCAGCACAAAAAGTTATATTTAAACCTAGAAAATTGGAGCTTCAAACTCACCAGGGACTAAGACGCCAACAATGGAATCTTGGTCCTACTAAAGGAATTTGACGGGTCTAGAAAGTGTAATAGAATCCAATCAACTTAGACAAGATTATGAGGTAAGAACCCAAAGAGGGACCAAGACACCAAGAAAGGAATTTTGTTCCTAGTGGAGGATTTTTGTAGAAAAACAACAAATTATGAGTTGTTTATAGTGTTCCTAGATTTCCTACCTGGAGACCTGATGTTTGGAAGTAGAAAATTGTGAAAATGAATACAAGAAAAAGTAACTAGTGACAAAAAATTGTCTAGATGCAAATTTGAATGCAATTTCTTCAATTTTGGATCCAATAACAATGTTCCTAAATGCAATTAAGATGATGAACAATGCACTTTTCAATTTTTCAATGAGATAAAATGATGCAAGAAAGAAAAAATGCAACCTATATGCACTTTCACTAATGCAAACATGAGAAACCCTAAATGCAATTTTCACTAAATATGAGAAAATCTAGATGCAATTTCACTTTAATGCAAGATGCAATGCAAGAATGAATGCAATATAGATCTAGGAATTTTATGAACTCTAAATCAAAACAATGAATGTTCAAGAAGTTGGGTTCAGCAAAATGATTAGTTGAAAAATGGACATAAAACATCACTTTTCTCCAACTAACATTCAATTATGTCCTAGGAGTCCTAATTAGATTGACTATCAACCTAACAAGGTGAGTAAATTATCAAAAAGGAGGACTTAGGAGGGGGTTCTTTAAACTTTTAGGGGTTCAGCACCAAGAAAATGCTTGGAAAAGACAAATAAACATTCAACTCATAAAACCTTTATATAAGCTTAATGAGAGTTGTAAATGTTGAAATTACGCAACAATAAGACAAAATATGTGTATCTAGGAAGTCTATAAATTCAATGAGGATTCTAGAAATGTAAAGAAGTTGTCAAAAAGTGTTATGGAGGAAAATGATGCCCTTACTGTTGTCTTAGTCCCATTGCTATTTTTGGGGTAGATGTGAAATCTTAAAATGTCAGACTTGGATTTGAAAGAATTTCTGAAAAATATGTTTGATGGGACTAAGACGCCCTAGGTGGTGACTTAGTCCCATTAGGAAGTTTTGAACTTCTGAATGTGGTCCTGAGGATTGATGTCTACTCTTCCTTCTTCTCTGATCACAGAATCTGAAACTTTCAAATTCGGCCTATGGGTGAGTTTCCATGAAGATGACAATTTTGCAATGCAACTTTTTATCTTTTCACTTCAAATGATCTTCAAGTCTTCAACCTAAATTTGTAATCACAAACATGCAAGAGGAGAAAAACTTGTTGATTGTTAGTGAATGGGAGTTTTCCTTGGTCAAACCCATTGTTGGTAATTAAACCTTGAAATGAAATAGAATAATGAAGGGAAATGACAAATGGACAACATGCAATGATATAGCTCACCAAACCCTTGTTGTAATTTTGAAAACTTGTGTGAAATGGATGTAATGGACATGGATCTTGAATCAAAGGGATGCTTGATAGATATGGACTTGAATTTCTTGCTTGAATAAAAACCCTACATCAAAAATTTTATCACAACAACACACATGATGCTTGAATCTTGATGATCACTTCTAATGCTTGACGAATTTTTCTTGAGTGCATAAATTTCCCTTAGGAATGTTCATACTTGAATGCTTCTTATGAAAATGAGTGGAGGAACCTTGTATCTATACTTATTCATGCTTAACATCCCAAAATTACACCACAACAAGATGAGAAATGAAATGATTAATTAAAGGAGGCTAAATACCATCAAAATTTGAAATTAAATCCCAAAAATAAGCCAAGGAGGACTTGGATGTCCTAGGTGGCATCTTAGTCCCAAGGCTCAAATATCAAGGCATAGACTCCAAAAAGGGACCTTCTTAGGTACATTCAAAATCAAGGTTCCAAGATGCATGGAAGATAAAGACACCCTAGGTGGCATTTTAGTCCTAGTCCACAAATTAGGGAAACATAGATAGAATCATTTATCTTTTGATGTTTCTTAGGATTATCAATAAAATATATAGTTTATTGGGCTTGTAGATGTAAAATAGCAACAATTAATCCATAAAGAAGCATAAGGGCATGTGTAGGATCATGATGGCTAAAAAGTGGCGATATGATGGGTATGTGGTTGATGACTATTTTTTACCCAAAATTGATTAAACAAAAAGGTTTTATAAAGGAGATTCTTAGCTTTCCACCAATATAAATTATGCTTTACTTTTAATAAATAAATATTGTTCATTTTCTATTCAAATCATGACTAAAGTCCTAATTGATAGGCTGATTGAAAAACATCTATAGCTTTCAAACGGTATCACATTTTTTGAATCCAAAACATGCATCACATTATATGCTTCACATACTATAAGATTAAAACAAAAAAAATCCTGAAGTTTTGACCATGTTAAGGTGGTTAGACATACAAGTTTTTATATTTTTTAAAAGTTGTAATAATAAATTCATAATTAATTATTCACTTGGAAAAAATTACAAAAAAAATATGCATCACATTGGGACATTAGTTCTCTACTTATATCTAAAATATTATAAAAAAATATTATCATTTTATTGTGGTTAGGGTGGTCAAACAGACACCTACTTATTTTTTCCTTGAAATTTAAGTGCTACTGCATTGGAATTTCAAATCTTCACTAAATAGATTTTTTCTTTTTAAAATAAACCTAGTAGTTTAGAAACTAAATTCCATTTGCTATAAATTCTATTCTTACATATCTTTTAAATAATATAGATAACTTATTCAAATTTTTTAGTCAAGTTGCCTAACTCTGATTTTTCTGAATTTTATCACCACTTAAGGGCTTGTTTATTCCATGATGATCCTACACATACCCATAAATAAAGCAAGGCAGTCCTAAACAAGAGTTAAAATCCAAGGGTATTCATTTTTCTACACTACATACACTTTCATGAATGCAAAATTAGAAACCCTATAATTCTAATTAACTAAGAAAAACCCTAATGCAATATTAATGCAAGAAAGATCTAGGACGATGATGCACTCCAAATTAGAATTGTGATGTTTTAAATGCAGGTTCAATGAATTAAAACATTTGAAAAATGGGATAATGGATGCTTTCATATGGTTTAGAACATAGAGCAAGATCTACTTTCCAATTATTTCATTAAAGGATAATCCTAGAGATCTCAATGCAAAGGAGAAAAAGATCTTCCAATAGGGTTGTCCTAGGTTATGATTGTAAAATAATGGGGAATTCACCACCAAGTTAGGACTTGGAAAGATGAATGCAATGCAAGATGTAATGGTTAACCCTAATATGATACAATCTTTCACTAAATGACCTAGAAAAGTATTTAAAAAAAAATAGAAAGGTGCGAGATGAAATGTGCATACCTGGAAATCTGAAGGTGACTGGATGAAGCTATAAAATTTTGAAAAAGTGACTTTAATGCTAATTGGGACTTATATGCTAGGTTGGGTGAATTAGTCCTAGATCTATTTTTTTGTGCAAAAACATGAATCTAGCAAATGGGTATTTGAAACTATGAAAACCTGAAAATTGACCTAAAATGGGACTCATATGCAAGAATCGACATATCAATTCAATTAGGTTTTTCTTAAACTTCAAATTCTGAATTTTATCTTCAAGGTCTTCTTTATGCTTCCCAATTGATTTCCAGAGCCAAAACCTTAATTTTCAACCTATAGAAGTCACGCTCCAAGTATCTCCAATGCAAGGTGACAACTTTGACAACTTTGAACACTTTGACAACTTCATCCAAAATTTATCTTCAATGCATCCTCAATGTAAACCTACAAATCACACACTAAATAAATGGAAAAATGTTGTTTTGTTAGTGGAAAGGGGTTTGCCTTGGTCAAACCCTATTTTGGTAATCAAGCCTTGAAATGAAGTGAAATAGGAATGGAGAATGATGAATGAACAAAATGAGATGTTGCAACCTAACAAACCTTAGCAATGAAGTGTTGTAAACATGCATGCGATGACTCCAATGGATGTAGATCTTGAATCGTGCTTGGATGTCATAGACCTTGAATGAAATTCTTGTTTGAATCATGAAACCCTAGGTCACAATTATTAGCTCAAAAACAAACATGATGCATGACAACTTTGACATGATGCTTGATGCTTGAAGAATGCTCTAAAATTCTTGATAATCTACTCTTGAATGCTCTTGTAAACACTTGAATTATCTTGTGAACTCAAACTTTCTATTATGAATGTTCTCACAAAAGTCCTAGGTGAAAATGAGTGAAAGAACCATATATTTATACTTAATTATGCACGAATTCCAAAAATTACAATACTACAAGTCGCCATCATACCTAGGAGGATAAAATACTACCAAAAATTTGAATTAATTTTAATTTTAGGCCACATAGGACTCATACACCCAAGGTGGTGTATGAGTCCTATTAGGCATAAATTATGGGACCAAATTCAAAATTGCTTAGAAAGGCATATAACTAGGATTGGGACCCAAAAACCTAGGTGGGACTCATACATCTAAGGTGGCGTATGGGTCCTAGATCGATAAATTTGGGCCACACAATCTAAAAACACATGAATTATGATTGGATGTTGATTCATGTCGGGATTATGCTTGAAAAGATGCATTAAATGAGGTTATGGATGTAAAATATGGAAAATTAAAGGGTATGTGTAGGATCATCATGGAAAAAACAAGCCCTTAA
>VDFB02281492.1:376261995-376594589 GCA_007258455.2 Sequoia sempervirens | reverse complement strand
GCTATTTTTGGTCCCCTATATGTTTGAGCAATTATGTTATATCTTGGTTGTTGCGAAACATTGTTAGATTGTATCATAGATTTCAAGAAATCTCTTATTTTCTTATGTGATTCATTAATTGGAGGTGACTTAGTAAGACCACTAATTAAAGGAGATCCAATTTGTTTCATTATAACCTCAACAATATTGTCTTTATTTGCATGATCTCTTAGTGAAGAAGAATCTAATGTCACTTCACCTAAGGAAGCCTCATTACATGTGTCAATGTTTAGATTTTCTTGCACCATGATATCCTCCCTAGGAGGAAAGTTTTTAGGAGAACCAAAAACTAAATGTTCATGACACTCAAAGGTAGCTTCTTCTAAATGAATTCAATGAAAGAAAGGGAATGATCAATGGTTGAATTGTCTTGCTCAATAAGGGTTTCCCTAGGTGTAGAGGGATTACCTATCATTGTGTTGTATTTTTCATCAATGCAAAGACCACTAAGAGAGGTAAGTGGAGAGAAACAATTAGGACTCTCAAAAATCTCATTGATTAGTTCTTCTAACATCAAACTATCTTCTTTTCCAATAGGAGAGCTATTAGAAGAAGAAAAAATATGATCATTAGGATTATCCAAGGTTGTATTCTATTTCACTAAAACAATCTAATAGGGAGGGGATGTGAACTTTTTCTTTGTGTTCCTAGAAAGGTAAGTTACTAACATTGTTTTCCCAAAAATGAAAAGAAATTTTAACCATCTCATGCAATGCTTTAATAATGCAAACAATTTATATCCAAAGATGCATAACACATTTATCCAATCTATGCAAAACTTTAAAAGTGCAAACAATGTATATCCCAAAATGAAAAGAACTTTTATCAAACTTACACAAAGTTTTATTAATTTAAACATTGTACATTGAAAAGTGAAAAGTACTTTTATCCATATTATGTAAAGTTTCAGAAATGTGAGCATTTTTAGATCTAATGATGTTTGTCATTGAAATGATTGGAAAAAATGGTTTCCCTAAATTGATTTTCTTGACCTAGATGCATAAGATAAATGTTCCCAAAACTTTTTGGACTTATAGTATATGTTACTAGGAGACTTAGGAAGCACAAAAATGTATATTTAAACCCAGAAAATTGCAACTTCAAACTCAATAGGGACTAAGATGCCAGTAATGGAATCTTGGTCCTACTAAAGGAATTTGATGGGTCTAGAAAGTGTAATAGAATCCAATCAACTTAGACAAGATTATGAGGTAAAAAACCAAAGAGGGACCAAGACACCAAGAAAGGAATTTTTGTCCTAGTGGAGGATTTTTGTAGAAAAATAACAAATTATGAGTTGTTTATAGTGTTCCAAGATTTCCTACCTGGAGACCTAATGTTTGGAAGTAGAAAATTGTGAAAATTAATACAAGAAAAAGTAACTAGTGACAAGCAATTGTCTAGATGCAAAGTTGAATGCAATTTCTTCAATTTTGGATGCAATAACAATGTTCCTAAATACAATTAAGATGATGAACAATGCACTTTTGAATTTTTCAATGAGATAAAATGATGCAAGAAAGAAAAAATGTAACCTATATGCACTTTCACTAATGTAAACATGAGAAACCCTAAATGCAATTTTCACTAAATATGAGAAAATATAGATGCAATTTCACTTTAATGCAAGATGCAATGCAAGAATGAATGCAATATAGATCTAGGAATTTTATGAACTCTAAATCAAAACAATGAATGTTCAAGAAGTCAAGGTCACCAAAATGATTAGTTGAAAAATGGACATAGAACATCACTTTTCTCCAACTAACTTTCAAGTATGTCCTAGGAGTCCTAATTAGATTGACTATCAACCTAACAAGGTGAGTCAATTCTAAAAAAGGACCTAGAAGGGGGTTCTTTAAAATTTTAGGGGTTCACCACCAAGAAAATACTTGGAAAAGACAAATAAACATTCAACTCATAAAACCTTTGTATAAGCTTAATGAGAGATGTAAATGTTGAAATTACGCAACAAGAAGACAAAATGTGTGTATCTGGGAAGTCTATAAATTCAATGAGGATTTCAGAAATGTAAAGAAGTTGTCAAAAAGTGCTATGGAGGAAAAATATGCCCTTACTGTTGTTTTAGTCCCATTGTTGTTTTTGGGGAAGATGTGAAATCTTCAAATGTCAGACCTGGATTTGAAAGAATTTCTAAAAAAATATGTTTGATAGGACTAAAATGCCCTAGGTGGTGACTTAGTCCCATCAGGAATTTTTGAACTTCTGAATGTGGTCCTGAGGATTAATGTCTACTCTTACTTCTTCTCTGATCACATATTCTCAAACTTTCAAATTTGGCATATGGGTGAGTTTCCATGAAGATGAAAATTTTGTAATGAAACTTTGTAACTTTTCACTTCAAATGATCTTCAAGTCTTTAACCTAAATCTGCAATCACAAAGATGCAAGAGGAGAAAAACTTGTTGATTGTTAGTGAATGAGAGTTTTCTTTGGTCAAACCCATTTTTAGTAATTAAACATTGAAATGAAATAGAATAATGAAGGGAAATGACGAATGAACAACATGCAATGCTACAACTCACCAAAACCTTGTTGTAAAGTTTGAAAACTTGTGTGAAATGGATGCAATGGACATGTATCTTGAATCAAAGGGATGCTTGATAGATATGGACTTGAATTTCTCGCTTGAATCAAAACCCTACATCACAAATGTTATCACAACAACACACATGATGCACAGAGATCTTTGATATGATGCTTGAATCTTGATGATCACTTCTAATGCTTGATGAATTTTTCTTGAGTGCATAAATTTCCCTTAGGAATGTTCATACTTGAATGCTTCTTATGAAAATGAGTGGAGGAACCCTTTATCTATACTTATTCATGCTTAACTTCCTGAAATTACACTACAACAAGATGATAAATGAAATAATTAATTAAATGAGGCTAAATACCATCAAAATTTGAAATTAAATCTCAAAAATAAGCCAAGAAGGATTTGGACGTCCTAGGTGGCATCTTAGTCCAAAGGCTCAAATATCAAACCATAGACTCCAAAAAGGGACCTTTTTAGGTACATTCAAAATCAAGGTTCCAAGATGCATGGAAGACAAAGACACCCTAGGTGGCATTTTAGTCCTAGTCCACAAATCAAGGAAACATAGATAGAATCATTTATCTTTTGATGTTTGTTAGGATTATCCATAAAATATATAGTTTATTAGGCTTTTGGAAGAAAAATAACACCAATTAATCCATAAAGAAGCATAAGGGCATGTGTAGGATCATGATGGGCCAAAAAGTGGCGATATGATGGGTATGTGGCTGACAACTATTTTTTACCCAAAATTGATTAAACAAAAAGGGTTTTTAAAGGAGATTCTTAGCTTTCCACCAATGTAAATTATTCTTTACTTTGAATTTAATAAATAAATATTATTCATTTTCTATTTGAATCCGACTAAAGTCCTGATTGATAGGGTGATTAAAACATCTATCTTTCAAAGCGATTATCACATTTTTTGAATCGAAACATGCATCACATTATATGCTTCACATCTTGTAAGATTAAAACAAAATATTTTCATGAAGTTTTGACCATGTTAAGGTGGTTAGACATACAAGTTTTTATATTTTTTAAAAGTTGTAATAATAAATTCATAATTAATTATTCACTTGTAAAAAAATTACAAAAAAAATATGCATCACATTGGGACATTAGTTCTCTACTTATATCTAAAATATTATAAAAAAATATTATCATTTTATTGTGGTTAGGGTGGTCAAACAGACACCTACTTATTTTTTCCTTGAAATTTAAGTGCTACTGCATTGGAATTTCAAATCTTCACTAAATAGATTTTTTCTTTTTAAAATAAACCTAGTAGTTTAGAAACTAAATTCCATTTGCTATAAATTCTATTCTTACATATCTTTTAAATAATATAGATAACTTATTCAAATTTTTTAGTCAAGTTGCCTAACTCTGATTTTTCTGAATTTTATCACCACTTAAGGGCTTGTTTATTCCATGATGATCCTACACATACCCATAAATAAAGCAAGGCAGTCCTAAACAAGAGTTAAAATCCAAGGGTATTCATTTTTCTACACTACATACACTTTCATGAATGCAAAATTAGAAACCCTATAATTCTAATTAACTAAGAAAAACCCTAATGCAATATTAATGCAAGAAAGATCTAGGACGATGATGCACTCCAAATTAGAATTGTGATGTTTTAAATGCAGGTTCAATGAATTAAAACATTTGAAAAATGGGATAATGGATGCTTTCATATGGTTTAGAACATAGAGCAAGATCTACTTTCCAATTATTTCATTAAAGGATAATCCTAGAGATCTCAATGCAAAGGAGAAAAAGATCTTCCAATAGGGTTGTCCTAGGTTATGATTGTAAAATAATGGGGAATTCACCACCAAGTTAGGACTTGGAAAGATGAATGCAATGCAAGATGTAATGGTTAACCCTAATATGATACAATCTTTCACTAAATGACCTAGAAAAGTATTTAAAAAAAAATAGAAAGGTGCGAGATGAAATGTGCATACCTGGAAATCTGAAGGTGACTGGATGAAGCTATAAAATTTTGAAAAAGTGACTTTAATGCTAATTGGGACTTATATGCTAGGTTGGGTGAATTAGTCCTAGATCTATTTTTTTGTGCAAAAACATGAATCTAGCAAATGGGTATTTGAAACTATGAAAACCTGAAAATTGACCTAAAATGGGACTCATATGCAAGAATCGACATATCAATTCAATTAGGTTTTTCTTAAACTTCAAATTCTGAATTTTATCTTCAAGGTCTTCTTTATGCTTCCCAATTGATTTCCAGAGCCAAAACCTTAATTTTCAACCTATAGAAGTCACGCTCCAAGTATCTCCAATGCAAGGTGACAACTTTGACAACTTTGAACACTTTGACAACTTCATCCAAAATTTATCTTCAATGCAT
Organism: Sequoia sempervirens; assembly: GCA_007258455.2. Taxonomy (NCBI): domain Eukaryota; kingdom Viridiplantae; phylum Streptophyta; class Pinopsida; order Cupressales; family Cupressaceae; genus Sequoia; species Sequoia sempervirens. Next base: position 376,589,604 of record VDFB02281492.1, on the reverse strand, counting down.
CCTCAATGTAAACCTACAAATCACACACTAAATAAATGGAAAAATGTTGTTTTGTTAGTGGAAAGGGGTTTGCCTTGGTCAAACCCTATTTTGGTAATCAAGCCTTGAAATGAAGTGAAATAGGAATGGAGAATGATGAATGAACAAAATGAGATGTTGCAACCTAACAAACCTTAGCAATGAAGTGTTGTAAACATGCATGCGATGACTCCAATGGATGTAGATCTTGAATCGTGCTTGGATGTCATAGACCTTGAATGAAATTCTTGTTTGAATCATGAAACCCTAGGTCACAATTATTAGCTCAAAAACAAACATGATGCATGACAACTTTGACATGATGCTTGATGCTTGAAGAATGCTCTAAAATTCTTGATAATCTACTCTTGAATGCTCTTGTAAACACTTGAATTATCTTGTGAACTCAAACTTTCTATTATGAATGTTCTCACAAAAGTCCTAGGTGAAAATGAGTGAAAGAACCATATATTTATACTTAATTATGCACGAATTCCAAAAATTACAATACTACAAGTCGCCATCATACCTAGGAGGATAAAATACTACCAAAAATTTGAATTAATTTTAATTTTAGGCCACATAGGACTCATACACCCAAGGTGGTGTATGAGTCCTATTAGGCATAAATTATGGGACCAAATTCAAAATTGCTTAGAAAGGCATATAACTAGGATTGGGACCCAAAAACCTAGGTGGGACTCATACATCTAAGGTGGCGTATGGGTCCTAGATCGATAAATTTGGGCCACACAATCTAAAAACACATGAATTATGATTGGATGTTGATTCATGTCGGGATTATGCTTGAAAAGATGCATTAAATGAGGTTATGGATGTAAAATATGGAAAATTAAAGGGTATGTGTAGGATCATCATGGAAAAAACAAGCCCTTAAGTGGGAAAAAATTCAAAAAAATCAGAGTTAGGCAACTTGACATAAAAATTTGAATAAGCTTATCTATATTATTTCAAAATATGTAAGAATGGTGTAGAAATTGAATCACGGGTTTCTAAACTACTAGGTTTATTTGAAAAAAAAAATCTATTTGGTGAAAATTTGAAGTTTCAATGCAATAGTACTTAAATTTCAGGGAAAAATAAGAAGTAGATGTCTGTTTGACCAACCTAACCACAATAAAATGATAATATTTTTTTATAAGATTTTAGCAATAAGTAGAAGACTCATGTCCTAATGTGATGCATATTTTTTTGTAATTTTTTTTTGAGTAAATAAAATTATGAATTTTTTATTACAACTTTTAAAAAATATAAAAACTCGTATGTCTGACCACCTTAACTTGGTCAAAACTTCATGAAATTAATTTTTATTAATCCTATAGTATACGAAGCATAGAATGTGACACATGTTTTGGATTCAAAAACTGTGATACTATTTGAAAGCTATAGATGTTTTTCAACCAACCTATCATTCGGGGCTTTAGTTGTAATTTAAATAAGAAATGAATAAAAATTATTTATTAAATTCAAATTAAAGCATAATTTATATTGGTGTAAAGTTGAGAATATCTTTTAAAAACCCTTTTTGTTTCATCAATTTCTGGTAAAAAAAAGTCATCAACCACATACCCTACACATACCCATCATATTGCCACTTTTTGGCCCATCATGATCTTGCACATACCCTAAATCACAAAGGATCCCAATTATTTATGAAAATCCTACAAAAGTGTGAATGTGTGTTACAACACTTTATGAAACTTTAAATAAGGCATGATTAAAGTTAAAAATAGATTTAGGGTATGTGCAGACCATGATGGGCCAAAAAGTGGTGATATGATGGGTATGTGTAGGTTATGTGGCTGATGACTTCTATTTTACCAAAAATTGATGAAATGAAAAGGGTTTTTAAAGGATATTCTCAGCTTTCCACCAATATAAATTATGCTTTATTTTCAATTTAATAAATTATTATTATTCATTTTCTATTGGAATTATGACTAAAGATCTAATTGATAGGTTGATTGAAAAATATCTATAGCTTTCAAAGCGGTATCACATTTTTCAAATCCAAAACTTGTGTCACATTCTATGATTCACATACTATAGAGATTAAAAAAAAATGAATTTCATGAAGTTTTGACCAAGTTAAGGTGGTCATACATACATTTTTATATTTTTTAAAAGTTTTAGTAAAATAATCATAATTAATTATTTAATTTGAAAAATTACAAAAATATGCATCACATCAAGACATGAGTCCTCTACTATATCTAGAATCTTATAAAAAATATTATCATTTTATTGTGGTTAGGGTGGTCAAACAAACACCTACTTCTTATTTTTTTCCTAAAATTTAAGGTACTCTTGCATTGAAATTTCAAATTTTCTGATAGATTTTTTATATAAACCTAATAGTTTAGAAACTACATTCAATTTGCTACAGATTCTATTCTTACATATTTTTGAAATAATATAGATAATTTATTCAAATTTTTACATCAATTTTCCTAACTCTAATTTTTCCAATTTTTTTGCCACTTAAGGGCTTGTTTTTACCATGATGATCTTGTACATACCATTTAATAGGTTCAATTAATTAATAAAACCTCAAAAATGTGTGAAAGTGTGTTACAACACTTTAACAATGTAATATTTTAAGTTCATTACTTTACAAGGTCCTAAGACCTAATGTGAATGTGTCAAACACATTACAACACTAAATCAAGGCACCATTAAGCTTAGTTAACAAGGAGGGTCCAACCAGGTAAGGAAAAGTAAAAGGCATACTTTTTTCATTGCCACAAAGTACTCAATGAAGATCAAAACAAAGTCATCCAAGAAGTCTCTGAATACACTATTCATGAGGTTCATAAAAGTTGTTGGTGCATTTTTCAAACCAAAAGGTACCACTATGGACTTGTAATGCCCATACCAAGTTTTGAATGCAGTATTTGGAATATCTTCTTCCTTAATTCTCAATTGATGGTACCTAGACCTAAGATAAATTTTGGAGAACACCATTGCTCCCTTCATTTGGTCAAAAAAATTATCAATCCTCAGGAGTGGATACTAGTTCTTGATGGTCACCTTGTTCAACATCTAGTAATCTATACACAAACATAGGGTTCTACCCTTATTTTTCACAAAGATAATTGATGCTCCCCAAGGAGACACATTGGTTCTTATAAGCCCTTTTTCTAGCAATTCCATCAATTGGGCCTTCAACTCTAGAGTTCTTTGGTGGTCATTAGATAGGGTGCCTTGGATTGAGGTTCAACTCTTGGAACAAGGTCAATAGAAATTATAAATTCTTGCTTCAGTGGAAACTAAATAAGTTAATCAAGGAATACATCTTGGAACTCCTTAATAATATGATAGTCATCTAAATACTATTCCTTGCTATCAGGGTTACTGACACGCACAACATAAATTTCACATCCCTTTCGATGAGCCTTCTTGACCTAAATCATAGAAATATATCTAAGCTCTAAGGGTCTCTACATTCCATAAATTTTGATTGAGTTCCCATAATCATCTAGACAATTGACTATCTTATCCTCACATTTTAATATAGCCTTATGCTTAGTTAAACAAGTTATTCCAAAGATTACATTGTATGAGCCTAAAGGCACAACATACAAGTTGACCTAAGTTTGAAAGGTTGGAAGATCTAACTCATTGCAAAAGAGACATGTATCTACCCTCCACTTTGCTTGATTACCATACTGGACTATCCATTAAATAGCCATGTATCTAGGTATAATAGGTATCTTGGATATTATTCTAGGATCTATAAAAATTTTAGTAGGTCAAGTATCAATTAAGATAGAGATAGATTGGCCATAGAGCTTACCTTTCATTTGAGTTGGTGAAGCCTGGTACTCTACTTGTCTATTATCCACTACAACGTGGATGCAGTGATGTTGAGTCTTCTAATAGCTTCCTTCCTTCTACAACTTCGACTGCTGAGGACAATTCAAGGTATAATGATAATTTTGAGAAGTATAACATCCATCACGAGGCCCTTTGTGACCTCCTAGCTTGTCCTCTCTAAAGCCCTTCTACTTATGGTTGTCTTTACCCTTGCTTTTGTTTTCCTTCTTGTTCTTTCCACCATTACCATATTCACCCCTCTCCCACAACTCACTTCCCCTCTTGAGATTGTGGATCTGATGGCTCTTACAATCTCCTTCATGAAATTTATTTTTCTCATACTGTGACTTAGGATTTGAGTCATTCAAGAGATTAGATAACTATTGTAGTTTCTATTCTTGTTTGGTGGATTTTTTAAAGACTTCATTCATAGTAAGAGGTTCATCCATATCCACTACAACTCCTATGTGAGGTCTTAGTCCCATTATGTATTTTCATATATGAAACCATTCATGTCACTAATACTATGGTGTATATTTCAATAGGTTAGTGAAATTTACCAAATACAGGATCATAGTCATGTTTCCTTGAGTTATATTTTGAAATTATGTTAGTTTCTTGTCATAGAAAATCTGTGATAACCATCTCTTCCCGAAAGATTGGAAGAAGAGTTCCCAAGTGATCTTAAGGGGCTAAATATTCCTTTCTAACTTCTTGTTATCCCACCAAGTAGCTACTTCACTTGAGAGTTGATATGTAGCCCATGCTGCCTTGGTTTATTTAGAAAGGTTGCAAAGCCCAAAGTATTTTTCCATCTCTATAATCCAAACCTTAGATACTACTCCAATAGCCTTACCATTGAACTTGGGCAGTGCTACCCATTTGAGATCATTTCCAATCTCTTCCTCAATTCATCCTCGTGGACCTACCCCTGGACAACCATCTCCTTGATTTCCTTCCACATTCTTGTAGTCTCAGTCCTCATGTGCCACTCATACCTCTTTCTCTATGTGATCCATGCAAGACTCTTTCCAGTTCAAAATTTTTAGAATTTTCTTCGGCCTCTTGTTAGGTCCATTATTGAAACCACTACCACATACTTCTTTCCTACTAGTCACCATGTTGACTCAGACTTAATCTTGCAACACATTCTTATTTATTGCATCTCAACATGGGGTTCTACGAATAAAAATTCTTATTCTACATCACATAATTCACACATGCATACATCCCTTACTCATAGAAGACATACACAAGAATTCATAATAAACACATTTTGGAGTCCTTCGTTTGAACACACCAAAAACATTTTCTAATTTTATTTATATTAAAGGTGAGTCAGTAGACCCTTATTTACAAAAGGCTTCTTGTTACATCATTCCATTTTCTTTACATTAGAAAGATGAAATTCCTTTGGGTCCTCATCTGAGTTTACATCAAACTTTAAAGAATAGGATGGTTGAGTATGTAGGCTCTCCTTTTCCTCTTTAGTAAACAACGACGCATTGGGTCCACACCCTAGATGCCAATCCCTGATTGCAAAAATATTTTTGATATTAGTGTAGACATGCAAAATTAGCATCATCCATTCAATTAGGTCCATTCATCAAGTAAACCAAGTTCAAATTCATCCGCTCATAAAGTTAATCGAGTTCATTAAATCCATTCATTAGGAAAATCAGGTTCATTTAATTCAATCTCTAAGGATTATCCACTTAAATTGAATAAATTTACTTTATTTAATTTAAGCCTATCATTCCCTCTCTGATTAAATAAATCAAGACTTTATTTAATTAAATCTCAAAATTCATATTTCTCGCTCTTGATTTAAATAAATCAAAATATTCAAGTCAAATGGGTCAAAGCATCTTAATCATCATCTAAGTTAATCTAATCTTGATTAACATCATCTAACCACCCATCACATCCTCTAGCTTTTCCCACTTGCACGAATAAATCATTTTAATTCATTTATAAATTCATTTTCTTTCAACTTGGCATAAAAATGGAATATTCCCTCAAGTTTGAATATAAAGACAAGTTGACTTGTCCCTTCCAACATTGCAATAACTTCTCTCTTACATGTCCCCCTCTCAACATTTAATTCACAAATTCAAATTTGAATCTCACCCTCTTGGGCACATTGGCCAAAACTTGCACATTCCTCAACCTATCATAATGTGACAAGTGGCCTCATCTCATTGGTCCAATCTTTATCCCACATTGCTCTATTATAACCATTCTGTCAACTTGAGAATCTATAAGTAAAGGGTTGATTCTTCATCAAATCATCTACAATCTTATGCAAAGTTACTCTCTTCAATTGAGAGCTACTTTTGTCCATCTTCAAGGCATTGCATCCTCATCATTGACATTATCAAGGGTTGGGAAAGGGCTAATTTTCACATCAAGTAGCACCAATCCAATATGGGATATATATACTTCATGTTTTTCTTTGTATGCTTTTATTTATCTTGTTATTTGATAGAATTTTAAAACATGTTAGATTATCTCATATGGATGTTGAAATTTTGCTTTGTTTTAACAACTAACCATGCTAATGTGTGTGTTATATTATAAGCCATTTGCAGATTTTAGCATCCACATAATGGTGCTAGAAGGAGGGCTTGATATTTGTATCTATCTATGTTAAATGCATTGCATAGGAATATAAAGTCTTTATTTTTGTCCTTACTCAGTTTGAATGCATTCAAATGAAATAGGAAGTCTTTATTTAATCATTACGCAGAATACTTTTTTATCAATCCATGCCATGGATAGGAAAGCATAGTATTTATTTATGTCCATTGTCGATTAATGCAGTGCTTGAAAATTTCTGAGGTCTTTTCCATAGATTTTTACCATGCAGATTTTTTACATTTTCCTTTGATGGAGGGATTGTTCGAACACAACTATGTCAAATCTTAGAGAATGGTGATAAAATTTGAATATCAACTATCTTCTATCGAAATATACTATATCTTTCTTTTTTAGGCTGCACCATTGTTTAAATGTGTTTATATGCCTTCTTTATGCACCTACATGTCCTCTTTTTTTTTTCTATGATGGATGTCCACACCTTGTTCCAAGGCTCTCAGTTTTTGTAGGTGGGCAACGAGGATGCTGGAAAAAGTTTGAGGATTTTCCTTTACACCTGATAGTTTGATTTTCTCCAAATATTCCTTAAGCCTTTTAAAATGAATCAATTTTATGCATATCTTGCAAACATTGAATTCTCTGAGATCACATTTATCTGAGGCGTTTTATCAAATAGTTTACCTGTATGCTCTTTGTTGTGTACGACATCATTTCTAAAACTATAGATCTCCATTCAAGATAAAGGGAATTCCGTTTACAATCAAGTATTTCACTATAGAGGTGTGAAATATTTGCAAATCTAGTCTACTGCTCTCAATAAGTGCTAAATAGACAAAATTCCCATTGCATATGCTTCATTATTAGTGATGTGTATTCATTATTGTTGTTAAGTGGTCGATGGAGATTTTAACCAGCACTAGCATAGTGTTTTAAAGATAGGCATCGACCCTAATTATTGTGCATTTAAAAATTGATCCAAGTTGACGTGTTAGAAGCTTTTATTTTCGTAGATCTGAGCAGTGCATGAATGGTAAACTAGATTGTAGGAGGCACGACTTCCATTGTTTTTTTTTTAACATCCATATTTATTTGAAATATTGCTGATCTAGAACACTAACTATATTTTTCTATTCTTAAAGGATACATATATCCCTCATTCAAATGAATTTTGATACCAAACAAGTGGCCCAGACTTGGCAATAAAAATATCAAACACAATTGAAAGAACTATGTCTTTTGTTCAACGACTGACTTTGTTTAGTGCAGGGACATCTAAAGAGCAATGGTACGTTGTTATTGCATGGATGTACACCTATCAAATGCATTTGCTGGAATGTTTTCAAAATCCTTTAGTCGCTGTTTATGCATTTGCTTGAATTTTTTTTTTGAGAAAAAACATTTATTCGTTGTTTCTTTGTAAGCTTGCTAATGGAATTTACTTGAAAGTCTACATGTTAGCCTAATCAGAAAACAATAGAATTTGACTTTACACTTGATGTTTTTATTTACTTTATAGATGACTTTTTGGCACACCCTTACACCAACCATTTGCGTTGATTTGAAAATTTCTCATATAGCATTTATGGCGCATCTCTTTCACCTGCCAATTGCATCACTCTAAAAGTCGTATAGCCTTTACACTATTAATGGCAATAGTTCAAAATACTCTTATGCATTTTTTTGAAAGTATTCTTTTCAAACGAGCTCATGTTATGCGCCTTACACCTACCAATTACATCAGCTTGAGAATTTTTTTTTAAAAAACATGGTTGGGTGTGGGATTTAGAGTTTCCAACTGCATCAGTTTGAAGGTTGTCTTGGGTCATCAGTGACTTTCTTTATTACAGATTTTTCCTCTGCATCCCCCTCCTTGAGTAGGCATGAAAGTTGAATAGCCTTATCATTTGTTACGCACTACTGGAAAACATAGCTTGGTTGCTCTGATGAGTCAATTCTAGCATTTTTTTTTCTTTCTTTTCAGTCCCTGTTGGAGTCTTCAGAATATGATAATATCACCTCATCTATTCCCACTCAAAGCCTTGATTTCCTAGCTGACGTTTGACATTAAAAATCTATTATGCTAGGCATGAGGGTCGATGTGGAATATATGGTCAAAGGGAGGGAAAGTGGCATAATTTATTTCGTAGATACATCATTAGGGTACAAGAACTGACTGAAATAAGTGGATTGTTTGGATAACCAAACCCTGACTATGTCTATATATGCCCTTGTGTTTAGCTAAATTGTTTTCTCCTAGGAAATATGTGAACCAAGCTTCTTCCCCAATAAAGCCACAACAAATTGACGAAAAAATTATTCTACATTTTTAACAATCATTAGGTGCATTTTGTTCAGACAAATATAAAAGATTGGGTTGAAAATAGAATTACATACTATGACATGCAATAAAAAGTAGGCATATTCAGGTCAACGTGAATTTACACCTACCAATTGCATTAGCATGAAAGTTTTTAAAAATATTTTCAACAAAGTCCTTTTTTGCAGGAGGAGGGAAAGTCAAGTATGCTAACATTGTTTTGATTATTTTTAGGCCTTGTTAAATGTTCTTTACTTTTAGCATGGTTTTGCATATACTATTAAATATCTTTTAGATATTACAATATTATCTTATTAGGAAGCATAATGAAATTATCATGTGAATATCATCATTAAATTTTGTTGATCACATCTAATGAAATTTTCTTCCCATATTTATTTCTTGGATTGTTTCTTGACAATTAATTCTCATATGTTTTTCTTTTTATCTTAGAAGGATTTCATTTGCACAAGGGATTTGAAACATTAAAAGATAAGAGGCAATTTTGTACAAATCTTGGAGTTGAAGTAAATCAAACATTAAAAACATGAAATCAACAAAGCATTTTTTAATGCTTAAGGCTTACATTATACGCTTTAGTTTTCTATTTTAAATCAACTTACATCTTCTTGGGGCTCTAAAAAGAACACTTCAATTTTTCATTGCAAAGGGTTAAAAATAACATTAGACACTTACTAGCTTTAGTTTGGGTTCTAAAATTTAACAATCAAATCTTCATCTTTCCTTTGGTGCTTAAAACCAATTGAATCATTTATTTGAAGGATAAAATGAATGCGTATCTTTATTGTTTTGTAATTATTTACACAAAGTAATATCATCAAAAGATGTATGCACTTCTCTCATGCCTCATGGTGATCTTGAGAATCAAAAGGATTTTGGTGACATTAAATTGTTTCTAAATGAAGGTTGATCGAACTATTAATATGTTTGCTCACTTTTGTCTATCTTAGAGGGCGTGCCTTGGGAAAAAAGTACTCACCCAAGGGAACGACTCAACGGGTAACAGTCTAAACCTGAGAGTATTTCCAACCAGGATATAAATGTGGGTATTGGAAGAAATTCCAATATCACGTGATTGATTCTGACGAGATGGATCTAAAAGGGGACTCTCATCGTATGGGTCAATCTCCAAGAATGGAAATTCTGAACTAAAACCCTTGTTTGTAGTAGCCATCCAGTCTATCCAATGAGTTTATCAAAGTGGTGCATTGGAACTTAGATTCCAATAAGTTACTTGCCATGTCTGATCTTGGTTAAAATATAGAGGTTAAGACTTCATTCTTAACATACCTTTATATTTTTTCCTTGGTTGCATGTAAAATAATCTCTTCTACTACGAAGGGCATGAGGCAAGCCCGCCAAGAAAAATGTACCAATTGAGCTAGGATGTTATATTGCTTGTGAGTCAATTTGAAAATAAAGTGCTTGTATCCAAAACATTGAAACTAACATTCAATGAATCATTAGAATTTCAAACTCTTTGAGAGGAAGAAATACCTTTGAAAATTCCTCATGTTACTGCTTGTCCCTAGGGGTTCTTATCCCTAGAAGGCTTCTAAACACTAAGGCCTATATCTCAATTTGTTCATTCCAAAGTCAAGAATGGGAAACTATGCTTTTGAAATCTTGATTTTCACATAATGGACCTTGTGGAAGGAAAAGGAATTGAGACATAGACATTTAGTTTGAAAACTGAGCAAGAAGTGTGTTTGTGGTAAAAGCAAGTCATTAATCAAGATTAACTCAAATTGAACCCCACACATGTGCTTGTTTATCTTTTTATCATCTTTCAAAGCAAACATTGGTCTTTGGTTTTTAACTACTCTTAGAGAAAGGCATGTTCTTCACTATCTTGGTCTAGTAAACAAGTCCTTCCTAGGTTCATTTAGGATCAATTCAAACACTTCAACCATTCCAAAAATGTATCATCTTCATCCCACAAACAACTTTAGAGCTTTGGAAACATCATTCTAGACTTGGGTAAATCATCAAAATCAAAATCACCTTGTTTAGTTAGGAGTATGGCAATGCATCCTTTCTCATACCTCTAGTTAAATTAGCACCCCTTTGAACAAGTTCATCCCAAGATAACATCTAACATCTTAAGGTTTGCAAGTTCATTATCCAAATCAAACAAATCAAAATCAAACCCTAAGTCTAACATTGATCCAAGGTTCCTAAAAAGTTTGACACTCATATCATTTACCCTTTTCATCTTTCATCTCGTCATTGGTCTTAGGAACCTTAGAGGTCACTTTTGCAACAAGGTCAGAACACAAGAGGACCATGGAATATAAACTTGATCCATACATCATGAGTAATCCAAGTCAACTAAGCTATCAAAGCCTTACAATGCCGATTGATTATGAACACTCACATCTATACAAACCGTACATGGGATCATTACCTTCAACAAATGTCAATAGTACAACAAATGTGAGTATTCCCAAATTGAAGTTTGGGACACCTTTCCCAATGGTAGATTTAAATCCAAGTCCAAACCTACAAATCCACCAACTAAACAATCAATGCATGAGCCTTCAAACAAATAACGTCATCCCACAAAATCCCTACATGCCAAATGAGAATGTACCAAGTACAAGTTTTCCAAACATGAATCCGACAAACTTTGGGATAAATATGTTTGTGAATCATACAAATGTTGTTTAAAGTCCAAACAAGATGTTAATAACTCCATGTATTAAACCAAGTCAAGGTAACACCATGCAAAATCAGAGTTACCTAAATCAAGGCAATGTGATTCCCAACATCAACAATGTTCAAATTCAACCTATCAAGCCAAATTTGAACATCATCCCAAATCAGAACATTGTCCAAAATCAAAATTTTCATGATCCCATTCAAAAACCACAAGTATGCATCCCAAATATGCTTGAACAAAAACCAAATCAACAATATCAAGGGAGTCAATATTGAAATCAAGATCAAATTTGATGAGATCAAATTGATACACTTAACAAAATAGTTCAGTCATTATGCCAAGAGACATCTCCACTTCCATTACCCATATCAACATCATTTCTTGGTTTAGGTCTTCTCCCTTTACCTAGCACCAATCACTCCATCCAAATCAATCCACCTAACACCAATCAAGCCATCACATCAAATCCTTTGAATATACCATCGACATCGCACCAACAAATGGTATCTAATAAAATGACAACATCAATCCTGACAAATCAAAATATGGTCTCCCAAAGACCTATCACCTCAGTCATTTCAACCATTCCGATCACCTCAATCAATCCCATCATATCTCAAACCCTCATGATCACTCCAAACATATCTCAATGACTTGTCACTACATCCAGCACAATTCCAAATCCACCACCACTACCACCAAAACCAAACATAGCAAGACAATATAACATTGCGCTAAAAGCTCACCAAGCCTCCCAAAAGGCCATCCAACAATATCTAGCCACACAACAAGCAACACAAGCTCAACAAGTGCAACAAGCATCTCAAGCTACCCAAGCCTCTCAAGCTACCCAAAAAACACAAGCACAAACATGAAAAATGATAACTATTGGGGATGATGATGAACATTCAACCACTGGTGATAGCATTGACAATCTCCCCACCATAATTTCTAAAAGCATTGATCAAGATCTATCCATCAAAGAGCACATTGAAGATGTTTTTGTCTTGTCCAAGGATGAAATCAACATAGGTCAAGAGTCACTTTTCAATCATGATCAAAATCCACCAACCAACAATGATCCCATCCAAGAAATGTCAACATCACTTATGGTTGAAGACATTGAAAATATCTCCACCATAATTGTTGAAAACAATGTTCAAGATATCTCCATTAAGGAGCACATTGAAGATGTTTTTACACCATCTGATGATTAATGCACCATACATCAAGAGCCACTTTTTAGTGATCTATTTCAAGGAGTGTTAGGATTGTTTGATCCTATTAACATAATGCATCATCCATTGACCAATGATTATATTGAAAATGTCTCTACATTGCCTTATGAGTTAGAGGACATATCTCAAAAGTTTATTCCAAAGCATGATCAAAATCTTTCACCAGAGTCTAGAAATGGTCCTTTCCAAGACATGTTGACATCCTTTGACTTCATGGTTATAGATACTGAAGGAACTCTAAACTCGACACTTGAAGATATTGAACCACTTACCATGTCTAATGATGACATCCAAGAACCCTTTGTGAGTAATCTATTCTTTGAAACTAACCCATGTCAAGAACTTGATCCAAAGTATGACAAAAGCAATCCCAAAATAATTCAAAATCAAGAACTTGTATCTCCAAGATACTACAATGATGTAATGGACACTCTCCTATCTATACAAGATGTCACAAAATATGATCACATCCATATAGCACATACTCCTCCATCTACCCATGAGATGCTTTATATGAATGGACAGATAGATGATCTTCATTCAGAACAAGATTCTTTTACTCCTGAGATTATTACACAAAAAGAGTAGGTTATTGATTCCTATAGTCAAACTGAGTTATCAACATCAAGATCAAATATATCCCAAATTCAGATTGAGGAAATGGAGATATCCAACATTATCTACTCAAGGAAGCAGGTCAGACAAAACAAGATATTTTAGAGTTAGCAGAACATCCAATCGAAATAACATCATCTGCAGTGGTCATTTATCAGAGAATGCATTTTAAACAAGAGCTCTTGGAACAGGTGAAATCAAAGCATGAAGGTACTACTTCCACAATACTGGGGGCAACTTCATCTAGTGTAAATGTCAACATATGGAGCACGAAGAATCCTTATGATGAAAATGATGCCAATACTACAACCAGCCACGCCATGAATCTTCATCCACCAATCACCCCATCCAAAAATTAGGACCAACATCAAATGAAGAACGTTATAAAAGCAAAAGAAGCTAAAAGCATAATAGAAAAATCAAATACACATGGATACCAAAGAATACAAAGAAATATTATCCCTATCAAACTCCATCAGTCAAAGAAACTATGGGGAAAAATAAAAAAGGGAAAATTATCCATCACAGATGTCCAAAATGGAAAATTCAGGCTTCCCAAGCAACGTACAAAGTGTATCAAGCAGTTGGTCCTAATTCCATGCACACTTCCATGTCCACCCATCATTTCTCATCTTCCCAAGTTTGGAGAGTCAAAGATTCCAAACTATCAACCAATCCATCTCTTATCCCTAAACACACTTCATCCATGCCTCCACGCATGATATCCAATTCTCCAATTGACCATGTATTGGCAACAAACCTTCATCATAAGAATTTTGAAGGCACTCTATCGCAATGTACGCACAGAGACAGAGCTAACCCCAATATCAATAAAGAAGATCAAGAATCCCAAAAGTTGCATTCAAGTGCAGGTATCTTAGTAAAGTAGCTTCTTCAATCAGGATATCGATGGCACATTATGATAGGGGCATCTACATCAGCAACACCTTGTGATTCAGTTTGAGCTTAAAATATTTTGAAAAAAAATAAAAATGAAAATCCAAAAAAATTAGGAAAAGGATTGAAAACAATAAAGAGAAAAAAATCATCCTCTAGTGAAAACTGCATGGGCGGTGCTTTGGGAAAGACCATGATGAAAACTTGGAAAACAGGCGTCATGTGTAGAATTGAGCATCTACATGTGCCACTTTAGGTGAAATCATCTCATCCCATCTGTAATAAATCGAGAATTCCATCCATCTTACCCATAATAAATCCATTCATCCATAAACCATTGATCCAATCCATTTTCATCCATCTACATCCATCATCCAAGTTATCTTGATCTTGACAAAGTTTGGGGCACACTTTACACTTGCTTATGGTAAACATCTTGACATGGGTCATTTTCATTTATCCTATCCTATGGGCATGTGCAGGATCATGGTATGCCAAACAGGCCCTTAAGTGGCAAAAAATTCAGAAAAATCAATGTTAGGCAACTTGACGTAAATATTTGAATAATTTATCTATATTATTTCAAAAATATGTAAGAATAGAATTTGTATAAAATTGAATGTAGTTTCTAAAATACTAGGTTTATTTAAAAATAAATAAAATCTATTTGGTGAAAATTTGAAATTTCAATGCGAGTACTTAAATTTCAGGGAAAAAATAAGAAGTAGGTGTCTGTCTGACCACCCTAACCATAATAAAATGATAATATTTTTTTGTAAGATTTTATATATAAGTAGAGGACTCATGTCGGGATGTGATGCATATTTTTTTGTAATTTTTTTCCAAGTAAATAATTAATTATGAATTTTTTATTACAACTTTTAGAAAATATAAAAACTCGTCTGTCTGACCACCTTAACTTGGTCAAAAATTCATGAAATTTATTTTTTCTTTTTTTAATCATATAGTATGTAAAGCATAGAATGTGACATGTTTTGGATTCAAAAAATATGGTACCGTTTGAAAGTTATAGATGTTTTTCAATCAGCCTATCGATCAGGACTTTAGTCGTAATTCTAATAGAAAATGAATAATAATTATTTATTAAATTCAAATTAAATCATAATTTATATTTTTGGAAAGCTGAGAATCTCCTCTAAAAACCCTTTTCATTTTATTAATTTTGGGTGAAAAAAAAGTCGTCAGCCACATACTCTACAAATATTGCCACTTTTTGGCATACCATGATCCTGCACATACCCCTATCCAACATTATCTGAGCCATGAAACATTACCCAAATCAACATTCTTTATCTAAACACCTTATCTTATCACAAGATAATCCATATCCATCCATCCATTCACCTATCCAATCATCCACACATCGCATTCCATACATTGCTAGACACTAGGGGAAAATATCTACATCTTTCTTTGAGAATAAATCTTGGTCTATATCCTCCAACTTATGTGGCGATCCAAACATTGGAAAATGTGAAATCAAACTAGTCAAAGCATTTCAAATCCAAATCACTAGCCCATGACATATTTTGACAATAAGACATTCCTTATCAATATTCATCTTTCATTGAACATCAATCCAAACAGTCACTATCAGTTGCATCTAATTTGCATGGAAAACGTCACATCAAATCATCCAAAACAAATTTTGTTCTAAACCAAGCTTCAAAATCTTGATCAATCAAACCCAATCACTCCAATATCCTTCTCGATCATTGTGTTGCTTAACACTATCCTTGCATTGTTGTGCATCCTCAAAAATTTTATCATCATCAATCTTGATCAATCAATCCTTGCATTGTTGTCCATCCTCAACAATGTTATTGTCATCAATCCTGATCAATCAAATCCTTGCATTGTTGTGTATCCTCAACAATGTTATCATCATCATCAATCCATCATTTCGATCAGTCAACCTTAGCTTGGTTTTCAACAAAATCCCCAAATAGAGCATTGATATCATCACACATCCATATCCAAATCATCCAAATCATGCGAAAATCCAAAAAACATCCAAAACATATCAAAAATCCAAAAATACTCAAAAAATCAAAAAAGCATCAAAAACACTAGATCTGAACTATGTCGTCTTTGAGCTTAAACGTAGGAAAGGCTCATCTTTGATTAGCCCCTGAGACATCAAAATCCAAAAAAAATCAAAAAACACAAAAATCCAAAAACATCCAAAAAAATAAAATTCCAAAAACATTCATAAAATCTTAGGAAACCCCAAAACATTAGAAAATCAAAAATCAAAACATTTGGAAAATCTTGAAAATACCAAAAACAACCTGAAAAGATTCCAAAAACTTGAAAAACATCCAAATATTTGAAAAGAAATCCATCCGTCTCATCTCACTTTCACTCGAAATAATCAATCATCCATAATAAACAGATCATCACCTTCATCCTTTGGCAACATAAACAAAAACAATCACAATAATCAACAAAAGCAAGCTTCAATCACAAAATCAAAATTGAAACAACAAAATTTTAAACGTAAAATCAAACTCTTGATCATTTTCAAACATGTCAGTCAACCTTATATATCAACAACCTATCAATCAACTTATCAACCCATCATCATCCTATAAAATGCATGTCCTAGGATATATCATTCTAACAATGGGCATCATTTTGGATATCACTTTGGATTCTTATCCTATCAAAACATATCCCTTTGGCTAGAGGTATGAAGAACATTGGCTTGTTTGCATACTTGATCTCTTCTTTTGATTTATCTTATTGCACTCATTCCAAGGACCTCTCGATGATATCCGAACAAAGGATTTAGAGAGATAGGAATGGGGAAATGATCATTATCCTTTTGTCTGCTATGCTTGCTGGACGTTCTTGTAAAATAACTTGGTGAATACTTGCTTTGTTAGGTACGTCCTAGCAAGGTTTTCGTATGTCAAGTGTGAACAAGAATACTCTTATCTGTTTGTCAAGTCAAATTCCATCTCACTAGGTGCAATTCCATCTTGGTTCTTTATACCTTGATGCATTGTGCCTATGTTTGTTATCAAACATAAGGTAAGTAGCCCTTTTTAAAATCCCAATCCTTGATAAGCAAATCATCATCTCTCATAAAGTAGGCTTGTTGGAACCTCTTGTCATCATCTAATGTCTTCTTTTCACACTAACATCACGTCATGAGTAGTTAATCATCATCATGAGTGCATCCATCCTGTATCCACAAAACTGTTAGCATACCACATATCATTCATATCATACATAATAGGAAAAATTGATCATTTCAATGCATTGCATTTGCATCATCATCATAATATAGATCTATTGTCTAAGCATCTACATAAATCGTACATTTTCATAATCATAGCATATTGCATCATCCATCTCATCCATCATCACATCATATCATCATTTAAGTTGTTTAGGATAATATAGATTGGTTATTCTAAGCATCTTAAAACCATCTCATTTGCATCATCATCATAACCATCCATTTTGAACTTCTTTATCATGAAATCGACCTTCAAATTGGATCTTTTCGCTCGATCTCTCGAAGGGGCAATGTACCAGTGTACTTTCTACTGTGGCATCCAAAAAATTAGAATTTTTTTAAAAATTTGGTTGCAGTAAGATTATTCTTTGAACCAGTGCAACAAGTACATTGCTTCAAAGAGGGGCAAAATGTAGACATGCAAAATTAGCATCATGCATTCAGTTAGGTCCATTCATCAAGTAAACCAAGTTCACATTCATCTGCTCATAAAGTTAATTGAGTTCATTAAATCCATTCATTAGGAAAATCAGGTTCATTTAATTCAATCTCTAAGGATTATCCACTTAAATTGAATAAATTAACTTTATTTAATTTAAGCCTATCATTCCCTCTCTGATTAAATAAATCAAGACTTTATTTAATTAAATTGATCAAAATTCATATTTCTCCCTCTTGATTTAAATAAATCAAAATATTCAAGTCAAATGGGTCAAAGCATCTTAATCATCATCTAAGTTAATCTAATCCTGATTAACCTAATCTAGCCACCCATCACATCCTCTAGCTTTTCCCACGTGCACCGCTAAATTATTTTAATTCATTTATAAATTCATTTTCTTTCAACTTGGCATAAAAAAATAATACTCCCTCAAGTTTGAATATGAAGACAAGTTGACTTGTCCCTTCCAACATTGCATTAACTTCTCCCTTACATGTCCCCCTCTAAACATTTAATTCACAAATTCAAATTTGAATCTCCCCCTCTTAGGCACATTGGCCAAAACTTGCATATTCCTCAACCTATCATAATGTGACAAGTGGCCTCATCTCATTGGTCAAATCTTTATCCCACATTGCTCTCTTATGAGCATTCTTTCAACTTGAGAATCTATAAGTAGAGGGTTGATTCTTCATCAAATCATCTACAATCTTATGCAAAGTTACTCTCTTCAATTGAGAGCTGATTTTGTCCATCTTCAAGGCATTACATCCTCATCATTGATATTATCAAGGGTTGGGAAAGGGCCATTTTTTACATCAAAGTAGCACCAATCCAATATGGGATAGATATACTTCATGCTTTTCTTTGTATGCTTTTATTTATCTTGTTATTTGATAGCATTTTAAAACATGTTAGATTATCTCATATGGATGCTGAAATTTTTCTTTGTTTTAACAACTAACCATGCTAATGTGTGTGTTATATTATAAGCCATTTTTAGATTTTAGCATCCACAATTAGGTGTTCGCTTCTCCTCAATCTTCAATTCTCTCTCTAGCTTAAGTCATGTAAGGGCCTAAGCTAGAGTTTCATCATTAGGAAATTTTTGATTGAACCTCCATCTTGGCTTTTTCTTCCTTTATGCCATTCTTATAGGAGGTTCTAATAATTTTCCCTTTCCTTCATCTTGCCTTTGACCTTCCCATATCTGCATTCAATCTAGGTTTGATCAATTCTTAGGATAGCTAAATTTTGGTCAAGGGTCAACTAGCCCCAATTAAACCACGATAGACTCAAAAGGTCTAGAGTTGAACCTTAAGCTCTAATACCAAATGTACTAACCCATCCTAAATTATTACTTAATTAATATTATTGTATATGACACATGAATATACTTAAATTAAAAAGACATAACTAAGTAGCTATAGTCAACCATAGAAACACGTCCATTTAAAATGAGTCAAATATTCATATTGAAGCACTTAAAAATCCATAAAACTCTAAAACCTTAAACATGTATTAGACAATGCAAATTCCTCAAATACTTCTATGAAATAACAATGTCATGCTCCAAAGATGCAAACAGCTAACAAAGAGGATCAAATAAACATATAGAAGAAAGAAAAAGTACCTATTCCATATTGGATTGGTGTCAAATGTGCCAATGACCCTTTCCCAATCCTTGCTAAAAACTGAAATGATGCAATGCACTATGATAAAGAGCAAAATTAGTTCTCAATTCAAGAGAGTAACTTTGCATAAGAGTTGTAGATGAGTTGATGAAAAATGAGGCCCTTATTTATAGAATATTTTGATGAGAGAATGGCCAAATGGATGAATGTGGGACTAAAACCAAAACAATGAAAAGAGGCCACTTGTCAACTTGCCATAGGTTGAGGGATGTGCAAGTTTTGGCCAATGTGCCCAAGACAAGGAGATTTCAAATTTTGAAATTGTGAAATAAATGTTGAGAGGGGGATATGAAATGGATAAGTTAATGCAATGTTGGAAGGGACAAGTCATGTATCATTATTTTAAAAATTGAGGGAATATTCTATTTTTTATGCCAAGTTGAAAGAAAATAAAGATTTTAATAAATCAATAAATTTATTTATTTGTGCAAGTGGGAAAAGCTAGAGGATGTGATGGGTGGTTAGGTTAGGTTAATCAGGATTTGGTTAGCTTAATGATGATTAGGATGTTTTGACCCTTTTGACTTGAATATTTGATTTATTTAAATCAAGAGGGAGAAATGACTTTAGGCTTTTAATTGAAAAAAGTTCAGTTTATTTAATTAAAGGATGATGCAAGATAAAGGTTAATTAATGAAATGTTAGGATTTAATTGATGTAATGATGAAGTGGATTTATTTAATTTGAAGGTTATTTGATTAAACTATTGGATTGACATGTGTGCATGTTTTGCATGTCTACATTTTTCCCCTCTTTGAAGAAATGTACTTGTTGTGTTGGTTGAAAGAATAAACTTGCTACGATCAAAATTCAAAAATTTTCTGATTTTTTCGGTTGCCCTAGCGGAAAGAAGTACATTGGTACATTGCCCCCTCAAGAGATCGAGTGAAAAGATTCAATTTGAGGGTCAATCTCGTGATAAAGAAGTTCAAAATAGATGGTTTTAAGATGCTTAGAATAACAAATCTATGTTATCTTAAACAACTTAAATGATGATATGATGTGAGATGGATGAGATTGATGATGTGATATGCTATGATTATGCAATGGATGATTTATGAGATGCTTAGACTAACAGGTCTATATTATGATGATGATATGCTATGATTATGAAAATGTATGATTTTATGAGATGCTTAGACTAACAAATCTATATTACGATGATGATTATGCATGTGAGATGATATGCATAATATTGATGGTTTGTGGATGCAAGATGGATGCATGATGGATGCATGATAGATGCATTGGTGATGATGATTAATTATTCATGACATGATGTTAGTGCGGAAAAGAAGACATTAGATGATGACAAGAGGATCCAATAAGCCAACTTTATGAGAGATGATGATGAGAAATGATGATGATAGATGGGTGATTTGTTTATCAAGGATTGGGATTTTAAAAGGGTCACTTACCTTATGTTTGATAACACACATAAGTATGATGCATCAAGGTATAAAGGACCAGGATGGCATGGTACTTTGTGTGATAGACTTTGACTCAAAAATAGATAGGAGTATTCTTGTTCACACCTGACATACAGAAACCTTGCTAGGATGCACTTTAGAAGTTTCAAATACCTCGGACAAAACACGGAAAGGTATAACCAATCAATGTAATAGTCAACAAGCTATCTGAAAAGTCCTCTATGCATATCTAACAAAGTATTCACTGAGGTTATTTTACAAGAACGTCCAACAAGCATAGCAGACAAAAAGATAATGATCATTGCCCCATTCCTATCTCTCTAAATCCCTTTGTTTGGATATCATCGAGAGGTCTTTGGACTGAGCGCAATAAGATAAGTCAAAAGACAAAGATAAAGCACACAAACAATTTGATATTCTTCAATACCGCTAACCGAAAGTGAATATGTTTTTAAGGATAAGAACAAAAACTTATTGCCAAAAGATAATGCCCATTGTAGGAAGGATACATCCTAGGACATGTTAGTGGATGGCGGCACGTCATTTCATTTATCCAAAGTGCTCTTTATGATAAATAATTCCCCTTGTAGGAAGGATTCATCCTAGGACATGATGTTATCAGATAATTGATATGGGACTGATTGGATGATGGACTGTTTACACAAAGAATTGACCGACTTGTTTACGTACTGACTTAGACTTGAGATTTGACATTTTTTGAGTTTTACTTTTAACCTACTAGACTTGTTTCTAACTGTTTCACCAAAGGTTGAGGATGACAATTAGTTTATTATGAACTTGGTGTTATTGTGAGTGCAAGCGAGATGAGGTGGATGGATTTTTTCAAATATTTGGATGTTTCTAGAGTTTTACAATATTTTGAGGTTATTTTTGGTATTTTCAAGATTTTACAAATGTTTTGATTTTTGAGTTTCCAGTGTTTTTGGGATTTTCTGAGATTTTGACCAAGAGACTAACCTAAGGACCTATCCTAGGGGCCTCGAGGGCTGATCAACAGATTAGCCTTGCCTAAGTTATACACATAGAGACCATGTAGTTCGACTGACGACTTGACCGATTTACAGATGAAGATATACATGATGAATTGTCAACTTATTACGACAGACTCCTAAAGGACTGGCCTAAGTGTCTCGGGGGATGATCAAATATCAACCTTGCCTACGTTCAAGCTTAGATATGATGTAGTTCGACCAGATGACTTTGTTTTTTACTTTTTTGACTTACTTTTTGACTTGTTTTGGGATTTTTGATGATTTTGATGTTTCTGGATTTTGTCATTTTCTGATGTTTTTGGATTTTTTAAGATTCTGATCTTTTTGGATTTTTTGATTTTCTAATGTTTAGGAATTTAAGAATATAGACAAATCTGATCCAATGAGAACATGCCCCCAGCGTGATGCAATAGACTACTTTGATAAAGGTAGGAAAAACTGACCTTGAAGATGGGTCGAGTAGTACTATGAGGGATCATGATACAAAAACATGACCAAGCTATGATGCAGATGCGAGTGGATGAAGATCTAGAATGCGATGGATGATGGAAGTGAAATGGATGGATGATGCAGAACAAGCCATAAAGATCCTGGTGGATGGAAAGTGCTTATTTACACAAGGCACCTGTTTGCTAGGTTTTCACCAAGGTACTTGCCCAAAGTGCCACCAAAGTGGTTTTCACTAGAGGATGATTTTTTCTCTTTACTATTTTCAATTCTTTTTCTGATTTTTCTAATTTTTTGCTTTTTTGATTTTTTTTCATTGTCACCAAGATGCCTATTTGCTAGGTTTTTGTCGAAGTAACCATTTTTTCAGCACATTTTCTAATTATTTTAGATTTTTGGTTCTATACCTTGAAATATTTAGCCATAAAACTTTTTGAGATGAGAGTTATTCATTGGCTCTTGCAAAGGTTCCCCTTCGGGTGTTGATAGTTGATATGCCCCTGACTTATAACTTGATGTGATGATGAATGGTCCCAACCAATTGGGTTCAAACTTTC
Organism: Sequoia sempervirens; assembly: GCA_007258455.2. NCBI lineage: Eukaryota > Viridiplantae > Streptophyta > Pinopsida > Cupressales > Cupressaceae > Sequoia > Sequoia sempervirens. The sequence goes on along the minus strand of VDFB02281492.1, from coordinate 376,566,550 downwards.
CTTTGTTGCTTGGGTTTGGGACATTCTTTTGATTTTCTTTTAAGACTAGTTCTCCGACTTCGAATTCCCTACTTCTAATTTTATTATTGTAGATCCTTTTGAGTCTATTTTGATAGACTTGCAAATGATTCAAAGCATCTATACATTTCTCATCTAGTAGCTCCAACTCATTTAGTATTGATACTCTGTACTCTTCATCTGAGATGAGGTTTTGCAGTGATATCCTGAGGGATGGGAGCTCAATCTTAATGGGGAGTATTGCTTTTGATCCATAGACCAGGGAGAAAGGAGTGGCATCGGTGGGTGTATGGATATAGGTTCGATAGGCCCAGAGGGCGGGATTAAGTTGTAAGTGTCAGTCATGACTTGCATCATTGACTGTTTTCTTGAGGATTTCTAGAATGGTTTTGTTTGTAGCTTCTGCTTGGCCATTGTCTTGGGGGTAGTACGGGGTGGAGAAGTAATGTTGGATTTTTAATTTCTCACATATGTCATAGACCTTCTGATTTTTGAATGGTGTCCCATTATCTGAGATAATGGCTTGTGGAACACCATATCAGAAAATGAGATAGTTTAGGATGAACTTTGAAATCTACTTCTGACTTATGTATGTCATGGGTATGGCTTCCACCCACTTAGTAAAGTACTCCATTGTGGTTATGATGAATTTGTGGCTGTTAGATGAAGTGGGCATTATTTTTCCAATGAGATCAAGTCCCCATAGTGAAAAGGGCCATGGTGTGATGATAGGATGAAGCTCTTGAGCAGGAGCATGGATGAGGTCCCCATGCTACTGACATTGTAGGCAATTTCTGGCATGATCATGTGCTTCTCGTTCCATTGTGGGCCAATAATACCCCATCCTCAACAATTTCTTAGCTTTGGTCATTCCACTCGATTGTGAACTACAGATACCGTTATGTACTTCAGTCAGAGTGGTTAATGCCTCCTCAGTGTTTAGGCAGTGTAGTAGGGTTCCTTCTATGCTCCTATGATATAGGGTATCTCTTAGGATGACAAATCTGGATGCCTTTTTGACAAAAGTTCATTTTAGGTTTGATGGTAAGTTGGTGGGTATGAATCCTATTTGAAGGTATGTGTAAATGTCATGGTATCAAGGATCACCGAGACCAATGATTTCGCACACGAATTCTAATTGTGGTACCTCAAATGTGGGCACGAGAAGCTGCTCTATCAGGAATTTATATTTCAGAACATTGTTGGGGATGTCCAGTAGGGACCTAATTGTTGCCATGGCGTCTGCTACTCTGTTGTTGGTTCTAGGTATCTACTCAAATGTAATTTTGATGAAGGATTCTTTGAGAGTCTCCACCAATTTCTTGTATGGCGTGAGCTTGTCGTCCTTGGTCTGGTATCATTGTTCACTTTATTTATGATTAGTTGGGAATCTCTATACACTTTGAGAGCCATGATGTTCCATTGCACTACTATTCTGAGACCTATAGTCAAAGCCTCATATTTTTCGATATTATTAGTGTAGGGAAATGCTAGTTTGTAGGACCTTGGTATGCAATCCCCTTGTGGTGTGATAAAGAAAACACTAGCTCCTAGTCCATGTTGTGTGTATGAGCCATCAAAGTATAGTTTCCAGTGGTTTGCTATGTTGAGATTAAAAATGGATTCATCTGGAAACTCTGAGACAAGAGGGTTCTCAGAATAGATTGGTGCTTCTGCCAGTTGGTCTACAATGACTTGACCCTTGATTCCTTTCCTTTCCACATATTCAATGTCGTATTCTAACAATATCATCACCCATTTTTCCATTCTTCCTGTGAGCATTTCCTTTGATATTAGGTATTTGAGTGGGTCGATTTTGGTGATGTGTTTTATTTTATGTGCCGACATGTAATGTCTAAATTTTTGAGATGCAAGCACTATTGCGAGACATGCTTTCTCGATGAATTAATAGTTTAGCTCATGACCAACCATTGTCCTACTGATGTAATAAATGGCCCTTTCTGTTCCATTTTCGTCATGTTGAGCCAAGAGAGCTCCAAGGGCTGTTGTTGTTGTTGACACGTATAGAATCAATGGCTTTCTTGGGATGGGTGGCATTAAGACTAGTGATGTTAGTAGATATTCTTTGATTTTCTTAAATGCCTCTTCACACTTGGCATCCCATTTTTATGCTACTCCCTTGTGGAGTAGGTGAGAATATGGGTTCTGCTTATCCGCCAATTGTGCTATAAATCTTTGAATGGATTGAAGTCTGCCTTAGAGGCCTCTCAATTGTTTTAATGTATTTGGTGCTTCCATTTTGAGGATTGCTTTCACCTTTGCTAGATCCACCTCTATAGCCCTCATTGATATTATATATCCTAGTAGTTTACCTGATTGTACACTGAAGATGCACTTCTTTGGATTTAGTCTGACTTTGTACTTCTCCAATCTATCAAAAATAACACTTAGGGTTGCTATGTGATCTTTTCTCTTTCTAGATTTAGCTAGGATGTCATTGACATAGTCTTCAACTATCTTATGGATCATGTCATAGAATATCAATGTCATGGCCCTTTGGTATGTTGCTCCTGCATTCTTTAGGCCAAATGGCATCATGTTCTAGCAGTAAGTCCCCCATGGACAAGTGAAAGCTTTCTTATGTTGATACTCTTTTGCTATCATGATTTGATTATATCCTGAAAATCTATCCATTAGTGATAGCATCTCATGTCCTACTGTCATATCTACTATCATGTCGATGTTTGGAAGTGGGAAGTCATCTTTCAGACATGCTTTGTTCAAATCTTTGAAGTCTATGCAGATTCTAGTGGCTCCATCAGGCTTTGAAATAGGTGCCAAGTTTGATACCCATTCTGGATAATCTATTGGTCATATGAATCCTGCATCTAGTAGCCTTTTTAGCTCCATTTTGACCAATAAGGCAATCTGAGGGTGCATTTTTTGAAGCTTTTGTCCGATAGGCTTTGCTTCTGGATATACTGCTAAGTGGTGAACCACGGTCTTTGGATCAAGTCCTAGCATGTCAACATAACTCCATGCGAAGTTTATCTATCCTTCCCTTAGAAATGTTACTAGGAGCTCTTGCTCTTCTGATAGGAGTGATTTTGTGTAGAATGTGATATGTGGGGTCTCCTCTATTCCTAGGTTGATAGGATTGCATTTTTCTGCCAAGACTACTAACTTTTCTTGATGAATAGCTCTTAAAGGAAGATTGAATCCCCCATCCTCAAGCACCTTGGAGAGGTTTTCATAGTTGGATACATCCTTTATTTTTACTTTTTTCTTGTCATAGAGTGCCATAGTGTGGTTTTCGCTCAAGGTCTTGGATATTAGTCTTAATTTCTCACTTTTGTGACTGAAGGATTCAATTGTTTCCCCATAATATGCATGTGTGTCCAAATCCATTATAAACCCTGCTTTATGGTCCCCCTCTGGAATGTTATCTCACAGTCCCATGAATTCTGAGAGTGCCTCATCATTTTTGAACGTATCAAGAACTGGTGGTCCTCGTTGGTCATAGTCGATGAGTTGGGGATATAATAAAAGGATCTCATGATTTTGATGGTCTGTTTCAAAGGATAGGGTACTAATCATGCAAAGAGTGGTATCCTCAAATAGCCTAGGTAGATTGGTCATGGTATCCTCATCATTGCTACTACTACAAACATCAGTTATATCAAAGGTATAGTTATCTAGAACACGACCTATGGATACTAGTAATCATTGTTTTGCTATAGTTGGCTGACGAGATTTATTAACCGCTCTAACTGGAGGACTTCATCAATGTATGGTTATACTTAGGGAGGTACATCCAAGGCCAAGATTTGTTATTGGTCGCATCTTTGGCATGATAGGTATTATGAGCCCATTGTCTTTTTGTCCCAATCTTTGATTTCTGTCGTAGCCAATTGTGAGCATCATTTGTAGACCCTTGCTTTCGTTATCCATTGGTAATTCTAGTACTGGTCTTTCATCTTGATATAGCATATGTGATGGATCTTCCTCAATAACCTCCTAGACAAGGTCTCCCTAGCTTGTGAATTCAGGATAGTCTTCAGGAGACGTTTGTGATGTGGAAACTTTATTTTCTTGTGGACGTCCCCATGATCTAGGAGATTGTGGTAACTCTCCTACCACAAAAGCATTGTTAGGGAGCTTGTAGCTTCCACAACCATCATCTTGGATGATGAGCATGATGTCAGAGATGGTGGGAATGGTGGGCGTCTTTATCGTAGAAGTGGAAGTGAGAGTGGTGGGGTTGATGTATGGTGTGGATGGGCCCTCATCATTTTTTGGTACTTGGGGGATTTTGTAATACTTTTCTTCAATATTTTTGCAATACGAGAAAGGTTCAGGATCTCCATGGACGGTAACTTCTTATCCATTATGTGTAAATTTCACACATTGGTGGAAGGTTGATGCTACTACTTTCATCGCATGGATCCATCGAAGCCCTAGGAGGATGTTATACGGCAAGTCAAGGTCCAAGACATGACAAGTGGTTTCCATGATGGTGGCCCCTACTTGAATAAGAATTTTGATTGTGCCCTGAGACACTCTTTCATGGTCATCATATGCTCTTATCATGATACCCTTCCCTTTGTCAAGATAGAATCTTCTGATATTTTCAACTACTTGATGAGGCTGAGAGAACATATATTCAAACCCGCACCTCCATCCACCAAGACCCTTTTGATTTTGCTCTTATGTACTATGTCTTCCAAGTGAAGCGTACAGTTGTGAGATGGTTGAGTGGGAAATATTGGTCAGAGAATGTAAGAAGATTAGGTGTAATGATATTTCTGACCATAGCTTGGAATTTCTCCACATCAAGATCTATGGGGACAGTGGATGAGGCCAAAGGTTCTTCAAGGATTTTCCCATGGGTAGATGATATTTTTAGCAACTCCATGATGGAGATTTGCACTAGAGTTCTCTTGAGTTGATCTAGGACATTATAGCCATTAGGAACAGATCTAGATATAGTGACTCTATTTGGCTAGGATGATCCTGCGATGGTTACTTTGCCGCCTCTTGTGGTGACTCCACAATCTTCAGCATAGATGCCCTTGATAGTAATGACCATGCAATTTTCATCTAGGGAGGCGACAACTGTTTCATACACATGATTTATGTTTGAGTGTGTGCCTTTCCCTTTATCATTTTTATTCCCTTTGTTGCCATGATTCATGTATATCTTATGATCTTGATTTCCTATAGGTTGTTCCATGTTTATGATTATTTTATCGATGAGATATTGAATTATGTTCTTTAATCTCATGCAACTGTTCGTGGTATGGCCTTTGATTTTATGGAACTCGCAGAGTTGATTCACATTATACCAAGGAGGTTTCACATCTGGTTCTTGGTAATTATCAAATGTAGGAGCCTGGATGAGTTTTTCATCTATCAACTTTTTCACTATGTCCTGAAGTGGTTCCCCCAAAGTGGTGTGTTTTTTCTCAGGATAACTCTTGCATTGAGGTGGTCCTCTTTGCTCATTGAGATTATTAATTGTTGGATTGTGGTTTGGTTGTTGTGTTGCGTGATGATTGTTGTGGTGTTGGTTTTGGATTTGTGGTGCGGGTGTATGTTGGCGAGGAGCACTAATGACCACCTTGGCATCGGTGACACCATCATTAGTAATGTTTTTGTTCCTTGCCCATGTGTGAGGTTTATCGTTGTAATTGGATGGTGGGTGGTTGTTTTGTTGTTCGTGGTATGATGTTGATTCTGCAAGTTGAGTTATAAGGGCTCTTTCGATGCTGAGCACCTTGGGGATCAAATGATCATATGTGGTGATGCCCTGAACCTTAAGATGAAATGTCAAGCGGCCTTCAAGGTTGGCTATGATGGTGCAAACTTTTTTCTCTTCTATCATGTTCCACTTGCTCCGATTGGCCTTGGATTGCCATCGTTGTAAGAATGAAGTGAATGATTTGCCCTTTCCTTGTTTTAGAGCTGAGAGTTCTTCTAGACTAACATCCATTGCAATGTTGCATGCATAATTTTTAATGAACACGTCCCTAATTTCTTGGAATGTTCTAATGCCTGAAGGTAAGTGAGTGAACCATTCTATAGCATGGCCTGCCAAGCTCCTAGGAAATAGCCGCATCAGATAAGTATCGTCATATGCGACTTCCATGCAATGAACCTGGAATTCCTTGATATGATCTTCAAGGTTTCCTGTCCCTCGATATTTGTCAAATTTGGGGATTTCAAATCCCTTGGGGAATGGTTTCATCACTAGGCTCCTGTTGAATGGATACAAACACAAGTTTCTTGGTGTCTTCGTTGTTTGTCCTGATTGAAGATCGAGCACTTGTTGCGATAGCAACTTGATTTGTGTTGTCAAATCATTTTGCGGATCAGGGGGTGGGATGAAAGTGTTTTGGGGTGTTTCAATCATGGGTTGGATGGGTGGGTATGTCGGTGTGCTATTTGATGGTATCTGTATGCTCTACCGAGTGAGGTAGGCTTCCACCTAATTTTGTATGAACAATACTTGTTGATCTTGTTGTTGCTGTGCTAAGATTTATGCTTGTTGTTGTACCTATTGTTGTTCCAACAATGCTTGTTGTTGTACTTGTTATTGTTCCAACAACGCTTGTTGTTGGGCTGCCAATCTGGCTACTTCTTGCTGCTCTTGATATTGCTTTATTTCTTTCTAATATGCTTGCAATTATGTTGCTTGTCTTTGTGCATGAAGTTGTGCTTGATATTGGGCTTGTTGTGTGATGAGCCCAAAATATGCTCATAGTTTGGATATTATGATGAACTTTTAATGCCTTTACTTTTGTTATTCGTGGTTGTTTAAAACTCTTTTGAAACCTTCTATGGGGATATCCTGTAGCAAAACATTTGCATATTCTTGCAGCTTATTGTGTTGACTTGACTACATTTATTACCCCATTGACTCCTTAAATGACTTGTATATCACATACAGTTTTTGAATGATGAAATAGATTTAAATGTGTGATTAATGAACATATATTGTGTATGTGCCATACACCTTTTCTTTCGCATCTGTTACCTTTTGTTTCGCAGGTTGTTGAAGAATGATTGAGTCAAGCACAGCCGATCTCAGCCTTGCAGTAAAGTCCATTTCCTACACGACTTGGAGGAAGCTCCGGTGAAGACTCTTTGACCGAAACCATTGGGAAAGATTTTTAATGACAGTCAAACTAGAAAGAGTGGAGCACTAGATTCTCTCCGGATTGGGTTGAATGCATAAATTCATTTATGAAGTTTGTTCCTTGATTTTGGGATACACTTTACTTCCACGTCTTTCTTTGATAGGGTTAGTTAGTTAGTTGCTCTCTTAATTTTAAATAAAGTACTCCCGCGCGAGTGAAAAAGGAGATGATAGTTAGAGTAAGATAGAAGCATAGTGATAGAAAGATAGCAGATATCATGTAAGAGTCAGTATGATAATGAAAAGCAGAATCTGTTTGACAAGAGATAGAGTTTGTTGTTAGTTTATATCAACAAGGAAATGTATACCATTCTATTTTTATGAATAAAGTTTGATGAAGTTCTGAGTTTAGCACCTGCATAATCAATAGATGCTTGCTAAGGGGGCCCACTTAGTAAGTATCTATAGCTAGTTAGTTAGCTGTTCTTTTCTGTTGATCTTCAGTTAGCTTTCATCTTTGAAGTTTTTATACAAACTTAGTCTTGTATTGCTCCTGCAGCATAGGAAATCCATCCCTGTGCCTATTCCTGCAGCATAAGGCCAGTTCATAGTTTGTGTTTCAGTCGTAGCTATTATGGTTTTTGTTTTAATCAAATCATAGTTGAGTTAAAGAACTTTGCATTACCTTCCTGTAGCATAGATAGAATTCCTTCCAAGTATTTATTTCTACTAAGTTTTGACCGAAACTAGTTCTTAGTGCATGTATTATGCTACGCCATTTAAAGTATACATCCCCTAGTTTGACAAGTAAATGAACGTCCATAGAGAGATATTAGTCACCTCTTGGAATGTCTAATTCCTAGGAAATGTTTTACTGTGATTTTCATATCCTTTTGTGGGCGTGGCCATTTTTGGCGCCGTTGTCAGGGATGGCGTTAAGCTATGGATTTGTAAGAAGTCATTTTTATTTATTTTGTTAGTCAAAAATTTTCAAAATCTTTCAAAGCACCATTCATCGTATTGCATGCATAGAAGAAGAAGAGATGCACTGGGAAGGTTCCTCCTTGAAAACCTATTTGTTGAACTACCATTTGACCCAGCTGACAATGAACCTGAGGAAAATCCATTCGCTCTGTTATTCCAACAAGCAAACATGGCAAATAATCCACCTAATAATCCACCTCCTACTTTTGAGTTTCCCATTGTTCCCCAATGAGATACTGACAATCTTAAGAATATACCTTCTTCACTACTTCCAAAATTCTATGGCCTAGTCACAGAGGACCCTGAAACTTTTCTGTTTGAGTTTGATGTCATCTATCGCAGTTATGACTACAACTCATATGCTCATAAACTGAAGTTATTTCCTTCCACCTTGAAGGAAGGAGCTCTTAGATGGTTCATGAGTCTGGGAAGAGGCGTTGTTGATAGTTGGGCAGCCATGCAGAAGAAATTCCTTGAGAAGTATAAGGAATAATGTAAGAGTGCTAGCAAAGGTGATGACATATTCTGAATTCAACAAAAGGAGGATGAAAGTCTAGAAGATTATATTTCCAGATTTTTGTTTTCACTAAAGAGGAACTGAAACCATAATCTCAACGAGGACTCTCAGAAACTACTCTTTCTAAGAGGAATTAGTGATGCCTGTATAGACGCCCTGGACTTGATGGGAGGAGGTGATATAACCCAACTGTCTTAGGATGATATAAAGAAAATATGTTTTAACTACTCCCGAACAATAGTTAAGAAAGGTTGAGGTCATCATGCTACAGTGGGAAAGTCTTCTTCTGGTGGAGTTTCTCGGATAGAGATAACAAATTTGCTGTCTGACTTCAAGCAAGACATCATTAATAATATGGCTACACAACTGGACACTATGCAAGCTCAGAAGAAACATGAGGAAGCTGAGGCAGTTTTGGCCAAGTTTTGTCCATATTACAGACAGAAGAGGCATGATTATAGATGCAAGATGGTGGCTAATTTGGAAGCTAAGCAACTACCTACTGACTTCAAGCCAGTAGAAGATGATGATGATCAAGTGTTCTTTGTTGCACAAAGGACACCATGGGCCCAAAGACAAGGTATGCCTTAAGATCCTTTAACTTTTGGTAATCCTTATTCTGGCTATAATAACCAATGGCAACATGCATATGGACCACCACCACCCTAGAATCCACCTCAACCAAGTTGGCCTAATTATCAGACCTCACAATGGCAATCTCCTCAAGGAGGTTGGTAGCAGCCACAAGGACAATGGACCCCACCTTCAGGTAATTGGCAGCAAAATCCTCAATGGAGAGGTCCTCAGCAATGGCAAAACCAGTCCCCTAGATTCTTGCAGCTTCCACAGCCGCAACCACAGACCCTTATGCCACCTCCTGCAGCAACTGCCACAAATACTGGACCTCCAAAACAAACGCCTATGTCTACCTAGTCGTTGCCAAATCCCAATAATAGGCAACAGCAGTAGCCACAGCAGCCTACGTATCTTGCCGAAGCCAACCAATATCAATCTTATGCCTTAAACGTTAATGACATCTATTTGAGGTCTAGAACCACTTTACCTGCTCCAAAACTGCCTCTAATTACTGAAATACTAGATTCTCCCCTTGAAGAATCTACTGCACTTGCTGATCCTACTGAGCATATGCCCATACCTGATACGGTTTCTAAGGAGCCTGTTTTGCAAAGTCAAGACAAGCCACCTTTTCCTCAGAGGTTGCAAAGTACTGCATTTAAATCCATGGAAGAATCCACTTTTGATATTCTGGATTAGCTAAAAAATGTACAAATTCAAATCCCCTTATTTCAAGCTATTAAAGATGTTCCCATTTTTAGAAAAAGCTATTAAAGAGGCCTGTTTGAAGAAGCCCGAATGAAAGAAAAAGGATCCCCAAACAATTCATGTCTTAGGGAAATTGGTTGATATAATGTTGGCAAATGTAGTCATCCCAAAGTATATTGACCCTGGAAGTCCTGTAGTGCAAATACATATAAATGGCCAAATTGTAAAAAATGTTTTGATTGACTTAGGTGCTGCCATTAATGTCATGACAAAGCAAACTATGGACTCCTTGAACATTTCAAACGTTAGGTCTACACCCATAGTTCTGCAGCTTGCAGATAGCTCCATAATTAAACCTGATGGGATGGTGGAAGATGTAATTGTTACTCTTGAATCTTGGGAGTATCCAGCTGATTTCACAATATTATCAGTTAAGGCAACTTTAGAAGGGTATCTAGTTATCCTTGGTAGACCATGGTTAGCAACTTCTAATGCTTTTATAGGATGTCGTTCTGGAGATATGACCATTTCTGATGGATAGTCCACAAAAAAATTAGCTCTGTAAATATTCACCTGCTAGACCTCAACCAGATTTGTCCCAACCTGTTTGGCCAGATGTGGGGGAAGAAACTGAAGAAGCCAATTCTTTGACTCAATTAATGATGCTTTAAAATGATCCATTCTCACAACTTCAGAGTGAGGATGCTTTGCTTTTTCAAATTATACAGTACAACTCTGATACGGGTAGTTCATCTGATCCAAGTGGCAGCCATCTACAATATTTTCTGCAGCAACCCAATTCTGAGAGTTCAATGCCTAAACTTCCAACAACTTTTAATAACTTGCTTCCACAAGAGGTACAAATGTCACCTGTAGATTCTATGAGTAATCTCATTAAGCAGATAGAATTGTCTCCAGGTCACTGTTTGAATATCAATAGCAAGTTGTCACAATCTCAACAGGCTATCTTATTAAAAATGCTACAAGATCAGCATAAAGCTTTTGCATGGTAATATGGGGACATGCAAGGAATAGATCCTCGAGTTTGTACTCACAGGATATATATCAAAGAAGATTGTTTACCAGTTAGACAACCTCAAAGAAGAGTAAATCCAGCACTTAGAGAAATAGTTAAAAGTGAGCTTCAAAAATTGCTTGATGTTGGTTTTATTTATCTAATCTCTGACAGTCAATGGGTTTCTCCATTAGTTATTGTTCCCAAGAAAGGTGGAAAATGGAGAGTGTTTGTAGATTACAGAGAGTTGAACACTGCCACTAAAAAAGATCACTTTCCACTATCATTTGTAGACCAAGTACTGGACTCATTGTCTGGCAAAAGATATTTTTCCTTTTTAGATGGTTACAGTGGGTACAATCAGATAAAAATTGCCCCTGAAGATCAAGATAAGACTACTTTTACCTATCCATGGGGAACATTTGCTTATTTGGTTTTGCCTTTTGGTCTATGCAATGTGCCAGCAACATTTCAGAGAGCAGTAATTAGTATCTTTGCTGATATATCTCATGACTGTATGGAGATTTATATGGATGATTTAACTACCTATGGAGTCACATTTGAAGAAGCACTGGTGAATTTAGAAAAGGTATTGAAAAGGTGCAGAAAGAAAAATTTGTCTCTAAACAGTGAAAAGTGTTTTCTAATGATGGAAGAAGGTATTGTTCTAGGTCATCATATTTCAAAGAATGGAATTCAGGTCGACTAGGCTGCTAAAATTGAAGTTATTTTGAATTTACAAACTCCTGCAAAATAAAAAGATGTCAGAAGTTTTCGTGGCCATGCAGGGTGTTATAGAAGGTTTATAAAATATTTCAATAAAATTGTCAGTCCACTTTATGCCTTGTTAACTAAGGATTCTCAATTCCAGTGGACAGAGGCCTATGAAAAATCTTTCCTGCAACTAAAGGACTTGCTTACTCAACCCCTATTGTTCAAGGTCCAAAATGGAATTTTCCTTTTCACATGCATATTGATGCCTCTGATTTTGGTATAGGAGCAGTTTTAAGTCAAAAAGAAAATTCAATTGAGCATGCTATCTACTTTATCAGCAAGAACCTTCAAGGTCTTGAGCTCAACTATACTATTACAGAAAAGGAATTGCTCACAGTAGTGTATGCTTTGAATAAATTTAGGCATTATGTCACAGGTTATCAGATATTCATCCATACTAACCATGCAGCAATCAAGTATCTGATGAAAAAACCTACCATTTCTAGTATATTGGAAAGATAGCTCCTGTTGTTACAAGAATTTGACATTACAATAATTGACAAACTAGGAAGAGCTAATGGTGTAGCTGAATTTTTATCAAGACTTCAATCAGCTGTACCTGTTGAACACGAGGTTATTGATGATAAGTTCTTAGATGAACACTTTTTTTCCATTGCTGCACATACACCATGGTATGCAGACATTGCTAATTATCTAGCAGCAAGCAGAATACTAGCCCATTTTTCTCCAAAAGAAAAAAAATTGTTAATAGAGAAAAGTTTTAACTTTTCATGGATTACAAATTATTTGTTTTATACTGGACCTGATCAAGTGATGCGAAGATGTGTAAGAGAAGATAAGACTTATGATATCTTGCATGCTTGCCATGATGAACCATGTTGGGGACATTTTACAGCAAAAAGAACATCAATGAAGATTCTTACAACAGGGTACTACTAGCCAACATTACACAAGGATGTTGTGGCATATACAAGGAAATGTGACAGATGCCAATGTATGGGAAGACCAACCAAGTCAGATGAAATGCCACTATATCCACATGTAATAGTCACCCTTTTGATAAATGGGGAATGGATTTTGTGGGACCAATTGATCCACCATCAAATGGCAAGTCATACATTCTAGTTTGCATGGACTACGTAACAAAGTGGGTTGAGGTAAAAGCTATGACTCATGCTTGAGATAACAAGGTTGCTGAATTTCTGTATGAACAAATTTTTACTAGATTTGGAGTTCCCAGAGAGCTTATAACTAATCAAGGAGCTCAATTCACATCGAATCTAATCACTGCACTAATGAATGACTATAAGATCAAACATAGAAAGTCTAGCCCCTATCACCCTCAAGCCAATGGTCAGGTGGAGGTAACAAACAGAGAAATTGAGGTGATCCTAACAAAGATAGTGTAGCTCCATAGAAAATATTGGAGTAATCAACTTCCTGAAGCAGTTTGGGCCTACAGAACTACATGGAAGACAACAACTAGGTTTACACCTTTTGAGCTGCTTTATGAGAAAACAACCATGTTGCCCATAGAATTTGAGCACAAAACTTTAAGGATAGCTCTTGAACTCAATATAAAAATATCTAAAGCACAGAAGGATCGTCTCCTACAGTTAAATGCTTTGGATGAAATGAGAAAAGCAGCCCTGCAGCACATAGAAGCAATCCAACAGTAAAGGAAGAAATGGCATGATCAACACATCAAAACCAGAATATTTTTTGCTGGTGATTGGGCTCTGTTATATGATTCCATATATCAAGAGAACTAAGGTAAACTCATAACACACTGGCTTGGCCCCTATGAAGTTGAGAATGTGTTTGACAACGGAGCTGTACAGCTGGTGACAATTGATCCAGTCCGTTTCAAATTGCTAGTTAATAGCCACCAACTTCGGTTGTACCATAAACTAGTTTCAAAAGAAAAATTCACGTAGCAGTTCGTTCAGGTTCCTCCCGCTACTCTTCCTCCAGCTGAAGGCTTTAGCCTTTCTCCTGCAGCTTCACCATAATTTTGAAAAAAACATGCTCATAATAAAGGTTTTCTTTTTAAAAGGAAACCCCTTTTTCTCCATTCTCATTTATTGCCCCATCTCACTTCTTTATTTTCCATCCATCCATCCCATCCATCCATTCCAGCCATTCATCTCATCGGTCCACGTCACCCATCCACTTCATCCATCTGCATCACCCTTAATTAAGATATCATTTCCAACTGTCAACTCATGCAGACACCATCATCTTTCTTCACACGTACATGCAAATATCAAAGGTACGCCGTATCTTTTGTTATCGCATATTTGATTTATTTTATTCTATTCATTTACTGCTATGACAGTACTAGTCATTATTACCCGATCTCTGCCTATTCTTTAGTACATGTGAGGACGCATGTCATACTCTAAGTAGGGGGTGGGGTAATCCACTTTTAAAACCTATCTTTTCACTGCTGCCATAATTGCGCAAATAATATTTCTTTATTATTTTTCTGGTACTTTCCAAATATGATCACATGTCCTTCTTTAGTTCATTTTTGGAAAAGAAAGAAATGTGATGGCACGACAGAAGAAAAACCAGAGCAGAAAGGGAAACAGATAATTTGAATTTTCAGCAAGGAATTGACTTCAGCTAGGGGAAAACTATGAACATGGGTGGTCAGCTGGTGTGACATGAGCATGTAGCTCATGAATTATTATTGGAAAATCCTCAAACAGTCCACGCATTCAGCCTCTGTGGGTGGTTAAACTATTTCTTGAGTTTAAATACTTTTGATGAGGAGGCTGCTAGAGAATTTTTGAGAACCCTTTCTGAAGGGGAAGCCACTGTATGGGGTCTAACGATTGTTGCAACTAAAGCAATTGGGACTGATACGCCAACTTGGGTGTATGAGTCCTAGTAGAGCCAATTTTTAGGGCTTTTGTAGTTTTAGACACTCATTTCCTAGATTTCAATTTATGCATGGAAACATAGATCCAGGACTAAATTGTCTAGACTAGCATATGAGTCCCACTCAACATTAAAGTGAGTGTTTTCATCATTTCCAGTCCTCATTCAAACCTCTTCAAGTTTCCAGGTTCACACTTTTGATTTCATAGCCATTTGTTTTGATTTATATGCATTCTTGGGTCATTCATTCAAGTTCTTGCATCACTAGGTTTTGACATTAGATTTTGCATCACGTTAGTCTTTCCAAGTCATAGTGTGGTGGTGAACCCTTCACTAGTTTATAATCAGATGCTAGGAAAAACCTATTGTTAGATCTCTTTCCACTTTCTTCATTGGATTGAGATATTTAGGGTTTCCCTTCAATGAAATAATTGTGAAGTGGGTTTGCTCTATGTCGTAAACCATACGAAAGAAAAATTCCATTTTCTGTTATTTCAATATGACACATGGGAAGGCTTATAGGTATACACAAGGGTTTCAAGGGTATACACATAGGGGTTTGGAGGTATATATAATAGGCATGAATACAAATATCCTCAAACATAGTTTAAATAGTTCTATTTACAAAGATATAAACCTGCAATCTATATTTACACTACAAGTGAAGAATATTAAAACAACAATGTGCATTCATTGAATATATCACTAACATGATAAACTATAAATAGTTAGATGTAATTTTTTGGATTCAACTATGTATGTTGATCAAAATAAACATACATAGTTGAATATAGAAAATCACATCTAATTCTCATGGATTGTGAAAAAACATGCCTATTATAAAGTAGTTAATAATATAGTCCATATAGTATGATTGGGAAACTATACAAAATTCTATAAAATTATAAAAAATGTAAATTGTCCTTACCTTTGTGGCCTTGCAAAAAGTAAAATTTCTCATGTAGCTAAAATGTCAAGTGTTATATGTAAAAAAAAAATTATTGACCCTCTTAGACATAACCATAGTGTTCATTTTGTTCTAAGAAAATCCTATGAAAATTTGAATTCTAGAAATACTTAGAAATGGTATACCTATGAGACAAGAGACAAACAAACACACTCACAAACAATAAGATTAGTGAAAAACATTAGTGTTCATGTTGGTTCACCTGAATATATACAATGAAATTAAAAAATAAGAAACAATAAAGATTCAAAAGCACAAAAAAATAAATCAAATCTAAATCCTATTTACATATGTGTGGCTACATCCATAAGGGAAGATGATTCGATGTGTATTTACCCATTAAAACATTCAACACTCTAGACACCAACAAGTGCCTTGCTTAAAAAGCCATCTCATCTACCATTGTGCTACATTTGCATAGCAGAGACATGATAGCCTGGAAACCTTAGGAGGACTTTTAGTCTTTTTCAAGAGAGAAGTTTGATTTTAACTCTTTAGGTTGGTTTTGTGATATACAAACCTATAAGCCTTTATAGGTTAAAACAAATTTAAGTTAAAATAGGCAAACAAATATATTTTGAGGAATTTTTATAACAAAATATTGTAACATGTCCTCTAACTAACATGAAATCATAAATTTTTATAACCTTATCAAACAAATACTACATAAAATGATTTTAGAATATTTAAAAATATTTATATCTTTTACTGTACAAGACCTTCAACTCAATTCTTTCAATATATTATTGCTATTTAAAGAAATAGTTAAAATCTTAAATAGACTGAATGAATCTAAATAGCAATCTAAATAAACCAACATATGTTTAACACTGAATGCACGTTTAACCTTGAAATATAACCTTGTTATTTTCTGAATTTTAATTTATTTAAAAAACACGATAAGTTGTCAATAGTATTGTAATTAATATTTTATTATATTTTATGTTTAAATTGATGTGGTGTGGTTTTCGTGAGCACTTAATAGAATTGACTTTTGAATGTTATTTTGATCAATTCAATTTTATCTTTTGTGGCAACCGTCTGAATAGGATAACTGCACGCGCAGACATATATAATGGTTTGTGACTCTATTAGTATAAGGACATAAATTGATATCGATATTTCTTGGTTTGGAATTGAATCTTAAAACTAGGAATGCATTATCAATTTTGTATTTGAAGAAAAATCGATAATATTTGTTTTCATTTACAAATTTTACTACAAATTCACAATTCCTCATTTCGATTCGTGGAGGCAACAATAAAAATCTTAGGAGGTAATGAAAATAATTACACAACTCCTCCTTACATAAATCATTTTATTTCATTGAGCAGTTCTGCACTTACGTGCAATCTGATCCTTATTTCGCTTTCTCAATAAAAAATGGAAACAATACCACACCGATAACGCATTCAAACATTCCTTTAGTTGGGGACGCGACATTGTTCCCTTATCTCCCCCTGCGATCCAGTCAGCACATCAATAGAACCCATCTTTACCATCGCTTTGCCAAAATTCTTCCTCCATATGGTGGGATACTTGGCGTTAATCTTCACCAGCCTGGAGGTGGCGTCATTTGACATCAACGTCTGATCCGACTTCAGCAATCCACGCTTGTATTGCAAATCGACGTAGTATTTCACGTCCAGTTTAGTCGGTGTGAGAGGATCCAACGGAACAACAACACTAGAGGATGAAGATGAAGCGGGGCATTTGGCCTTAAGCTGAAGGGCATAGCGAGGATCCATGGAAGGGTCCTGACCACCACTGCCGCTGAAGTTGTACAGACGATCTGCACTAAATGAAGAACATTGAGAAACTCCAATAGAATGCGCCCCTGCAAAAACATAAACATCGTTGGTATTAGAAATTTCCTTTCTTCATACAGTTAAATTAATTGCAAAATTAAGATTCTAAACCGTAGCGAAAGCAAAGTAACCACCTGAAAGAGTAACCATATCTTCTTGGGATAATTGCTTTTGAGCAAAGAGTTGTGTCAACTGGTTTACGTCGAATGAGGGAGGTGGCAGATTCCCCGGAATATCCGATGCTTGAGATATCCTTCCATCTCTTCGTCCTCCCTCAACAGCCCACGTTAAACCACCAGCCTGGACATTTAACTAACATTTTTAGCACTTCAGTAATATTAGGCTACGATAATGGTTACGTTACTCAATCTTAATACAAATCTTACTTGGTGGGCGCTATCTCTTGCAGCGAATGCCACTATGTCAGCACAAGAAACAACTCCAGGGCATTTTGCTTCTATCATAGACTTTGATTCATCAATTATATCAAAGCCAGACAGGCTTGGATTATTTGCAGGGGAGTCTTTCTCTGCAATATTTCCTTCTGTGGAGTCGATGAGGATTGATCCATCACAACCCTGCAACAATAACTCAATGTTTATATAGTAGCTACCTTCATATTAG
Source organism: Sequoia sempervirens (assembly GCA_007258455.2). Lineage (NCBI taxonomy): Eukaryota > Viridiplantae > Streptophyta > Pinopsida > Cupressales > Cupressaceae > Sequoia > Sequoia sempervirens. Next base: position 376,548,613 of record VDFB02281492.1, on the reverse strand, counting down.
CTCTGAATAGCTCATAAAGGGTTTCAAAATACTTACTCTGACGAAGCAATCGTGAAAATGCATCCTTATTAGATCAGCTGCCACACCAGGATTCGCTCTAACAGCTTTTCTCACAACATCACTTACAATCCCCTCTGCCTCAGGGCATGTATGCCGGTAGTAACCCACTTTTAACCCGGCACCATCGACCATACTGTTCGTAAATGACAGCAGTAAGATTAATGGAACAAAACCAAGAACCATTTTCGCTTCGAACGACGTCGATACTAATTCTCCAAGAGAATTGTGGAAATTAATCACAAGCTCTTTCTTCTTACTTTGAGATGAGATGTTGATATGCGATGTAGTAGCACCTGGTATTTAAGGGGTTCTTCGGCTGCCATTGCTCGATGAACCAGCCAACTCAGGCTAACAAATTTGACCAGACTCTCTTTATGATAGGCGATGCCATTTTATCTTTTAGCATTGAATTATTCAAGTGAATAGACCAGGTAAAGTATTTAATGCTAATTATTTCATTCACCATTAGCGGCTTATATAACGTGGGCGGCGCCCACAATTAACAGCTACATATAATTGCTCCGTGGGTCTTACACTCTCCAAATTTGCTCAAATGCCAGTTGATTATTGTCTCTTTCTTTATGAAGTTTTATTGTCCTGCAGATGCCTCAAAATTATAGTCGATAAGCATGGACTGGTCAATTTTCGAACGTTGTCATTTGGTAAACCTGTCCGAATAAATGCACGTTGTCAATATTCTTGCTGGAAAGGTTCTTTCATAAATAGGTAACGGGCATATGTCCACGTAAGAAGCAACAAACGATAACCGTTCAAATGTCTGAATATATCATAATTTGAAGGCCCCGCCCAAAAAACGCTACAGCTCTCAGGAAAGGAGTTTTTAAGTTATTAATAAACAATGTCGTAAGCCGAAACAATATAGAGAAATTTGGTTGTTAATATTTTTTTATTGAAAATGGGAAAATCAATTGACAGGCATAAATGACAATCGAAGAAACCATCCACATTTTGAATGGCACACTCTGAAATGGAATAGCGAGAAATAAACTAATAAAAGATAGTCTGTAAATATTTTAAAACTTGTAGCAATACACAAATCTCTATAAAAATGGCAAAATCCACAATATAGAAATCTTGAAAATTGCAGTAAAATATAGGTACACCAAGAAAACAGAAAATAAAGCCTTTGTAGTGAATAAGTCGGAGTAGTAAACAGTGGTAAAATCCACAATCCAAATGGTTGACACTGAATTTTGTGCTGCTTGAACAGAAAATTCCAATTATGTGCACCCAAATTTCCATTAATGTTTGTGTGATATGAGAAATTGTTAATCCATTTGACAACACAGTTTTTGAAGATGATGATTTTTGCAGACATCATCCAGTAGAACCAAAGTTGTATGAGATTTGATTTGGCTGAGCCTTTGAGCCTTTGGTGGAAGTGCATATGAAAATCTTCAACATTATGAAAATTAGGTGTGTGGCACAATGGTATCCTTAAAGTGATTTGTAACAAGACAAAAAAATGAAACTAGTTAGTGTAGCAACCTATTGCATAGAGTGAGAAAAATGACAAATGAAGAACGTGTCTTTGTAAAACTTGAATAAATGATGCAAAAAACAGGGGAATGGAATGAACTAAATAAATGAGGATGATGCAAAATCACGGCAATGGAAGGAACCGAGATGTTTAAAATATAGGAGTCCTAATGCAACATCCCCTATAAAACATTGAAGTAACCTACAATAATGAAATCATCGAACTCCCAAGGTTTGGCAAATGAATAAGAATATGAAAGATGGTAGATAATAAAAATTAGTTTCAAAAAAATTGATGCATAATAAGTAATATTTGCCAATGAACATAAAAATGTAAGGGTGAAAAGGTAATATTGGGCACATAATTACCTCCTCATTGTCAACATAATCATCATCTATTTCCAACAGCTTTAGCATAGATCATTGCAACAATAGACTAGTATAGTACGCTGCAAAACGAAGGAAGACGAGCATAAATATCCAATGTAAGAAATACACAATAGATTGTGTAAGTTCTTAATGTAGCAACAAGTAGTAGTAAAGATCTAATATATCTATTCAATTACCCATGCTTAGAAAGGGTCTCTGATATTTGTGATGAAGGCTTGATCTATGTGAATGAAAAAAAGAAAAAGAAATCAAATCCCCAAAAAGTAGCCTTAAACAAACCCATTCTCCCTTCCTGGAAACTTGGGGGAGCATAGGAAAAAACTCAAACCCAAATAATTTGAAATGCTTGAATGGTGAAAGAAGGTAACCTTCTGCGCAAATATGAAATTCCTTAAAGCATAGAAAGTTCTTAAAGCTCAACATATATAGATTATAGTAAGAAAGGATGAATGAGTAATACACATTAATATTTACCTATTTGAACAAGAATGATCTCACTTCACTAAAAGATAAAGATATGATGCAAATGTGAATGAAAAATGGACATTTCTAAGAATCCAATGAATTACCATAACCTTGAAAGTAAGACAAGAAGAACAAAAAATGACATACCACTACTTGACTAAGGATCCCTTCATGAAGTACTTTAAATAGAGCAAACCCCGCAGGGATTTCAGACAAGACTAGCATCTTTATTATTGATAGCCAGGTAGTGCAACTTTCTTGTCAATTTACCGACATGTCTACAAAAAACAAAGTAAGGATGACTCATAAATGCATCATAAAAAAAATAAAACTGTAAAAGTAAAATAGTGAAAATACAACTTCTTTTAAACAAAAAGGCACATAATATTCCTATAAAAGCTGGTACTAAATATTAAAATTAAAAAAAAAAAAAATTAGACTTTTATCTTGACAACTGAAAGACAGTCATAAAACACCAAAACCATATTCACTGTGCAGCAATAGATCTGTACTTTTTCCAACTAGTATATGCACATGAATGTGAATGTTGAAGACCTTTTCACTTCCAAGAAAGTTAATAAAGAGATAAATTTAATATTGTGAACTCTTGTATTAGAGTGGAAACAAACAAAATGCTTTTAGAGTGAAACAGAGACTGTTCTATTTGAGTTTTATTGTATTTGAGTTGATTTGTTTAGAAGATGCAAGTATGTTAGAAGTATAACCATTGCGAACAAAATGATTCAATCACACCTGGAAAAAATTTGTATCTTCTATAACAGAAATTTTAACTTACCATAGCATGATAGTGGATGTAGTAGAAATCTTGGAAAGAGGCCAGAAGTCTGAGGAAAGAAGTGTAAAATATGTTAGATATGAGGAATGTATAACACATGTTTAAAGAATAGTTGATGAGAGAACAAAATATAACTGAAAAAAGATTTGTAAATAAGTAATGTTTTACTGCCGTGAACATAAATGGTAGGGAGAAATCGATTGTAAACAATAGCTTTAGTAGAAGATTGTGGAAGACCACTTTTTTGTCGATTGAGCAGTTGTTGGAGAAGAACTTTGTGTTGAATGTAATATGCTAGTGTTTATATACTTTGTATGTAAAGGGTTGAACTTGACAATTATGCAAGTAATAATCAATGACAGACAAAGGATTGAGTAATAAGAGAACATACCTATTATGTTTTTTATTAGTGAAAATAAGCTGAGCATTTCAAGTGGTTGATGCTAATAATGCTGACAAAAGAGCTTCCTCACTGATCCTGCATGCAAAATAAGGGATTTTTTGCATGCATATGTATCTATCAAATGTGAATGCAGGGTGGATAAAAAGGTCAAAGAGATGAGTTACTCTGGAAATTGTTGTGAACGTCAACCCTTGTCAGTCAATGTTGTCAATGTCAATGGTGGCCATATCAAGTGTAAGCACCTGTGAATTATGGATGGTTAATGCCCATGCCATTTGAAGTGGAATTTGGCGTCATCCACCATGACTTATTGGTGTAATGGGGGCATCTTTTGGATTGGTTGTATCCCAAGCAGGCCCAATGTAATTCTTGAATCAAATAACAACAATCTTAGGGAGTTGGGGTGTTTTTTCACTCTCCTTGTAAACTATTTGTTTTACTATACCAAGAGCTCAATTAACAAGGCCAGTATCAGTCCAAAAATTACAAGATAGCATAACCTTTTGGTTGACACATAGTAGAATCTTTTTTTGGAGTTGGTTATCATCTGGATTTGAGTTGAGAGAGCTCTCTATTTGTTCTACAATGGCTACGACAATGGGCTAGGCTAGAGACAATAGCATGTGCTTAAATTATGGAGTGAGACTTTTTCATTGGTTGCATAAAGATGTATGGATGATAAGAAAGTGATTTGTTCTGTAGATGTTAGTGTTGAGCTTGACCTTGACATTAGCAGTTGCCAATCTGCGATTGTAGGTTCAACCTTTCTTAAATTACACAAGAGCTCATGAAATAGAAGTTGAGTAGGATCTTCTCCCACTTGGTGAAATATTTTGTTGAGTTTCGGGAAAGCTTCATGCAAGCGATATTCGATGCCCTCAAGCAACCTAGGCCTGATGAAGCTCATTTCATCAATTAAGATGTAGTGAACAAATTGCATTCTCTCTTAGAAGCTTGCTAGTGTCTGGCCTTGCAAGGGATCCATCTCTTTGATGGGTATGCAAAGTGCGGAATGAATTGTTGATGCTCCAATGTTGAATGCTACAACACCTATTGGTGCAAGAAGTAATAGAGATGTTTTCCTGTTTGGAGAAAAACAATTGAGTGCAAACCTAATTTGTTTAATTAGGTGTGACTTTCCAATTCTTGCAGTTCCTTGAACTATTATTTTGAGTGGTGGTTGGTAAGTGGTGGAGGATAGGTGTGACAACACTAAATCTAGTGTTTTATTTTGTTCCAATGAATGGTCATGTTGGGTATTTAGATAGGGCATGTGGGGGACTTGATATGTTGTGCAGTTTAAGTCTACGAAGGTGGATTCTACAGTGAGTTCTATTAGATCCAAGGAATGAGTATTCCAGTCATGGTTAAGATCTATTTCATGATTACCTAGCATTTCTAGCGCATCCAACTGGAGTGGATGGCTTGGGTGTACACTTGACAAGACTTTCCAATCGACAACACTTTCCATTCGCATTGGTTGTGTAGGCATCCATTAAAATATGCAAACACTAAACTTCATGTAGGGGTTAGTATTTCACAAATCCATCAAAATGCCCCTATGAAATACCTTGTAAATGCTTCAAAATGCAACAAATGATAAGAGAAGACTAAAAGCATCATGAAAAAAATTAACAAGTACCTATTCCATAGTGGATTGGTGTCAAATGTGCAAATGACCCTTTCCCAATCCTTGCTCAAAGCTAAAATGATGCAAATATAAATATGATGAAGAGCAAAATCAGTTCTCAAACCAAGAGAGTGACTTTGCATAAAAGTTGTAGGTGATTTTGATGAAGAATGGGGTCATTATTTATAGATTTTCTTGATGAGAGATTGGCCAAATGGGTGAATGTGCGACTAAATGTAGACCAATGAAAGAAGGCCACTTGTCAAGTTGTGATAGGCTGAAGGTTGTGCAAGATTTGGGAAATGTGCCCATGAGAGGGAGTTTCAAATTCAAATTTGTGCAATAAATTTTGAGAGGTGGACAAGAAAATGAGAAATAAATGCAATGTTGGAGGGACAAATCAACTTGTCATATTTTTCAAACTTCAGGGAATATTCCCCATAAATGCCATGTTGAGTGAAAATGATGATTTTAATAAATGAATAAATTGATTTATTTGTGCAAGTGGTATAATCTAGAGAATCTAAGTGGTTAGGATTAGCATTTAATCATTGTTAGATTAGATTAATGATGATTAGGTGAGTTTGAATTTTACGACTTAAATATTTGATTTATTTAAATCAGAAAAGGATGAAATGTGGATTATGATTTAATTAAATGAATGTTTGATTTATTTGATTAAAAGGTTAATGATAATGTTTATCTAATTTTAAATTAATGACCTTAGGAGATGGAAATTAATCAGATTACCTGATGAATGGATGAAGGTGAACTTGATTAATTGATGAATGGACCTAATGTGAAACCTAGTTTAATTGATGAATGAACCTGATTGAATGCATAATGTTAATTTTGCATGTCTACATTTTTCCCCTCTTTGAAGCAATGTACTTCTTGCGTTGGTTCAAAGAATAATCTTACTGCGATCAAAATTCAAATTTTTTTTAATTTTTTCGGATGCTCCAGCGAAAAGAAGTAAGCTTGTACATTGCCCCCTCAAGAGATCGGGGGAAAAGATTCGATTTGACTGTCGATCTCACGATAAAGAGGTTCAAAATGGATGGTTATGGACGATGATGCAAATGGGATGATTTTAAGATGCTTAGAATAACAAATCTATATTATCCTAAACAACTTAAATGATGATTTTATGTATGAGATGGATGATACATGATATGCTATGATTATGCAAATGTATGATTTATGAGATGCTTAGACTAACAGATCTATATTATGATGATGAAAAATGCATGTGAAATTATCAATGTTTCCTATTATGTATGATATGAATGATATGTGGTATGCTAAACAGTTTGTGGATGCAAGATGAATGCATGATGGATGCATGATGTATGTATTGGTGATGATGATTAACTATTCATGCTGTGATGTTAGTGTGGAAAAAGAAGAAATTAGATGATGACAAGAGGATCGAACAAGCCAACATTATGAGAGGTGATGATGAGAAATGATGATGATAGATGGATGATTTGCTTATAAAGGATTGGGATTTTAAAAGGGTCACTTACCTTATGTTTGATAACACACATAAGTACAATGCATCAAGGTATAAAGGACCAGGATGGCGTTGTAATTAGTGTGATGGACTTTAACTTGACAAATAGATAGGAGTATTCATGTTCGCACCTGACATACGAAAACCTTGCTAGGATGCACGTTAGAAGTTTCAAACATCTCAGACCAAAACATGGAAAGGTATAACCAATCAATGCAATAGTCAACAAGCTGTCCAAAAAATCCTCTATGCATGTCTAGCAAAGCAAGTATTAGCCAAGTTATTTTACAAGAACATCCAACAAGAACAACAGACAAAAGAATAATGATCATTTCCCCATTCCTATCTCTCTAAATCCTTCATTCAGATATCATCGAGAGGTCCTTGGACTGAGGGCAATAAGATAAGTCAAAAGAAAAAGATAAAGCCCACAAACAAGTTGATGTTCTCCAATACCGCTAACCAAAAGGGAATGTGTTTTTAAGGATAAGAATCGAAACTTATTGCCAAAAGATAATGCCCATTGTAGGAAGGATACATCCTAGGACATGTTAGTGGATGGCAACACGTCATTTCGTTTATCCAAAGTGAACATTCTTTCTGATAAATAATGCCCCTTGTAGGAAGGATTCATCCTAGGAGATGATTGATATGGGACTGTTTGGATGATGAACTATTGACACAAAGAATTGACCAACTTGTTTACGTACTGACTAAGACTTGAGACTTGACGCTTTTGAGTTTTACTTTTTTTTTAAGCTGCTAGACTTGTTTCTAATTGTTTCACCAAAGGTTGAGGATGACGATCAGTTTATTATGGATGGTGTTATTGTGGTGCAAGCGGGATGAGGCAGATGGATTTTTTCAAATGTTTGGATGTTTTTAATGTTTTGCAATGTTTTAAGGCTATTTTTTTTGTGTTTTTCGAGGTTTTCCAATGTTTTGATTTGTGATTTTTCAAATGTTTTTGGGATTTTCTAAAATTTTGACCAAGAAACTAACCTAAAGACCTATCCTAGGGGCCTCAGGGGCTGATCAACAAATTAGCCTTACCTATGTTATACATGCAAAGACCACGTAGTTCGACTGACAACTTGACCGATTTACAAATGAAGATATACATACTGAATTGTTAGTTTATTATGCCAGACTCCTATAGGACTGACCTAAATGTCTTTGGGAATGATCAAAGATCAACCTTGCTTATGTTCAAGCTCAGAGATGACGTAGTTCAACTAGATGACCTTATTTTTGGCTTTTTGAATGACTTTTTGACCTGTTTTTGGATTTTGATATGTTTTGAATATTTTTGGATTTTCTAATTATCTGATGTTTTTGGATTTTCTAATTTTCTAATGTTTTTGGATTTTCTGATTATCTGATGTTTTTTGATTTTCTGATGTGTAGAACTATCTTACTTGCTTTTGGCGAATACTTGCTTTGTTAGATATGTATGGAGGGTGTTTTGGCCAACTTTTTGACTATTACATTGATAGGTTATACCTTTCCGTGTTTTGGTCTGAGGTGTTTGAAACTTCTAAAGTGCATCTTAGCAATGTTTATGTATGTCAGGTGTGAACAAGAATACTCCTATCTATTTTTTGATTCAAAGTCCATCACACTAAGTACCATGCCATCCTACTCCTATATACCTTGATGCATCGTACTTATGTGTGTTATCAAACATAAGGTAAGTGACCCTTTTAAAATCCCAATCCTTGCTAAGCAAATCATCCATCTATCATGATCATTTCTTTTCATCATCTCTCATAAATTTGGCTTGTTGGATCCTCTTGTCATCATCTAATGTCTTCTTTTATGCACTAACATCATGCATCCACAAACCATCAGTATTCTACATATCATCCCACATGCATGTTCATCATCATAATATAGATCTGTTAGTCTAAGCATCTCATAAATCACATATTTGCATAAAACATCCATTGCATAATCATAGCATATCACATCTCCATCTCATCCATCATCACATCGTATCATCAAAAATCATAATTTTTTTGAATTTTTATCACGGAAAGTTTATTCTTTGAACCAATGCAGAAAGTACATTTCTTTAAAGAGGGGGAAAATGAAGACACGTGAAATTAGCATTATACACTTAGTTCATACTCATCCGCTCATTAAATTAATCAAGCTCATCAAATCCATTAACCAAGTAAATCAGGACTATTTAATTCATTCCTAAGGTTATTCATTTAAATTAAATAAATGAAAGTCTCACATCAACCTTTTAATTAAATAAATCAAGACTTTATTTAATTTCAAAATTCATATTTCTCCCTCTTGATTTAAATAAATCAAAATATTCAAGTCAAATGGGTCAAAGCATCTTAATCATCACCTAATCTAATCTAATCCTAATTAACCTAATCTAACCACCCATCACATCCTCTAGCTTTTCCCACTTGCACCAATAAGTCATTTTAATTCATTTATAAATTCATTATTTTCTTTCAACTTGGCATAAAAATGGAATATTCCCTCAAGTTTGAATATGAAGACAAGTTGACTTGTCCCTTCCAACATTGCAAGAACTTATCTCTTACATGTCCCCCTCTCAACATTTAATTCACAAATTCAAATTTGAATCTTCCCCTCTTGGGCACATTGGCCAAAACTTGCACATTCCTCAACCTATCATAATGTGACAAGTGGCCTCATCTCATTGGTCCAATATTTATCCCACATTGTTTTCTTATGAGCATTTTTTCAACTTGAGAATCTACATGTAGAGGGTTGATTCTTCATCAAATCATCTACAAAACTCATGCAAATTCACTTTCTTCAATTAAGAGCTGATTTTGTCCATCTTCAAGGCATTGCATCCTCATCATTGACATTATCAAGGGTTGGAAAAGGGTCACTTCTCACAAGTGACACCAATCCACTATGGAATAGATTACTCACTATGCTCCTTAGGATTTCAACTAGTTTGTTTTGTTATGTTTGTAGAGCATAAGTGATTATTTCATAAAGAATACCTTTTGGTTTGCTTTCTTTTAAGTAACTTCATGATGATATACATGGAATAGAGATAAAAGTTGTAGATATTTGGTGTTACAATATGTAATTTCACTTGAATGGACTCTAACTATAAATTATCACAATAGTAACCTCAAACGATCTATTAGAGGTATATTGGTTCATGCAAAGCCATATGTGTAAGGAAAGCAGAGGTGTAGAAACACTTTCCTAATGTCAAATCCACAGGGAAGAATGCAATGCAAGGATTTTAATTTTCAAATTACAATCTAATTAAGACACACATGAAAGATTTACAGAAATAGAACAAATACACAAAGACAATTGAACAATAGATTTACGTGGGAAACCCTTTCGGGAAAAAACCCACCACACCAAGCTAAATCTCTTTGTAATACAATAACAAAAAAATTAAATACAATCAGAAATACAACTCTCTGGTATTTTATTGTAGCTTCATTCACTGTTCATCAGTTACAGAAAAACCTCTGAACAATTCGACTCAACTCATTCGTTATCCAAAATCATAATCGATCTGCTTTGATTTTATTCACATTCTGATTTTGTCTTCTGTGCATCCTTATCCGCCATTTCCAATCATAGATAGTTTCCTTTCGAGCAGATGATTTTTCCTTGAATGCAGTTTTTCCAGCATTGCAATTGATGCAAAAAACTGACCGTCATCCATTTGAAAACTGCTTCCTCTGATTGGTCCAGCAAGATGCCACATAGGATGGTCACATGTTCAACGATGTTCAAACTTTGTTGGCATCTCGGTGAGACACTAACAGTGTCTCCCTGATGCCACAAAGTTTCTCTATCGATATTAGCTTAAGTCTCCAACAGTCGGCAAGACAACATAACGAGTGTCACATGTCATACCGAAACCATCAATGTCCATTTCGTTCCTATCGGCAAGAGATTCCCTTAACGGTGAGACTCATATCGATCAGACATTCCATCAACAAGACATACCGATCTTTGCCAAGACCTCTTACTGAACCTTCATGTTACATCGATGAGCATTGATGAGTCAGCAAGACTTATCATCTTCACCAAGACCTTATACTTAGGTCTAAAGTCACCTCGAGTGTTGCATTCACCAGTCAGCAAGACTTATGTCTTTCGTCGAGACCACATACAGAATGACCATGTCTTGTCGAGTCGAAAATACATTTGACTTCGCCAAGACATTTCGCCGAGCGCCGAGAGCTACACCGATGACTGTCGGCATGACTTATCCAAGTCGCCAACACTTCTCAACGAAGTCTTTTTTCACCGCAAAGACACCATGTGAATACTCCCATCGGTGTGACCTAGCTTCATCGTTGAAACATCTCCCTATGACCTTTATGTTACCCCGACATGGGCGAGACTTACATCGGTCACCAAGACTTCATGCCGAAGTCTTTGAAGTCACCGCGAACAAACCAAGAGAAAACCCCCATTAGCGAGACTTACCTTCTCGCTGAGAGATCTCCCTGAGATCCTTGTGTTAGCCTGATAGCTATATGCTATCAGTGAGACATACACCATTCACTGGGACATCTCAGTGAAGCCCTAGAGATAGCCCGATAAGATCAACTGTCGCCCAGAGTTCTACTGATCGCCAAAAGGTCATGCCGAACTTAGAGAGTCATAATGATAGACTTCATTCTGCAAGACATCAACCCTGTCACAGTGATATGAACATTTCAAGAGCTTCAGAATAGTTAGTTGACCAGACATCCATGACGTCACACCGAATTTTCCTTCAAGGAGTTTCATGTTAGTAAGGATTGAGGCATATATTCCAACAAGCTCCCACTTGACGAAGATCTTACTGACACCTCCAGAGCATAATAAAACTACTAAAATTCATGGGCCAAGAGGCCCATCGAACTGGCACACCACCTGTATTTGTCTATGCTCACAGGCTTCATCAATGCATCTGCAACATTCTCTAGAGTATCCACTTTCTCCAAGGAGACCTTCCCATCCTCCACCATATCTCGTATAAAGTGATATTATACATCTATATGTTTCATCCTAGCATAGAAAGTAGGATTCTTTGCCAAACATATAGCACTCTGACTATCACAGTAAATAGTATTTTTTCCTGCATCAAAACCCATGTTAGAACACAAACATTTTAACCAGATTGCTTCTTTACAGGCATGTGTAGTTTCTATGTATTCTGCCTCTGTAGTGGACAAAGCAACTACAACTTGCCACTTGCTCATCCAACTCACTGCACCACCATTCATCATGAAAACATATCCACTGGTGGATCTTCTGCTGTCAATGTCCCCTACCCAATCAGAATCCACATAACCTTGAATCCTAAGAGTCTTCTGTGATTCAACCAAGTTACCATGGTAACACAGAGCATAGTTTGAAGTACCCTTCAGATATCTAAACACTCTCTTCACAGCATCCCAATGTGTCCTTCCAGGATTTTCCATAAACCGACTAAGAACTCCCACTGCTTGGGAAATGTCTGGCCTTGTATAGACCATAGCATACATGAGGCTGCCAACTGCATTTGCATAAGGTACACTGGTCATGTCCTCCATCTTAGTAGGATATTTTGGAAAATCCTCAACACATAACTTTGTTCCCTGCATAACTGGAACAACTAGCTGTTTGCAATCAGTCATACAAAATCTCTCCAGAACAGTCTTGACATACTTACTTTGACTAAGCCAAAGTTTTCTATTCTTCCTGTCTCTGGTTATTTCCATTCCCAGAATATACCCTGCTGCACCAAGATCTTTCATTTCAAACTTTGCAGACAACTGAGACTTAAGATCAGAAATCATCAGCTTACTATTGCCTATGAATAGCATATCATCAACATAAAGTGCAATAATAAGGACTTGATCACTTTTAGCTTTGTAATACACACAGTGATCACATTTTGATCATACAAATCCCAACGACAAAACAAACGTGTCAAATTTTTGGTACCACATTCTAGGGGACTGTTTTAAACCATACAAAGATTTCTTTAACTTGCAAACCAGTCTTTCTTTACCTTTCTCCACAAAGTGCTTCGGCAGGGACATATAAATTTATTCTTCAAGATCACCATGAAGAAATGTTGTCTTCACATCCATCTGCTCAATTTCTAAGTCATACACTACTGCAAGTGACAAAATAAATCTAATAGATGTCAGCTTAGCTACAGGAGAAAATATTTCTCCATAGTCAATTTCCTCTACCTGGGAATAACCTTTCGCAACCAGCCTTGCTTTATATTTCTCCGCACTACCATCCAGACCTATTTTCTTCTTAATAACCCATTTGCAGTCCACAACTTTTCTGCCTTTAGGCAATGGCACCAAACTCCAAGTATCATTATTTCTAATGATGCCATTTCTTCATTCATGGCTTCCAACCAAGAGTTTGCATCAGACATTTTAAATGCCTCTTTCACAGTCCTAGGTTCATCAGTGCTAGAAATTAAAGAATAGGCACAAGTAGACTCAATTAAAGAAAACCCATACCTATTAGGTTGCTTTCTTTCACGAGTTGACCTCCTCATAGGCTGAGGCTGAGGTGGTTCTTCATCTTCATTAGAACTTTCAGAACTACTTGAGCTATCCTCAGTATCAGGTACATTTTTATTTTTCAATTCCTCTTTATCTGGTGTCAAAGGAATTTCTACTAAATCCTTTTCATTTTCTGATTGTTTCTCTAACTGCAGATCCAATGTAGAAGATTTCAGCTCACAACAGATAACACTTCTACTGTACAAAACCTTCTCAATCTCAGGGTTCCAAAGCTTGTATTCTTTTATGCCAGCACTATATCCAATAAAAATACACTTCACAGCTTTGTTTTCCAACTTGGATCTCTTTTTGAATGGCACATATGCATATGCCTCACCGCCAAAGACACAAATATGTCTCAGAGAGGGCTTCTTTCTAGACCATGCTTCTAAAGGCGTCTTCTCAACAAGAGCAGAGTTAGGAGAACAATTTACCAAGTAACATGCTGTAGAGACCGCTTCAGCCCAGAACTTCTCCTCCAAGCCAGCACTGCTCAGCATACTTCGTGCTCTTTCCATTACTGTCCCGTTGAACCTTTCAACAACTCCATTTTGCTATGGAGTATAAGGTGTAGTCTTATGTATTTTAATCCCATGATCTAAACAGTACCTATTGAATTCATCTAAACAAAACTCATGGCCATTGTCAGTCCTCAAGCATTTTATTTTTCTACCAGTCTGATTTTCAACAAGGTTTTTAAATTCCTTAAACCCACTAAACACTTCTAATTTACTTTTCAGAAAATATACAAATGTTCTTCTTGAATAATCATCAATAAACGACACATAGTATCTTGATTTAGATAGAAAAGGAACATTCACTGGACCAAACACATCAGAATGAATATAATCATGCAAACTAGAAGATTTGTGAGGAGGGTATGTGCAGGATCATGGTATGCCAAAAAGTGGCAATATTTGTAGGGTATGTGGCTAATGACTTTTTTTCACCCAAAATTAATGAAACGAAAATGGTTTTTAGAGGAGATTCTCAGCTTTCTAAAAATATAAATTATGATTTAATTTGAATTTAATAAATAATTATTATTCATTTTCTATTAGAATTACGACTAAAGTCCTGATCGATAGGCTAATTGAAAAACATCTATAACTTTCAAACGGTATCATATTTTTGAATCCAAAACATCGTCACATTCTATGCTTTACATACTATAGGATTAAAAAAAAAAATTAAATTTCATGAATTTTTGACCAAGTTAAGGTGGTCGAATACAAGTTTTTTATATTTTCTAAAAGTTGTAATAAAAATTCATAATTAATTATTTACTTGGAAAAAATTACAAAAATATGCATCAGATCGGACATGAGTCCTCTACTTATATATAAAATCTTACAAAAAATATTATCATTTTATTATGGTTAGGTGGTCGAATACACCTACTTCTTATTTTTCCCTAAAATTTAAGTACTACTACATTGAAATTTCAAATTTTCACCAAATAGATTTTATTTATTTTTAAATAAACCTAGTATTTTAGAAACTACATTCAATTTTCTACAAATTATATTCTTACATATTTTTGAAATAATATAGATAACTTATTCAAATATTTACGTCAAGTTGCCTAACACGGATTTTTCTGAATTTTTTGCCACTTAAGGGCATGTTTGGCATACCATGATCCTGCACATGCCCAGGACTGGAATAAAATGAAACATGGTGTTGTTTACCATATATGCAATGTTCACAAAATTTGAACTCAAGGTTACAATCTTCAAGCCCTTCTACCAGGTTTCTATTTTTTAAGGTTTTTAAACATTTCTCATCAATGTGGCCTAGCCTATGATGCCAGAGCATAGTCTTCTGTGCTGGAAGTTTAACCTCCATGGAGTTTACACCATCAAGAACATTTTCCTTCTTTTCTCCATGAGCAACCTTAAGTGACTTTGCAGAGACACTGTTGCATTGGACAGCTTGTGCATCCAGCTTGTACAAGGTACCAATTCGAGCACCCCTAGCCAGGACCATAGAGCCTCTAGTCATTTTGCAACCATTTCTAGAGAACGTGACCTACACTCCAATATCATTCAACTTACTTACAAAGAGTAGATTTTGAGCCAGACCTAGTATATGCATCACATCATTGATTCCCTTCACTCTTCCATCAGGGAATTGAATTCTGACTCTTCCACGACCAAAAATTTCCAAAGATGAATCACTTGCCAAGTACACCTTTCCACCACTGTATTCTTCATACTTCATGAACCAATCTCTATAAGATGTCATGTGGAAAGATGCTCCAGAATCAATTAGCCAGACATCATCTGATGTCCGTGTAGACAAAGCTATAATGAAGGCATCTGCATCACTCTGAGAAGAATCATTGCTAGAAGAGTTCTTCTTCTTCTTTTTCTCCTCCATGCAATCCTTCTGGACATGACCAGGTTGCCCATAGTTCCAACACTTCACCTTGGACTTCTTGCCAGGAGACTTTGATCTCCCTTCTAATTTTGATCTGGACTTCTTGTCTTTTTTCTTGCCTTTCTCTTTCTGTCTACCCCTCACAATTAGAGCCTCCTTTGCCATCTCAAAAGATTTTCTTCTCATCTCTTCTGATAATAGAGAAGCAACAACATCTTCCATCTTTAAAGTGGATGTCATACTCCCAATAGCCATCACCAGATGATCCCAAGAATTTGGAAAAGAACACAACAATAGCATGCAATGATCTTCATCTTCAATCTTCACACCAACAGATGTTAACTGAGAAATTAAAATGTTGAAAGCATTTAAGTGATCAGTAATAGACCCTCCTCCTTGCATTCTCAAAGAGTACAACTTCTTCCTCAAAAACAACTTGTTCACCAAGGACTTGCCCTGATAAATGGATGCTAATCTTTTCCATAAGGAAGATGCAGTCTTTTCTTCATGCACGTTTAGAAGAATAGAGTCTGCCAAACAGAGCCTTATCAGCCCTTTAGAATTTCTATCTGCAAGGTCCCAATCCTCTTGCTTCATGCCTTGAGGCATTGTTCTAGACACAGCAGTCCAAAGATCTTGCTCTACTAACAGATCTTCCATTTTGTGTTTCCACAACTCAAAATTGCTTCCATTGAATTTCTCTATATTATCCTTCCAGATGTGCTTGCCATCTTAATTTGTAATTAAACTATTAGACCTCTACAAAACTCCCACTGGAAAAGGATTAACACAAAAAACCCAACCTACTCACAAGGACAACACAACTGGCCAGGCTCTGATACCACTTGTAAGGAAAGCAGAGGTGCGAAAACACTTTCTTAATGTCAAATCCACAGGCAAGAATGCAATGCAAGGCTTTTAATTTTCAAATTACAATCTAATTAAGATACACATGAAAGATTTACATAAATAGAGCAAATACACAAAGACAACTGAACAACAGATTTACATGGGAAACCCTTTCGAGAAAAAACCCACCACACCAAGCTGAATCTCTTTGTATTATAGTAACAACAAAATTACATACAATTAGAAATACAACTCTCTGGTATTTTATTGTAGCTTCATTCACTGTTCATCAGTTACAGAAAAACCTCTCAAAAATTCGACTCAACTCATTCATTATCCAAAATCATAATCGATCTGCTTTTATTTTATTCACATTCTGATTTTGTCTTATGTGCATCCTTATCTGCCATTGCCAATCATAGACAGTTTCCTTTCGAGCAGATGATTTTTCCTTGCATGTAGTTTTTCCAGTATTGGAACTAATGCAAAAAACCAACCGTCATCCATTTGAAAATCGCTTCCTCTGATTGGTCCAGCAGGATGCCACATAGGATGGTCACATGGTCAATGGCGTTCAAACTTTGTTGGCATCTCGGTGAGACACTAACAGTGTCTCCTCGATGCCACCAAGTTTCTCTATCGATATCAGCTTAAGTCTCCAATAGTTGGCAAGAAAACATAACGAGTGTCACATGTCATACCGAAACCATCGATGTCCATTTCGTTCCTATCGGCAAGAGATTCCCTTATCGGTGAGAATCATATTGAATGCATAGAAGTCATATCGATCAGACATTCCATCGGCAAGACATACCGATCTTCGCCAAGACCTCTCACCAAACCTTCATGTTACATCAATGAGCATTGATGAGTCGGTGAGAGTTATCGTCTTCGCCAAGACCTTATACCGAGGTCTTAAGTCACCCCAAGCGCTGCATTCACCAGTCGGCAAGAATTATGTCTTTCGCCGAGACCGCATACCGAATGCCCATGTCTTGCCAAGTCAACAAGACATTTGACTTCGCCAAGACATTTTTTTGAGTGCCGAGAGCTACACCGATGACTGTCAACGTGACTTATCCAAGTCGCCAAGACTTCTCAGTGAAGTATTTTGTCACCGCGAAGACACCATGTGAATACTCCCATTGGCGTGACCTAGCTTCATCATTTTGACATCTCCCCGCGACCTTTATGTTACTTCGACGTCGGCAAGACTTACATTGGTCACTAAGACTTCATGCCGAAGTCTTTGAAGTCACCACAAACGAACCAAGAGAAAACCCCCGTTGGTGAGACTTACCTTCTCGCTGAGAAATCTCCCCGAGATCCTTGTGTTAGCCTGATAGTTGTATGCTATCGGTGAGACATACACCATTCACTGGGACATCTCACTAAAGCCCTAGAGATAGCTCGATAAGATCAACTATTGCCCAAAGTTCTGCCGATTGCCAAAAGGTCATGTTGAACTCAGAGAGTCACAGTGATAGACTTCATTCGGCAAGACATCAACCCTATCACAGCGATATGAACATTTCAAGAGCTTCAGAATAGTTAGTCGGCCAGAAGGCAGAGCAGAACCCTCAAGGTTTTGCTTTGACTTCTTGTCTTAATCCCCAGCCTTCGCATGGTTGCCCTATGCCGGGTTATGCTCCACCATCTTGTCTTAATCCCCAGCCTTCGCCTGGTTGCCCTACCCCAGGTTTGGTCTCTGGATTTAAAGGTGCCTGGGTTATGAAATTAGTTTCGTACTCTCAGAATTCTTTGGAAATTCATACTGAAAATCCTATGGTTAGTAATGAGTCGGTCCCTAGTGCCCCTGCATCTAGAAGATTTGTGAATGATGCTAAAAGACCCCCTAATCAGGACGAAATTAATTATGCCCTAAATAACTTTAGGTCTGATGACATAATGAGTATGGCAAAAAAAAGTGTTGATGTCCTTTTCACTATTCTTAAGTGGGCCCATAAGGAATTCTGTGATTTGAATGGCCATAATATAGATCTCAGCAATAGAGTCATGGAGTTGGAGCAGAAGGTGAGCCGGAGCCGTAAGGAGAATGATGGACAAAACACCCCCTTAATGGAGAAAAGACAACAGTTGCAGGAGGAAAGATTGTCTAGGCTGGAGAGCAATATGTCCAAGATTGGCCAAAATATTAGGGCCACTGTGGTGCATAATCATAAAATTTCTAGGCATAACACCATTAGCATTAATGCTATGGTGGAAAAGTTGGAAAAAATCAAAAAGGGCTCGCTATTCGTGGAGTTGGATGCAGATAGAGGTTGTAGTAGAGATGTTGTTGAAGGGATTTTGACTCACACCTGGGCTAACATGAAGAGGAAGGTCCCTACTTCTACACATATGGTTCAAATCCTCAAGCAGGGAATACAGGAAATGAGTGAAGTTGAGAAGGAAGCCGAGGAGTTTTTGAACTTCATGGAGTAGTGTTGTTGTTTTCTCTAGCTTTTTGGCGGTCCTTTTTTGGACCCTTTTGTCTCTTTTTTGCTGTCGTTTCTTTTTGGGACAGCTGTCTGTTCTTTTGGACTTTTTTTGCTCTATCTTTGTATGTTTAAACTTTGTGGTTTCAAGTCCCTGTAAAACCTATTTTTTCCTTAAATTCAAAAATAGTTAGTCGGCCAGACATCCATGATGTCACACCAAATTTTCCTTCAAGGAGTTTCATGTCAGTAAGGATTGAGGCATATATTCCAACAATATGAAGGTGGTATAGTAAATTTAGATGATGTCTATCAATTTCAATATGTATGATATTTAAATTATTACAACAATAAATTGTTGAAATTTTTTACAAAGGAGAATAATATAATGGAAAATATGCTACAAATATTTGATAGGTCACTTCAATGGGGAAAGCCTCCAAAGAAATTTTACAAGAATAAAATTTGCAATATGATTATTGTTAAGAAAATTATTACTTATTGAAAGAACCAATGATCACAAAGAAGATTTAATCAATCATAGATAATACATAAGCTCCTCCAGTTTATTAGACAGTCAAGGGTATCCTTATAAAGGAGAAATATACAAGCATGAGGTATATCAAAACCTCTCCAGTCTATAAACTAGCTAGGAAAAAAATTAGGAAAATATCTAGAAAATATCTAGTCTATGTGAATGACTCATACAACAATTAATTCCTAAGTAGGCTTAGGTCAACCTATGTGTATGCAAGCATTAAAGTATACACTAACACCCCCCCTTAAGAATAACTTAGGTGGGCATGGATAAAATGGGACTTGGCTACTAGCCATGTTAGGTACCCATGCACAAAGTAATCTTCTCAAAAAACGGAGAAAAGGAGAAAACCCAGTGGGAACAAAACTCCTCTCCAAAAGAGAAATAGAGAGAGAAAGGATAGAGGCCCCCCTAAAAATGATACCATCATCGATGAAGAACATGTGATGAATCATTCACTACAACATGATAAAGATCAGGTATGGAAACACATGTGTGAGAATCAACTGAATGCTTGTCAAAGGAAGATTGGTACAACCTAAGTCTCACTAGAGACATGCACAAATTGTACAATCTAAGTCTCATTGGAGCCATGCACCAAATCTCCAAGATATTTCCTAATCTACTGAGTACAGGAAGATTACATCCAATATGTCATCAATGACAAGATACAAAGAAAGATGACACTTTATAATAGTGCATTATTTTAATCATGGGAAAAAAACCCATGTTCACCACATAACCCCAAATTTTAAATACCCCCTTAAATTACAAACTCTTGTGGTTGATCCAAACCACTATGTGGCTAGTATAAAAGTTTACCTTCTTTAAAGGGAAAAATGGGTATTTGACCTTTTCACATGGTCAATAGGTAAATAAGACTCCAATTACTCCAACTCCATGAAACTCCATGCGAGATCCACACCTAAAGAAACTCCTATTGTGTTTGAAGAGGGAGTCAAAGAGCTGCGTGGGAAGTGATCGAGGTGCAGGTTTGAAACTAGTGCACAGTCTCCAACCATATTCACCATATTCGATGCCCCTCCTACCTACTATTAACCTGTGTCAAAACCATGCCAAAAGGTGTCACTTCTATTCTATGTATGTGCAGGTCCAATGCAACAAAGAATTGGCAGTGAGATCAAGTGGACAAGGGTCTCAAAAAAAGAGATTTAAAACGCTGATGTTAGCAGATGCGTTGGCTTTGGTAGGGCATGTAGTGTAAAGGTGAGTGCAAGTCTTGCATGGAAAAGAGTGTCGAGCCTTCACCAAGATTCAACAAACAGTTCCCTCTAATTCATGTACCAAATGCCAAGGTACGCAGGTTATTGAATGACCATTCACTACCTGAACAAAGCAAAGCACACCATGAACAGTGCTAAGGAAAGATCCAATGGTTGTGGCATCAATTGACCCCTACAACAGAGGCATCCCACCTCAAATTTCATCCTTTGATTAAAGTTGAGAGCTTGTGAAGGAAGAATGATAGGAGTAAGGGTATGAATGAGGTTTGGCTTCCTAAGCAACAATTTTGAACGCAAAACAGAGACTTTCAACTGCTAAGAACAGATGAAACATTTGTGCTTGTCCAATCATTGTCTACTACATTCGTTTATGGTATGAATTTTTTTTTTGACTACTCTGATACCATGAAAGAACCAATGATTACAAAGAAGATTTAATCAAGCACAGATAATGCATAAGCTCCTCCAGTTTATTAGACAGTCAAGGGTATCCTTATAAAGGAGAAATATCTAAGCATGAGGTGTATCAACACCTCTCCAGTCTATAAACTAGTTGGGTAAAAAATCAAGAAAATATCTAGTCTATGTCAATGAGTCATACAACAATAAGTGCCTAAGTAGGCTTGGGTCAACCTATGTATATGCAAGCATTAAAGTATACACTGTCACTTATTATAAACCATACACATGTAATGGAGACCACCTAGATTAACCTAACTACTTGGATCAAACTATAGAAATGATTATATAACTTAGCATTTTTCTAGCCACAATTTAGATACATGTATTCTCATGAATGCTATAGGTTAGAGGAATAAACTTTCATTCCCATTTAAAAAATATTATCCTTAATGATTTTTAAGTTATTGTACAGTTATGTTTCAGATTTATTAGTTATTTTTTTCCACTATATGAATACTATATAATCACCATCATCCATGATATCTTAGTGTGTTTCTCCATGCCTCCCTAAAATTCCAAAATTATCATCTTCACCATGATCTCATAACCCTATTTAATTTTAAAAATAATTACATATCTTTAAATTAGAAAACATGGAATACCAAATGCATTTTTCTTGAATTTGGTAACTCTAGTTGTATGCATCGAAGCTCATTCTTTTTTGAAATGAGCAGAGTGCAAGATGTTGGAGTTGGGTGGGAATCTCCTTGTTCTCTTTCTCTAGTGTACAATACCTCTATCAGTTTTGTTGAGCAAGGTGTGCTCCCCAATGGTAGTCATCGGTCTTGTGGGTCACCACCTGTCCCTTCCCTTGCTTCTCACAAAGCACCCTCACCACCAAATTTGAAATCTCTTTTCACTATTACCAAGAAGATTTTCTCTAATAGTGTATAGATATTGTATTCTGAAAAAGGGACTACTATAAAAATCAAGGACCCATCCATTGATCATTCCTTTTGTAAAATGGGGAAATCCCTTATGGAAAGGTTTATGGGAAGGTGTCCTATAATTGAATCTATTTGAAAATGGAAATCCTCTCGATGGCTTGTTAAGGGTCCCTTTTCCATCTCTGTTCTCCCTAAGGGCCTTTTTTGCTTCACCTTCACCCCTCTAGAAGACTATCCTAGGTTCTTTAGTAGAGAGAGTTTACCTCTATCCAAATGGTGCCCAATTTTTGACCCTTGTGCATATCTAGTAGCTACCCTCCCAACCATGGAGTAGATCTTGGAGCTTCCCTTAGAATTTTGGGATGAGGAGATTATTGGTATTGTTGCTAACTCTTTTGGTAAATTTCTCTCTTTCGAGGAGATTATTGGTATTGTTGCTAACTCTTTTGGTAAATTTCTCTCTTTCGACTATGTCACCAAGGAACGGTTCAATCTTGTGTTCACTCACTTTCACATTAGAACTGAACCCAATAAAGTGTTTCCTTCCTCAATCACTCTAGAGTTTAGGCTTGGTAAGTGGTCTCAAGCCATTGAATATGAAAATTCTTCTCTCTTATGTCAACTTTTCTCTTTTGTTGGCCACCTCTACAATTCTTGTCCTAAGTAGGTGTCAAAGGTTTCAACCCCCTAGTAAGGGAAAAAATAAGGCTCTCCCCTCCCCGCATTAAGATAGAAGGCACTCCCTTGATTTTCCTCCTCAGCTGATGTTGGAGTTGGTTTTTTCCTTTGGTCCTAGAAATATCTCTTTTTCTTCTTTAGACCCTACCCTTTCTTGAGAGGTTGATATCTCTATTCCCCCCTTGGTGCATGTTCAACCCTCCTCCAAGGTTTCTATTCCCTCAGATTCTGCTTTATCCATTATGACCCCCTCTCTTTTATCTATTCCTAGTCTCTGACCATTGAATAGCGCTTCCCTATTGACTCACCTCTAGTTGCTTTCATTCCCATTATTGAGGAACCCCTAGTGGAGGTCATTCTTTCATCCTTGGTGCAACCTCCCCTAGCATCGATTGTCCCCTGTGTGGTCCTCTCTACCCCTACCCTTCAATCAATGGTGTCAATGTCATCACCAAAGGGTGTGTCCACTCTAGTTTTGGTGGGTCTAAGAAAGTCAGTTGATGTTGGGCCTTGTTCTCAACCTAGTAGGGAATCTTCTAAAATAACTAGACACAAGAATATCGCTAGAGATATCGCCAATGGGAACCAAATGTAACAATAGAAATAGTGTGCCCCACCTTTTAGGAGATGGAGCACAAGGGTAGGGTTCCTACTTCACACTTGCTACACTCAAGGACACCTTAGATATCACAATCTGAATGTGGATGTGGATAAAGATATCTTGCAATAAGGTATCCTAGGGTCATATTAGAGACTAATGATGGGTTCACTACCAAGCTAGGGCTTGGAAAGACATGAAATGTAAGATCTAATGTTTAAACCTCGTGATGTATGAAACTTGAATGAATGACCTAGAAATTCATATAAATAAGAATAGAAGACTATAAAATCATAGGTGTGCATCTCAAAACATAAAGAGGCTTGAATGGGGTCCTGAAATGTTGGAAACATTTTATTTAATGTTGATTGGGACTCATACGTTAGTCTAGGTGATTTAGTCATAGACTGGGTTTTTTGTACC
The DNA here is from genome assembly GCA_007258455.2 of Sequoia sempervirens. Taxonomy (NCBI): domain Eukaryota; kingdom Viridiplantae; phylum Streptophyta; class Pinopsida; order Cupressales; family Cupressaceae; genus Sequoia; species Sequoia sempervirens. Next base: position 376,524,818 of record VDFB02281492.1, on the reverse strand, counting down.
AAAATTGGAATCTAACAGTGTTGATTTTGAATCTCTAGAAACCCTAAAAATTGGTTGTACTAGGAATCATACGCCCAATCTGGCATATTTGTCCTAGTGTTCCTTTTTAGAGATTAAGATTTGATTCTACTCTCCAATCTCTCCTCTTTTTCCCACCTTTTTTTTTTCTAGATTTGAAACCTTGATTTGAAACCTATATATGACTTTTTATGAAGATAGAAACCTTGCAAATGAAGGGAGAACTCCAACAACTTTCTCCAAGCTTCTAACCTAATCTTCAAGGGATCTTTGGGCTCCAAGACATCTAGATATGTAACCACACATCAAAGAGAAGGAAGACTTGTTGGTTGTTAGAGGATAGGGGTTTGCCTAAGTCAAACCCCTTTAAGGTAATTAAACCTAATGATGAGATAATGAAATAAGGAGATGAAACCTAAAACATGAAACATGAACAATGATACCTTGAATGATGCCTTATAAATTTGCAATCTAACATGAAATGGCCATGAAGGATGTAGATCTAGATCTTGAGATAAGTGTAGAACAATGCTTGACCTTGGATCCTATGCAACATCACAACACTAGCTCAATAACATGCTTGAAACTTGAAATCCTTGACATGATGATGGATCTTAAATTCTTGCAACAAATAATGAAGAAATTGACCTTAAATTCCTTAGAAATGATCTTGAATGCTCTCTTGATGATCTTGTAAAGTCTTGGAATGCTTAGCTCTTGAGCGCTTGACTTGATATTATGAATGCTTAATGAAATAATGATTTGAGACCTGATTTATATAGGAAATCCCTCTAATATCTTGTTTATTAGATCCCACAGACCAACATTCATGAAATTTGAACTTAAAACCTAGATTTCTTGCTCAAAACCTTAAAAAGGGGCCAAATGGGACTCATACGCCACTCCTGCTATATGGGTCCCACCTGGGTAGGACTCATATGCATAGGGTGGCATATAGCTCCCATAGGACCTTTTTAGGTGGCAAAAGTGTCAAGGTGATAAGAAATTAACTTTATTTGATTTCTATGTTAGGATTTTGGTTAAAATATGCCTTGAGATGCACAATATAGGGTCTTTGGGGACTATGAATGATGTCTATAAATTTCATAAATGCAAAGAGGGCTCAAAACTCAATGTGAAAGTGTAAATAAATATACTTTACAACATTAAATTAATGCCACAATTAGATTTATTTAGCTTAGTAGGTCCTTAAATCCAATGTGAATGTGGAAAACACATTACAACACTAGATCAAGGAATCATTAGGTCCATTCTAAGGTTAATCATCACAAGTTAAGTGTGAAAATGTAAGCGGTGACATTTTTATACACTACATTTAGGCCCCACTTTAGTGAGAGGATGAACTTGCTTCAAACTCATACTAAAGTTGAAATTTAAGAGGGATCCAAGCATACTAATGTAGAAGACAAAGGATGACAAAGATCAAAGAAGGTGGCCAAGCCCCCAAAATCCAAGATCCTACATCAAACCAACATAACACAAAAGGTCATGCACAAGGTATACGATATGCAACATCAAGATACAAAAACATGCAATGTTAATGACATAAGGAAGAAAGTAAAATGAAATAGAAAGAGGTGGATCAAGCCTCAATCATTTTTCCAAAATGATATGGATCAAATCTAGGTTGTTTTTCCAAAAAATACACGCTCACTTTAAGGCAACAAAACTTCAGGTTGTCTACTAGGTGAGTAATCCAAGAAGGTGAGACACATAAACGCTTGGACAGTATGTGCTCACACACATGCGGGTGGCTAAGGGAAATTCATGCCTCAGATGGGATTCCCATCAATTAACAAGGCCAGTATCAGTCCACAAATTACAAGATAGCATAACCTTTTGGTTGACACATAGTAGAATCTTTTTTTGGAGTTGGTTATCATCTGGATTAGAGTTGAGAGAGCTCTCTATTTGTTCTACAATGGCTACGACAATGGGCTAGGCTAGAGACAACAACATGTACTTAAATTATGGAGTGAGACTTTTTCATTGGTTGCATAAAGATGTATGGATGATAAGAAAGTGATTTTTTCTGTAGATGTTAGTGTTGAGCTTGACCTTGACATTAGCAGTTGCCAATCTGTGATTGTACGTTCAACCTTTCTTAAATTACACAAGAGCTCATGAAATAGAAGTTGAGTAGAATCTTCTCCCACTTGGTGAAATATTTTGTTGAGTTTCGGGAAAGCTTCATGCAAGCGATATTCGATGCCCTCAAGCAACCTAGGCCTGATGAAGCTCATTTCATCAATTAAAATGTAGTGAACAAATTGCATTCTCTCTTGGAAGCTTGCTAGTGTCTGGCCCTTCAAGAAATCCATCTCTTTGATGGGTATGCAAACTGCGGAATGAATTGTTGATGCTCCAATGTTGAATGCTACAACACCTATTGGTGCAAGAAGTAATAGAGATGTTTTCCCGTTTGGAGAAAAACAATTGAGTGCAAACCTAATTTGTTTAATTAGGTGTGACTTTCCAATTCTTGCAGTTCCTTGAACTATTATTTTGAGTGGTGGTTGGTAAGTGGTGGAGGATAGGTGTGACAACACTAAATCTAGTGTTTTATTTTGTTCCAATGAAAGGTCATGTTGGGTATTTAGATAGGGCATGTGGGGGACTTGATATGTTGTGCAGTTTAAGTCTACGAAGGTGGATTCTACAGTGAGTTCTATTAGATCCAAGGAATGAGTATTCCAGTCATGGTTAAGATCTATTTCATGATTACCTAGCATTTCTAGTGCATCCAACTGGAGTGGATGGCTTGGGTGTACACTTGACAAGACTTTCCAATCGACAACACTTTCCATTCGCATTGGTTGTGTAGGCATCCATTAAAATATGCAAACACTACACTTCATGTAGGGGTTAGTATTTCACAAATCCATCAAAATGCCCCTATGAAATACCTTGTAAATGCTTCAAAATGCAACAAATGATAAGAGAAGACTAAAAGCATCATGAAAAAAATTAACAAGTACCTATTCCATAGTGGATTGGTGTCAAATGTGCAAATGACCCTTTCCCAATCCTTGCTCAAAGCTAAAATGATGCAAATATAAATATGATGAAGAGCAAAATCAGTTCTCAAACCAAGAGAGTGACTTTGCATAAAAGTTGTAGGTGATTTTGATGAAGAATGGGGTCATTATTTATAGATTTTCTTGATGAGAGATTGGCCAAATGGGTGAATGTGGGACTAAATGTAGACCAACGAAAGAAGGCCACTTGTCAAGTTGTGATAGGCTGAAGGTTGTGCAAGATTTGGGAAATGTACCCATGAGAGGGAGTTTCAAATTCAAATTTGTGCAATAAATTTTGAGAGGTGGACAAGAAAATGAGAAATAAATGCAATGTTGGAGGGACAAATCAACTTGTCATATTTTTCAAACTTCAGGGAATATTCCCCATAAATGCCATGTTGAGTGAAAATGATGATTTTAATAAATCAATAAATTGATTTATTTGTGCAAGTGGCATAATCTAGAGAATCTAAGTGGTTAGGATTAGCATTTAATCATTGTTAGATTAGATTAATGATGATTAGGTGAGTTTGAATTTTATGACTTAAATATTTGATTTATTTAAATCAGAAAAGAATGAAATGTGCATTATTATTTAATTAAATGAATGTTTGATTTATTTGATTAAAAGGTTAATGATAATGTTTATCTAATTTTAAATTAATGACCTTAGGAGATGGAAATTAATCAGATTACCTGATGAATGGATGAAGGTGAACTTGATTAATTGATGAATGGACCTAATGTGAAACCTAGTTTAATTGATGAATGAACCTGATTGAATGCATAATGTTAATTTTGCATGTCTAAATTTTGCCCCTCTTTGAAGCAATGTACTTGTTGCGTTGGTTCAAAGAATAATATTACTGCGATCAAAATTCAATTTTATTTTTATTTTTTCGGATGCTCCAGCAAAAAGAAGTAAGCTTGTACATTGCCCCCTCAAGAGATTGAGGGAAAAGATTCGATTTGAGGGTCGATCTCGTGATAAAGAGGTTCAAAATGGATGGTTATGGATGATGATGCAAATGGAATGATTTTAAAATGCTTAGAATAACAAATCTATATTATCCTAAACAACTTAAATGATGATTTTATGTATGAGATGTATGATGTGATATGCTGTGATTATGCAAATGTATGATTTATGAGATGATTAGACTAACAGATCTATATTATGATGATGAAAAATGCATGTGAAATTATCGATGTTTCCTATTATGTATGATATGAATGATATGTGGTATGCTGAACAGTTTGTGGATGCAAGGTGAATGCATGATGGATGCATGATGTATGTATTGGTGATGATGATTAAATATTCATGCTGTGATGTTAGTGTGGAAAAAGAAGAAATTAGATGATGACAAGAGGATCGAACAAGCCAACATTATGAGAGGTGATGATGAGAAATGATGATGATAGATGGATGATTTGCTTATAAAGGATTGGGATTTTAAAAGGGTCACTTACCTTATGTTTGATAGCACACATAAGTACAATGCATCAAGGTATAAAGGATCAGGATGGCGTTGTAATTAGTGTGATGGACTTTGACTTGACAAATAGATAGGAGTATTCATGTTCACACCTGACATACGAAAACCTTGCTAGGATGCACTTTCGAAGTTTCAAACATCTCATACCAAAACATGGAAAGGTATAACCAATCAATGCAATAGTCAACAAGCTGTCCAAAAAATCCTCTATGCATGTCTAGCAAAGCAAGTATTCGCCAAGTTATTTTACAAGAACATCCAACAAGCACAACAGACAAAAGAATAATGATCATTTCCCCATTCCTATCTCTCTAAATCCTTCGTTCAGATATCATCGAGAGGTCCTTGGACTAAGGGCAATAAGATAAGTCAAAAGAAAAAGATAAAGCCCACAAACAAGTTGATGTTCTTCAATACCGCTAACCAAATGGGAATGTGTTTTTAAGGATAAGAATCGAAACTTATTGCCAAAAGATAATGCCCATTGTAGGAAGGATACATCCTAGGACATGTTAGTGGATGGTAGCACATCATTTCGTTTATCCAAAGTGAACATTCTTTCTGATAAATAATGCCCCTTGTAGGAAGGATTCATCCTAGGAGATGATGTTATCAGATGATTGATATGGGACTTTTTGGATGATGGACTATTGACACAAAGAATTGACCAACTTGTTTAGGTACTGACTGAGACTTGAGACTTGACGCTTTTGAGTTTTACTTTTTTTTTTAAGCTGCTAGACTTGTTTCTAATTGTTTCACCAAAGGTTGAGGATGACGATCAGTTTATTATGGATGGTGTTATTGTGGGTGCAAGCGGATTGAGGCAAATGGATTTTTTCAAATGTTTGGATGTTTTTGATGTTTTGCAATGTTTTAAGGCTATTTTTTTGTATTTTTCGAGGTTTTCCAATGTTTTGGTTTGTGATTTTTCAAATGTTTTTGGGATTTTCTAAAATTTTTACCAAGAAACTAACCTAAAGACCTATCCTAGGGGCCTAAGGGGCTGATCAACAGATTAGCCTTACCTATGTTATACATGCAAAGACCACGTAGTTCGACTGACAACTCGACCGATTTACAAATGAAGATATACATGATGAATTGTCAGTTTATTATGACAGACTCCTATAGGACTGACCTAAATGTCTTGGGGAATGATCAAAGATCAACCTTGCCTATGTTCAAGCTTAGAGATGACGTAGTTTGACTAGACGACCTTATTTTTGGCTCTTTGAATGACTTTTTGACCTATTTTTGGATTTTGATATGTTTTGAATGTTTTTGGATTTTCTAATTATCTGATGTTTTTGGATTTTCTAATTTTCTAATGTTTTTGAATTTTCTGATTATCTGATGTTTTTTTATTTTCTAATTTTCTAATGTTTTTAGATTTTTTGATTATCTAATTTTTTTGGATTTTCTGATTTTCTAATGTTTTTGGATTTTTTGATTATCTGATTTTTTTTGGATTTTTTGATTTTCTAATGTTTTTGGATTTTTTAGATTTGAGGACTTTAAGAATATACACGAATCTGATCTGATGAGAACATGCCCCCAGTGTGATGCAACAAACTACTCCATTAAAGGCAAGACAAGCTGACCTTGTGGATGGGCCAAGTAGTACTAGGAGGGATCATGATATCAACACAGGACCAAGCTATGGTACAGATGTGAGTGTATATGTGATGGATGGAAACCTGAATGCGATGGATGATGGAAGCGAAATATAGGGATGATGCCGAACAAGCCGTAAAGATCCTGGTGGATGGAAAGTGCTTATTTACGCAAGGTGCCTGTTTGCCAGGTTTTCACCGAGGTACTTGCCCAAAGTGCCACCAAAGTGGTTTTCACTATAGGACGATTTTTCTGATCCTTTTTCTGTTTTTTTGGATTTTTATTTTATTTTATTTTTTGTTGTCACCAAGATGCTTGTTTGCTAGGTTTTCGCAAAAGTAGTCATTTTTTCAGGACTTTTTTCTAATTTTTTGGAAATTTTTTTGTTGTATACCTGGAAAGATTTAGGCATAAATTTTTTTGAGATAGGAGTTATTCATGGGCTCCTGCAGAGGTTCCCCTTTGGGTGTTGATAGCTGATATGCCCCTAATTTATAACTTGTTGTTATGACAAACGGTCCTAACCAATTAGGTTCAAACTTTCCTTTGTTGCTTGGGTTTGAGACATTCTTCTCATTTTCTTTTAAGACCAGTTCTCTGACTTGGAAAGTTTTGCTTCTAATTTTCTTGTTATAGCTTCATTTGAGTCTATTTTGATAGACTTGCAAGTGATTTAAAGCATCTATTCATTTCTCATCCAATAACTCCAGCTAATTTACTCTTGATACCCGATATTCTTCATCTGTGATAAGGTTTTGCAGTGATATCCTGAGAGATGGGAGCTCGATCTCAATGGGGAGTACAGATTTTGATCTATAGACCAAGGAGAAGGGGGTGGCACCAGTGGGTGTGCGGATACTAGTTTGATAAGCCCAGAGGGTAGGATTAAGCTGCAAGTTCCATTCATGACCTGCGTCATTGACTATTTTCTTGAGGATTTTGAAGATGGATTTGTTCGTGGCTTCTGCTTGGCCATTGCCTTAGGGATAGTACAGGGTGGAGAAGTGATGCTAGATTTTGAATTTCTCACACAAGTCACGGACATCCTGATTCTTGAATGGTGTCCCATTATCTAAGATAATGGCTTGTGGGACACCATAATGACAGATGAGATAGCTCAGGATGAATTTTGAGATTTGCTTCCTAGTGATATATGTCATGGGTATGGATTCCACCCACTTTGTGAAGTACTCAGTTGCAGTTATGATGAATTTATGGCCATTGGATGAGGTGGGTGAGATTTTCCCAATGAGATCGAGTCCCCACTGTGAAAAAGGCCATGGTGTGATAATCGGATGAAGCTCCTGAGCTAGAGCATGGATGAGGTCCCCATCCTGCTAACATTGTAAACACCTTTTAGCATGATCATGTGCTTCTTGTTCAATTGTGGGCCAATAATACCCCATCCTCAGCAGTTTCTTGGCGATGGTCATTACACTCGAGTGTGAGCCACAAATACCATTATGAACCTCGGTTAGAGTGTTTAATTCCTCCTCAGCGTTTAAATAGAGTAGCAAGGTACCTTCTATGTTTCTACGGTATATGGTATCACCTAGGATGACAAATCTGGATGCCTTTTTGATAAAGGTTCATTTTAGGTTTGATGGGAGGTCAGTAGGTATGACTCCTATGCGAAGATATGTGTAGATTTCATTGTACCAAGGATCATGAGGACCAATGATTTCACACACATATTCTGATTCCGGTACCTCGAATGTGGGAACGAGAAGCCACTCAATTAGAAATTCATATTTTGGTGTGTTATGAGGGATGTCTAATAGGGACCCAATTGTGGCCATGGCGTGTGTTGCTCTGTTGTTGGTTCTTGGCATCTGTTCAAATGTTATGTCAATGAAGGATTCCTCTAGAGTCTCCACCAATTTCTTGTATGGAGTAGGTTTGTCATCCTTAGTTTGATATTCATTATTGACTTGATTTATGATCAAATGAGAGTCTCCATACACCTTGAGAGCTATGATGTTCCATTGCACTACTATTTTGAGACCTATAGTCAAAGCCTCGTATTCTGCAATGTTTGTGCAAGGAAATTCCAGTTTGTATGACCTTGCTATGCAATCTCCTTGTGGAATGATGAAGAATACTCCAGCTTCTAATCCATGTTGTGTGTATGAACCATCAAAGTATAGTTTCCAGTGGTCCACTACATTGAGGTTAAAAATGCATTCATCTAGAAATTCAAATACAAGAAGATTATCAACATAAATTGGTGCCTCTGCCAGTTGATCTACAATTACTTGACCTTTAATGGCTTTCTGGTCTACATACTCGATGTCATACTCTGACAGTATCATTACCCATTTTTCCATTCTTCCTATAAGCATGGCCTTTAATAAGAGATAATGAAGGGGATCAATTTTCGCGATGAGCTTTATCTTGTGTGCCAACATGTAATGTCTAAATGTTTGGGATGTAAACACTATAGTGAGGCAAGCTTTCTCGATGAATGAGTAGTTTAGCTCATGACCCACCATTGTCCTACTGATATAGTAGATAGCCCTCTCCGTTTTGTTTTCATCATGCTGGGCCAGGAGAGCTCTAAGGGTTGCTGCTATTGCTGACACATATAAGATCAATGGCTTCTTTTGGATGGGTGGCATTAAGACTGGCGGTGTCAGTAGATATTCCTTGATTTTGTTGAATGCCTCTTCGCATTTTGTATCCCATTTATACGCTACCCCCTTATGGAGTAGGTGAGAATATGGATTCTGCTTGTCTCCCAGTTGTGCTATGAATCATCGGATGGATTGAAGTCTACCTTGGAGACCTCTTAGTTGTTTTAATGTCTTTGGTGCTTCCATCTCGAGGATTTCTTTTACTTTTGTTGGATCCACCTCGATACCCCTCATAGACACTATGTATCCTAACAATTTACCTAATTGTACATGGAGGACACACTTCTTGGGATTTAGTCTGACTTTGTATTCCTCCAATCTATCAAAGATAGCACTTAAGGTTGCTATATGATCTTTTCTTTTTCTTGATTTTCCTAGGATGTCGTCGACATATTCTTCAACTATTTTATGAATCATGTCGTGGAAGATCAATGTCATGGCCCTTTGATATGTTGATCCTGCGTTCTTTAGGTTGAATGGCATCATATTTGAATAGTATGTCCCCCATGGACAAGTGAAAGCTGTCTTGTGTTGATCCTCTTTTGCTATCATGATTTGATTGTATCCTAAAAATCTGTCCATTAGTGATAGCATCTCGTGTCATGTTGTCATGTCTACTATCATGTCAATGTTAGGAAGCAGGAAATCATCTTTTGGACATGCTTTGTTTAAATCTCTGAAGTCTGTACAGATTCTAATGGCTCCATCAGGATTTGAAATAGGTACTAAATTTGACACCCATTCTGGATAATTGATCGGTCAGATGAATCTTGCATTTAACAACTCTTTGAGCTCCATTTTTACCAATAAGGTGATTTGAGGATGCATTTTTCAGAGCTTTTGTCTAACAGGTTTTTCTTTTGGATACACTACTAAGTGGTGGACCATAATCTTTGGATCAAGTCCTAGCATATCAGCATAACTCCATGTGAAGTTTATTTGTCTTTCCCTTAGGAATGCTACTTGGAGTTCTTTCTCTTCTGATAATAGTGATTCCGCATAGAATGTGATATGCGGGGTCTCCTCTATTCCTAGGTTGACAAGATTGCATTTTCAGCCAAGACTGCTGACTTTTCCTGATGAATAGCTCTTAAAGGAAGATTGCATCCTTCATCCTCGGGTGCCTCAAAGAGGTTTTCACCATTGGATACGTCATTTCTTTTTACTTTTTTCTTATCCGAGAGTGCCACAGTGTGGTTTTCACTAAAGGACTTGGATATGATTCTTAGTTTCTCACTTTTGCGACTAAATGATTCAATCATTTCCCCATAATAGGCATATGTGTCCAACTCCATTATAAACCCTGCCTTTTGATCTCCATCTAGAATGTTATCCCTCAATCCCATGAATTCTGAAAGCATCTCATCATTTTGAAATGTATCAAGAACTAGTGGTCCTTGTTGGTCATAGTCTATCAGTTGGGGGTAGACTAGGCAAATCTCATGATTTTGATGATCGGATTCGAAAGATAAGGTACTAATCATGCAAAGGGCGGCATCCTCGAATAACCTAGGTAGATTGAATATGGGGTCCTCGTCATCACTACTAATATAGGCCTTAGTTATAAAGTTATGTATGTCTCTACCTATGGATGTTGATGAGCGTACTTCTACTGCTATTGGCTGAGAAGAAATATTAATCATTCTAACTGGAGGACTTTGGCCACATATGGTTATACTCAGAGGGGCACATCGAAGGCCAAGATTTGTTATCGGTTGCATCTTTGGCATGATAGGTATTATGAGCCCATTGTCGTTTTGTCCAAGTCTTTGGTTTCTATCGTAGCCCATTGCAAGCATCATTTCCAAACCCTTACTTCTGTTCTCCATTGGTAAATTTGGTACTGGTCTTTCATCTTGATAGAGCATGTGTGATGGATCTTCCTCAATAACCTCCTAGCCAAGGTCTCCTAAGCTTGTGAATTCGGGATAGTCTTCAGGAGACATTTGTGATGTGGAAGTGTGATTCTCTTGTGGATGACCCTGTGATCTAGGAGATTGTGGTAACTATCCTACCACAAAAGCATTGTTAGGGAGCTTGTAGCTTCCACAATTGTCATCTTGGATGATGAGCTTGATGTCGGATATGGTGGGAATGGTGGGAGTGGTGGGTGTCTTTGTCACAGAAGTGGATGCGAGGGTTGTAGGATCAATGTATTGTGTGGATGGGCCCTCATCATTTTTTGGAACTTGGGGGATTTTGTAATATTTGACTTCAAGATTCTTGTAGTATGAGAAAGGTTTGGGATCTCCATGGACAGTAACTTCTTGTCCATTATGTGTGAATTTCACACATTGGTGGAAGGTTGATGCTACGGCTTTCATCGCATGGATCCATGGGCATCCTAGGAGGATATTATATGGTAAGTCAAGATCCAATACTTGGCAAGTAGTTTCCATGATGGTGTGCCCTACTTGAATAGGGAGTTTAATTGTGCCTTGAGACACTCTTTTTTGGTCCTCATATGCTCTTATCGTGATGCCCTTCCCTTTTTCGATGGAATCTTCTGATATTTTCAACTGCTTGATGAGGCTTAGGGAACATATGTTCAAGCCTGCACCTCCATACACCAGGACCCTTTTGATTTTGCTCTTATGTACAATGACTTCCAAGTGAAGTGCACAGTTGTGAGATGGTTGGGCAGGAAAATCTTGGTCACAGAATGTAATAAGATTAGGCCTAATGATATTTCTGACCATAGCTTGGAATTGCTCCGCATCGATATCTGCGGGGACAGTGGATGAGGCTAATGCTTCCTGAAGGATCTTCTTATGGGATGATGATATTTTTAACAACTCCATGATGGAGATGTGTGCTAGCATTCTCTTGAGTTGGTCTAGGACATTATAGCCATTAGGAATGAATCTAGATGAAGGGACTCTATTTGGTTGGGATGATCCTACAATGGTTACTTTGTCGCCTCTTGTGGTGACTCCACAATCTTCAGCATGGGCACCCTTGATGGTGATGACCATGCAATCTTCATTTAGTGAGGCAACGATGGATTCATAGAAATGATTTACATTGCCTTTCCCTTTATCATTTTTATTGCCTTTGTTACCATGATTCGGCATCAGATTCGTGTATATCTTAAGATCCTAATTTCCTGTAGGTTGTTCCACGTTTATGATTTTCTTGTCAATGAGATCTTGGATGATATTTTTGAGTTTCATGCAACTATTTGTGGTGTGGCCTTTGATTTTATGAAATTCACAAAGTTGATTCTCATTATACCAAGGAGGTTTGACATTGGGTTCTTGGTAGTTTTCAAATGTAGGAGGGTTGATGAGTTTTTCGTCGATCAACTTTTTCATTATGTCTTCCAATGGTTCCCCCAAAATGGTGTAAATGTCTTCCAATGGTTCCCCCAAAATGGTGTATTTTTGTTTTGGATAACTTTTGTGTTGGGGTGGTCCTCTTTGATCATTGAGGTTATTGATGGTTGGATTATTGTTGGGTTGGTATGTTGTGCGATGAGTGTTTTGGTGTTGTGTTTGGATTTGTTGTGTGGGTGTGTTTTGGCAAGGACCACTAATGACCACCTTTGCATCTACGACACCATCATTAGTAAAAAATTATTTTCTTTCCCATGTGTGAGGTTTATCGTTGTAATTGGATGGTGGGCGGTTGTTTTGTTGTTCATGATATGATGTTGATTCTGTGGGTTGGGTCACAAGGGCTCTTTCGATGCTAAGCGCCTTGGAAATCAGTTGATCATATGTGGTGATGCCCTAAACCTTGAGATGAAATGCCAAGCGGCCTTCAAGTTTGGCTATGATGGTGCAAACTTGTTGTTCTTCTGGCATGGTCCACTTGCTCCAATTGGCCTTGGATCGCCATCGTCGAAGGAATGAAGCAAAAGATTCATTCTTTCCTTTTTTTAGAGTGTATAGTTATTCGAGACTGACATCCATTGCAATGTTACATGCGTAGTTCCTAATGAGTGCATCCCTAATTTCTTGGAATGTTCTAATGCCTGAAGGTAAGCAAGAGAACCATTCTATAGTGGGGCCTGCCAAGCTTCTAGGAAAAAGCCGCATCTAACCTCCATGCAATGAACCTGGAATTCCCTAATGTGATCTTCAGGGTTTCCCATCCCTTGATATTTGTCAAATTTAGGGATCTCAAATCCCTTAGGGAATGGTTTCATCTCTAAGCTCCTATCAAATGGATAGGGACACAAGTTGCTTGGTGTTTTTGTTGTTCGCCCTGATTGAAGGTTGAGCACTTGTTGTGAGAGCAACCTGAGTTTTCTCATCACATCACTTTGCAAATCAGGGGGTGGGATGAAAGTTTTTTGGGGTGTTTCAATCGTTGGTTGGATGGGTGGATTGGTTGGTGTGTTGTTTGATGATATCTGTATGTTCTGGCGGGTGAAGTAGGCTTCTATTTTCTTTTGTATGAATAATGCTTGTTGTCGATCTTGTTGTTGTTGCGCTAAGATTTGTGCTTGTTGTTGCACTTTTTGTTGTTCTAAAAATGCTTGTTGTTCTTCCAACAATGCTTGTTGTTGGGCTACCAATTCTGCTGTTTCTTGTTTCTCTTGATATTGCTTTATTGCTTGCTCATATTCTGCAATTGCGCTGCTTGTGCAAGAAGTTGTGCTTGTGCTTGCGCTTGTTGTGCTTGATATTGAGCTTGTGCTTGAGCTTGTGCTTGTGTTGTTTGTGCTTGTGCTGCATGTGCTTGTGTTGCTTGTTGTTGCAATAAAAGTTGTGCTTGAGCGGCCCTTTGTTCTTCTAATGTTTGTGCGGCTTGTGCAGCTTGAGCAGCTTGTTGAGCAGCTAGGTATACTGCTTTTTGTTTCTGCACTTGTTGGTATCCTCTTTAAAAAGTGGCTTGCAATGTTGCGTCGTATTGGCTTGATGTGGTGAAAATTGGTGGTGGTGGAGGTGGTGGTGGATTTGGAATAGTGTTCTTGAAGGTGATGTTGGTGTTTTGTGTGATGGATGGTGTTGTTGATGTGATTGGTCCTTGAGAGACCATGCTTTGCGATGTTAATGGGGTATTTGATGATGTTACGATTGCTTGTGTAGTCATCATTTGTTTTTGCAATGTCAACGACAAATTTTGGGCATTGGGTGTAATGCTTTGATTGATACTTGGTAGAGGGGGAAGCCCTAAACCAAGGAGTGGTGCAGATGATAATGGTAATGGTGGTAGAGGTGGAAATGTAAGGGGTGCGAGTCCTTGTGAAAATGTTGTGGTGTCGAAGATGCCCCCTGTTCTGAACATATCTCCCTCTTCTTGTGAATTTGTGAGAAGAGGTGTTTGAGGCGTTGCATGAAAAAATGATGATGATGGATCATGATGGAATGTGAGAGGAACATTTTTATGTAGTGGATTTTTGGGTATGTTTTGCTTCAAAGTGGTGTTTGTATCCAAGCTTTGGTTATTAACAAGGGGGTGTGTTTGAATAGCATTAAGAAATGCATTTCTCTTATTAACGTTGGGTTGTGTTGGAGCAAACGATGTCGTAATTTGTGGAATGTTTTGCGTGATGTTTTGGGATGGGGGTGTAGATGAGATGGGAATGGTGGATGAGATTGGGGGAAATTATGTCTCCACTATGGTACTCACATCAAAGTCTGAAGGTAACTTGGCCCCTTGTTTTGCTAGTTCAAGCATGTATAACGAAGGGTTGAGCCTCGTCATGATGTTGATGATTCTATGGTTGTCCAAATTTTGGAGCATTTCAGTTATTTCTTCGTGAGACATTCCAAGGGTAAGATCCTCTCCTTGGTTTTCCTCTTGCAGATTTTGCGATGATGTCAGAAGGTTAATTGTGAGATTTCCTAACCCAATGGGATTCATTTTAGGAGTGCTTTGACTCAAATCACTTGAAGCGGGTGTTTCTTTGTTGGTTTCCATGCTCTTCTTGTATTGAGATCTAGTGTGAACCATAAAACGAGGATCAATTTTTAAGAATGGGAGATGAATCTCTTGATTTCCTTGGATTGATCTTTTTTTTATGCCTGAAAGTGAAAAATTTTCAGGATATCTTATGGATCGAAAGATGATATGATGATGATGTAAAAGATGAATGATGCAAATGTTATGATCTTTTGGTAAATCTTGAAGGAGATACTAGGCTTTTGGGACTTTTGGATATGTTGCAGATTTTGATTTTGGGATTTGTCCTTGATTGATTTTGATTTTGATTTGGATTTTGAACAAATAGACCCTAAGATGTTTGGATGATTATCTAAGGGATAGACTTGATCAAAGGATGATAATTTGAATATGTGCGAGAAGAAGGATGCATCTATCAACACCTATCCAAACAAGATAGTTTCACTAAGCATATGACGAAGGATTCATCTACATATACTAAGCTAAACAAGGTGATTTTGACTAAGCATAAGCAAAAGGATGCATCTACACATACCTAGCCAAAGGTGATTTTGATAATGTTTTCAAGGATTTAGTCTCAATGATTTTGATGATTTTTTATTTTGCCAAAAAGCCTAGTATTAAGGATGATTTCAAGATTTTCCAAAAGTTGATTGTGAGATGATTTTTGTTTTGATGTTTTGAAGGATGGATGAAAAGGATTTTGATTTGATTTTATCCTAAGATGAATCTAAAAAAGACACTTTGTTTTCCTAGACCTAGGTATTGAAGAACAAGCTTTTCTCTAAACAAGATGTTCAAACTCTCTAAAAAGATTTGGGTTTTGGCAGTAATCGAATGAATAAAAACCAGGATTGTTCCTTGAAGCCTTCTTGTAAAAGTTGAAAAGCATTCTTTGTCTAACTTCATATAACACAAAGAGACGTTCTTGAGGGGCTATCAAACTAAGGGCTTTCACCTTTGGTTTCTTGATCTTGAATTTGCGTGAAATCATTAGAGACACATGTGTGGGGTCCAATTGTCTTTAATCTTTGCTTAATGGATTCTTTTTACCACAAACACACTCTTGATTAGATTTCAAACTGAATGTCCACTGTCTCAACTTTGTCTCATTTCACAAGGTATATTATGTGAAACTTTGATGAATTTAAGGCAAGGGTTACCTATTGTTTAACTTTAGTGGGAAAATTGAGATGTAAATTCAAGTGTTTAGAAACCTCTAAGGATGTAATCCCAAGGGCAAGCAATAACACGAGAATTTGGTCAATAGTATTTGCCTCCTAAAGGGTTTGAAATTTTGAGGATCATGTTGAATGTTTGTTTGTAAATGTATTCGAATAAAGCACTATGTTTTCAAACCAAGAACAAGTACAAACCCTATGGATGTGTAAGGCAATATTTGTTGAATCCCCACTTGGACAAGTCTAGCTACGCTTATCTTTAGCGAATGGTTAGATGCTTGACCCCACTGGCTCCCCTCCACAACACTCACTTATACGGGGCAGTCAAGCATCAACACCCATGAAACTCCCATGGCATGTTTTTCATTTCTACTAAAGACCGTAAAAGTGTGAGGCAGCTTCAAAATGACCGTTCTTGCACCAAAAAATAGATTAAGGATTTTGGAAAATTCTAGCACATGGGTTCTAGTAAGGACTTTCCATTCGTGGAGATTAACCCATACGGCAAGAGTCCCCTTTTGGATCCATCTTGTCGGAATCAACCGCATGATACTGCGCTTCTTCCAATATCCACATTTATATCCCGGTTGGAAATACTCTTGGCTTTAGAGTGTTAACAGTTGAGTCGTTCCATTGGGTGAGTACTTTTTCCCCAAGGCAGGCTCTCTAGGATAAACAAAAGTAAGCAAAGACAAAATCTGTAACTCGATCAATCTTTGATGACTCAAAGAAAGAGAATATACACGATGATTCTCTACTCACACTCGCACAAGATGTTCAATTTTAAACCCAAATTGAAGTGTGTATGGGAAATTATTTACGCAACTTAATGTCACCAAAATCCTTTTGATTCTCAAGATCATCATGAGGCACGAGAGAAGTGCATACGTCTTTTGATGATATTACTTTGTGTAAATAATTAAAAAACAATAAAGGCACATATTCATTTTATCCTTCAAAGCAATGATTTGATTTGTTTTAAAACACCAAAGGAAAGATGAAGATTGCTTGTCCAATTTTAGCCCAATTTGAAATCTAGTAGGTGTCTAAGTTTCAATTTTAACCCTTTGCAAATGAAAAATCAAAGTGTTCTTTTTAGACCCCAAACAAAAATTAGCATCCTAAAATGAAAAGATAAACAATTTCGCAAAAAAGTGTTTAAAAACAAACACTAAAGTGTTAAAAAACACTTTAATCTCCCCCAAAACATCACCTTCATTCTCCTCGTTTTGTTTTTTTTCTTCATTTCACCTTCGCTTTCCTTTCCTTCCTCGCTTTCCTTCGTTGTCCTTTTGTTAGTCTTTGTTTATTTTTTGTACCTATTAAACAAAAAGACAAGCATGTGAAGATAAAAATATTACATTAAGTTCATTTCAATCATTTAAAATGAAAGATCGAAACAAAGATTCAATGATTTTTTTTTTGACAAAATGTAATCCAATATTAGACTTACTCATTGACTTCCAAAAGAGTTATTTTCAAATAATAAAGACTTAATGATTTTTAGGTTAATAATGAATCACCACCCTTTCATCGTATTAAAGTCTTTAGGTAAAAATTCTGCTCAAAAACCAATGTAAACAAATAACTTATTAAGCAAATATTTTGGTCCTTTTGTCATGATGACGCCTTGGTCTTCTTTGACTAAACCTATAAAATGAGTTAGAACAACAATGTTAATAATAGGAAGAGTTTCCCATTCAGCCATAAATGATTTAGAACATAATATTAATAATAGGAAGACTTTCCCATTCAACGCAACCAATCCTAAGGATAAAAATAGCAAAATGAGCAAGACAAACAATGATATTAAAAGCTTGGATGATGATCCTCTAAGAGCCTGCCTCAAGAATGATCGATTATAAATAAATTTTTTATTCTTCTTAGGCTATTACATTGTTTGTATTGAACACATCTAGTGGCAAGTTGGCGTGCAGTTTCCTTTCAAAAATGTAGAGTACTTTCAGGAAGAATGCGTAACTAGATAAGGCGTGTAATTGACAGGTGTAAAGCTTATAAAATGGTCTTGTTGAAGAGGATTTAAAAGCGTTCAATTGAATCCATAAATAGCAACCACTGGTACATATAAAGACTTCAAAGTGATGCAGTTGGAAAGTATAAAATTTTATTCAACAATCTTAGCATCGACCTATTCCCTTTAGTCAAGTGAATGCAAGATCTCAGCCGCTGATCTCTTAAGCTAGTCTTTGTGGTCATTAGGATAGGGTGATGTAGATCGACCTTCATACATGCTAATAGCTTTAATGGGCGTTGGGTGAGGCACGTGGTATTTAAAGCTGCTGCTAATAACTCGTACAACTTAGGCTCCCCACCATATTCGTTGTCATAGCCAACAATCGGCTGCAAGTCATGGCCGACAGATTGATCAATCGGGATACCTGTGATCTATGGATAATCTAAACCTTAGTAGAGTCTACCAAGTATTTGAATTAGGTAGCATCCCAGAACTATAAGGGTATTATAATAAATGAGATCACATAAAATCTGGGATGAGTATGCTGAAAGCAGATTGAATACAGAATTAAATCAACAAAACAAACATAGAAAATAGATATTTGCAATTATGTTCCACCCGTATCTATCTGATCTTCAAAATCTATGCATATGACCACCTAAAACGTGGAGATCTGGACCGATACCTCAAAATTTAAAACTCATATTGCTAACCTTTATTCGATGCACAAGTGGTTACTCTCTGTGGTAACTAAGATGGGACGTAGAGAGACGGACTAAGTAATCAGCAGACATAAATTTGAATTATTTTGAACAGGGTGTGGGCATTTGATACAGACAACCATCAATGCATGTTGGAAGGGAGACCTTTGTCAACCACTTGAAAGAAAATGTGTATTATGTCATAAGCAAAGGCATTAAAAATTCTCCATTGCGTAATGTTAAAAAATGTTAGGCTAAACTTTGCAGTCAGAGAAGTTTTCCTACAAATGTATTGGATTAGCATACTTGAATAAAAATGAAATTTCAGCCAGCAAAGATCAATCTTAAACAATCTATTAAAAATGATCTAACACATACCAGATATGTTAAGACTAATTCCATAAACAGGATACTTAGTCTCCTAAGTATTGGGCATTTAAGTAAAAAAAATCCCATAGCTAAGAACACAAAAGAATATACTTTCATATTCAAAACTACCAGTAAGAATGATATAAATGAGTTCATCAATATCAACTTCCCAAAACATGAAATTAAAGATGTAAGATGATCACACATGTTAGTTTTGTTTTTTTTTTCTTTTTCAAAATACAAAAAAAAAGAAATCATAGACCAAAAATATTAACTCTTAGAAACTTTCATAGCAAACGAAATCTAATGCTAAACTGTCTTATTCCCTCTTTCTAGCGCCAAATGTAGGCATCCATTAAAATCTGCAAACACTAAACTTCATGTAGGGGTTAGTATTTCACAAATCCATCAAAATGCCCCTATGAAATACCTTGTAAATGCTTCAAAAAGCAACAAATGATAAGAGAAGACTAAAAGCATCATGAAAACAATTAACAAGTACCTATTCCATAGTGGATTGGTGTCAAATGTGCAAATGACCCTTTCCCAATCCTTTCTCAAAGCTAAAATGATGCAAATGCAAATATGATGAAGAGCAAAATCAGTTCTCAAACCAAGAGAGTGACTTTGCATAAAAGTTGTAGGTGATTTTGATGAAGAATGGGATCCTTATTTATAGATTTTCTTGATGAGAGATTGGCCAAATGGGTGAATGTGGGACTAAATGTAGACCAATGAAAGAAGGCCACTTGTCAAGTTGTGATAGGCTAAAGGTTGTGCAAGATTTGGGAAATGTGCCCATGAGAGGGAGTTTCAAATTCAAATTTGTGCAATAAATTTTGAGAGGGGGACAAGAAAATGAGAAATAAATGCAATGTTGGAGGGACAAATCAACTTGTCATATTTTTCAAATTTGAGAGAATATTCTCCATAAATGCCATGTTGAGTGAAAATGATGATTTTAATAAATCAATAAATTGATTTATTTGTGCAAGTGGCATAATCTAGAGAATCCAAGTAGTTAGGAATAGCATGTAATCATTGTTAGATTAGATTAATGATGATTAGGTGAGTTTGAATTTTATGACTTAAATATTTGATTTATTTAAATCGGAAAAGGTTGAAATGTGAATTATGATTTAATTAAATGAATGTTTGATTTATTTGATTAAAAGGTTAATGATAATGTTTATCTAATTTTAAATTAATGACCTTAGGAGATGGAAATTAATGAGATTACCTGATGAATGGACCTAATGCGAAACCTAGTTTACTTAATGAATGAACCTGATTGAATGCATAATGTTAATTTTGCATGTCTACATTTTTCCCCCCTTTGAAGTAATGTACTTGTTGTGTTGGTTCAGAGAATAATCTTACCGCGATCAAAATTCAAAAACTTTATGATTTTTTCGGATGCCCTAGCGGAAAGAGGTACACTGGTACATTGCTCCCTCAAGAGATCGAGCGAAAAGATTCGATTTGAGGGTCGATCTCATGATAAAGAGGTTCAAAATGGATGGTTATGGACGATGATGCAAATGGGATGATTTTAAGATGCTTAGAATAACAAATCTATATTATCCTAAACAACTTAAATGATGATTTTATGTATGAGATGGATGATGTGATATGTTGTGATTATGCAAATGTATGATTTATGAGATGCTTAGACTAACAGATCTATATTATGATGATGAAAAATGCATGTGAAATGATCAATGTTTCCTATTATGTATGATATGACTTATATGTGGTATGCTAACAGTTTGTGGATGCAAGATGAATGCACAATGGATGCATGATGGATGTATTGGTGATGATGATTAACTATTCATGCTATGATGTTAGTGCGGAAAATGAAGAAATTAGAGGATGACAAGAGTATCCAATAAGCCAACATTATGAGAGGTGATGATGAGAAATGATGATGATAGATGGATGATTTGCTTATCAAGGATTGGGATTTTAAAAGGGTCACTTACCTTATGTTTGATAACATGCATAAGTACGATGCATCAAGGTATAAAGGACCAGGATGGCGTTGTAATTAGTGTGATGGACTTTGACTCGACAAATAGATAGGATTATTCATGTTCACACCTGATATACAGAAACCTTGCTAGGATGCACTTTAGAAGTTTCAAACATCTCGGACCAAAAAATGGAAAGGTATAACCAATCAATGCAATAGTCAACAAGCTCTCCAAAAAATCCTCTATGCATATCTAACAAAGCAAGTATTCGCCAAGTTATTTTACAAGAACATCTAGCAAGCACAACAAACAAAAGAGTAATGATCATTGCCCCATTCCTATCTCTCTAAATTATTGGTTCAGATATCATCGTCGAGAGCTCCTTGGACTGAGCGCAATAAGATAAGTCAAAAGAAAAAGATAAAGCCCACAAACAAGTTGATGTTCTTCAATACCGCTAACCAAAAGGGAATGTGTTTTTAAGGATAAGAATCGAAACTTATTGTTAAAAGATAATGCCCATTATAGGAAGCATTCATCCTAGGACATGTTAGTGGATGGCGACATGTCATTTCGTTTATCCAAAGTGTTCTTTCTGATAAATAATTCCCCTTGTAGGAAGGATTCATCCTAGGACATGATGTTATCAGATGATTGATATGGGACTATTTGGATGACAGACTATTGACACAAAGAATTAACCTACTTGTTTACGTATTGACTGAGACTTGAGACTTGATGCTTTTGAGTTTTACTTTTTTTTTAAGCTGCTAGACTTGTTTCTAATTGTTTCACCAAAGGTTGAGGATGATGATTAGTTTATTATGGATGGTGTTATTGTGGGTGCAAGCGGGATGAGGCAGATGGATTTTTTCAAATGTTTGGATTTTTTGATGTTTTCCAATGTTTTGATTTGTGATTTTTCAAATGTTTTTGGGATTTTCTGAAATTTTGACCAAGAAACTAACCTAAAGACCTATCCTAGGGGCCTCGGGGGCTCATCAATAGATTAGCCTTACCTACGTTATACATGCAAAGACCACGTAGTTCAACTGATGACTTGACCAATTTACAAATGAAGATATACATGATGAATTGTCAGTTTATTATGACAAACTCCAATAGGACTGACCTAAATGTCTCGAGGGATGATCAAAGATCAACCTTGCCTACGTTCAAGCTCAGAGATGACGTAGTCTGACTAGACGACCTTCTTTTTGGCTTTTTGAATTTTTTTTTTGACCTGTTTTTGGATTTTGATATGTTTTGAATGTTTTTGGATTTTCTAATTATCTGATGTTTTTGGATTTTCTAATTTTCTAATGTTTTTGGATTTTTTTATTATCTGATGTTTTTGGATTTTTTGATTTTCTAATGTTTTGGATTTTTGATTATCCTGATTTTTTTGGATTTTCTAATTTTCTAATGTTTTTGGATTTTTTGATTATCTATTTTTTTTGGATTTTCTGTTTTTCTAATGTTTTTGGATTTTCTGATTTGAGGACTTTAAGAATATACACGAATCTGATCTGATGAGAACATGCCCCCAGTGTGATGCAACAGACTACTCTGATAAAGGAAAGACAAGCTGACCTTGAGTGTGGGCCGAGTAGTACTACGAGGGATCATGATACGAAAACAGGACCAAGCTATGGTGCAGATGCAAGTGGATGTGTGATGGATGGAATCCTAAATGCGATGGATGATGGAAGGGAAAGATAGGGATGATGCCGAACAAGTCGTAAAGATCCTGGTGGATGGAAAGTTCTTATTTACGCAAGGCGCCTCTTTGCTAGGTTTTCATCGAGGTACTTGCCCAAAGTGCCACCAAAGTGGTTTTCACTATAGGACAATTTTTCTGATCCTTTTTATGATTTTTTTGGACTTTTTTCTTTTTTTATATTTTTGTTGTCACCAAGACGCCTCTTTGCCAGGTTTTCACCAAAGTAATCATTTTTCCAGGACTTTTTTCTATTTTTTTGGATTTTTTTTGTTCTATACCTGGAAAGATTTAGGTATAAAACTTTTTGAGATGGGAGCTATTCATGGGCTCCTGCAGAGGTTCCCCTTCAGGTGTTGATAGCTGATATGGCCCTGATTTATAACTTGTTGTTATGAAAAATGGTCCTAACCAATTAGGTTTGAACTTTCCTTTGCTGCTTGGGTTTGGGACATTCTTCTGATTTTCTTTTAAGACCAGTTCTCTGACTTGGATAGTCCCGCTTCTGATTTTCTTGTTATAGCTCTATTTGAGTCTATTCTGATAGATTTGCAAGTGATTTAAAGCATCTATTCATTTTTCATCCAGTAACTTTAACTCATTTAGTCATGATACCTGATATTCTTCATCTGTGATAAGGTTTTGTAGTGATATCCTAAGAGATGGGAGCTCGATCTCAATGGGGAGTATGGATTCTGATCCATAGACCAAGGAGAAGGGGGTGGTGCCGGTGGGTGTGTGGATACTAGTTTGATAAGCCCAAAGGGCGGGATTAAGCTGCAAGTGCCAATCACAACCTGTGTCATTGACTATTTTCTTGAGGATTTTGAGGATGGTTTTGTTCGTCACTTCTGCTTGGTCATTGCCTTGGGGATAGTACGGGGTGGAGAAGCGATGCTGGATTTTGAATTTCTCGCACAAGTCATAGACATCCTGATTCTTGAATGGTGTCCCATTATCTAAGATAATGGCTTGTGGGACACCGTAACGACAGATGAGTTAGTTGAGGATGAATATTGAGATTTTCTTCCCAGTGATATATGTCATGGGTATGGCTTCCACCCACTTTGTGCAGTACTTAGTTGCAGTTATGATGAATTTATGGCCATTGGATGAGGTGGGTAAGATTTTCCCAATGAGATCGAGTCCCCACTGCGAAAAGGGCCATTGTGTGATAATCAGATGAAGCACTTGAGCTGGAGCATGGATGAGGTCCCCATGCTACTAAGATTGTAAACACCTTTTAGCATGATCATGTGCTTCTCGTTCCATTGTGGGCCAATAATACCCTATCCTCAACAGTTTCTTGGCGATGGTCATTCCACTCGAGTGTGAGCCATAGATACCGTTATGAATGTCGGTTAGAGCGGTTAATGCCTCAACATTTAAACAACGTAGCAAGGTACCTTCTATGCTTCTATGGTATAAGGTATCACCTAGGATGACAAATCTAGATGCCTTTTTGATAAAGGTTCATTTTAGGTTTGATGGGATGTCAGCGGGTATGACTCCTATGTGAAGATGTGTGGATTTCATGGTACCAAGGATCACCATGACCAATGATTTCACATAAATTTTCTAATTCTGGTACCTCAAATGTGGGAATGAGAAGTTGCTCAATTAGAAATTCATATTTCAGGGCGTTATGAGGGATGTCTAATAGGGACCCGATTGTAGCCATGGTGTCTACTCTGTTGTTGGTTCTTGGAATCTGTTCAAATGTTATGTCAATGAAGGATTCCTTTAGAGTCTCCACCAATTTCTTATATGGAGTGAGCTTGTCATCCTTAGTTTGATATTCATTATTGACCTGATTTATGATTAATTTAGAGTCTCTATAAACCTTGAGAGCTATGATGTTCCATTGCACTGCTATTCTGAGACCTATAGTCAAGGCCTCATATTCTGCGATGTTGTTTGCACAAGGAAATGCCAGTTTGTATGACCTTGGTATGCAATCTCCTTGTGGAGTGATGAAGAATACACTAGCTCCTGATCTGTGTTGTGTGTATGAACCATCAAAGTATAGTTTCCAGTGGTCTGCTACATTGAGGTTAAAAATGGATTCGTCTGGAAATTCAGATACAAGAGGATTCTCAGCATAAATTGGTGCCTCTACTAGTTGATCTACAATAACTTGAGCTTTAATGGCTTTCCAATCTACATACTCAATGTCATACTCTGACAGTATCATTACCCATTTTTCCATTCTTCCTGTAAGCATGGCCTTTGATAAGAGATACTTGAGGGGATCAATTTTTGCGATGAGCTTTATCTTGTGTGCCAACATGTAATGTCTGAATTTTTGGGATGCAAACACTATGGCGAGGCAAGATTTCTCGATGAATGAGTAGTTTAGCTCATGACCCACCATTGTCCTACTGATATAGTAGATAGCCCTCTCCATTCCATTTTCATCATGATGAGCCAAGAGAGCTCCAAGGACTGCTATTGTTGCTAACACATATAAGATCAATGGCTTCTTTGGGATGGGTGGCATTAAGACTGGTGGTGTCATTAGACATTTGTTGAATTTGTTGAATGCCTCTTCACATTTTGTATCCCATCTATATGCTACCCCCTTGTGGAGTAGGTGAGAATATGGATTCTGCTTGTTTGCCAGTTGTGCTATGAATCGTCAGATGGATTGAAGTCTTCCTTGGAGACCTCTCAGCTGTTTTAATGTCTTTGGTACTTCCATCTTGATTATTTCTTTTACTTTTGTTGGATCCACCTCGATACCCCTCATAGTCACTATGTATTTTAACAATTTACCTGATTGTACGCCGAAGACACACTTCTTGGGATTTAGTTTGACTTTGTATTCCTCCAATCTGTCAAAGATAGTACTTAAGGTTGCTATATGATCTTTTCTTTATCTTGATTTGGCTAGGATGTCATCGACATAGTCTTCAACTGTTTTATGAATCATGTTGTGGAAGAGAAATGTCATGGCCCTTTGATATGTTGCTCCTACATTCTTTAGGTTGAATGGCATCATATTCCAATAGTATGTCCCCCATGGACAAGTGAAAGTTGTCTTGTGTTGATCCTCTTTTCCTATCATGATCTAATTGTATCCTGAAAATCCATCCATTAGTGATAGCATCTCGTGTCCTGGTATCATGTCTACTATCATGTCGATGTTAGGAAGCGGGAAATCATCTTTCAGACATGCTTTGTTCAAATCTCTGAAGTCTATATAGATTCTAATGGCTCCGTCAGGCTTTGAAATAGGTACTAAATTTGACACCCATTCTGGATAATCGATTGGTCGGATGGATCCTGCATCTAACAATTTTTTGAGCTCCATTTTGACCAATAAGGTGATTTGAGGATGTTTTTTTGTAGCTTTTGTCTGACAAGTTTTGCTTTTGGATACACCGCTAATTGGTGGACCATAGTCTTTGGATCAAGTCCTAGCATATCAGCATAACTCCATGCGAAGTTTATTTGTCTTTCCCTTAGGAATGCTGCTAGGAGTTCTTGCTCTTCTGATAATAGTGATTCCACATAGAATGTGATATGCGGGGTCTCCTCTGTTCCTAGGTTGAAAGGATTGCATTTTTCAGCCAAGACTGCTGACTTTTCCTGACGAATAGCTCTTAAAGGAAGATTGAATCCTTCATCCTTGGGTACCTCAGAGAGGTTTTCACCGTTGGATACGTCCTTTCTTTTTACATTTTTCTTGTCCGAGAGTGCCACGGTGTGGTTTTCACTAAAGGACTTGGATATGATTCTTAGTTTCTCACTTTTGTGACTAAAGGATTCAATCATTTCCTCATAATAGGCATGTGTTTCCAACTCCATTATAAACCCGGCCTTGTGATCTCCATCTGGAATGTTATCCCTCAATCCCATGAATTCTAAGAACGCATCATCATTTTTGAATGTATCAAGAATCGGTGGTTCTCGTTGGTCATAGTTGATCAGTTGGGGGTAGACTAGGTGGATCTCATGATTAGGATGATCAGATTCGAAAGATAAGGTACTAATCATGCAAAGGGCGGTATCCTCAAATAACCTAGGTAGATTGAATATGGGGTCCTCGTCATCACTATTAATATAGGCCTCAGTTATAAAGTTATGTATGTCTCTACCTATGGATGTTGATGAGTGTACTTCTACTGCTATTGGCTGAGGAGAAATATTAACCATTCTAACAAAAGAGTTGTTAGGGAGCTTGTAGCTTCCACAACCGTCATCCTGGATGATGAGCTTGATGTCAGAGATGGTGGGAATGGCGGGAGTGGCAGGTGTCTTTGTCACAGAAGTCGATGCGAGGGTGGTGGGATCGATGTATTGTGTGGATGGGCCCTCATCATTTTTTGGCACTTAGTTGATTTTGTAATATTTGGCTTCAAGATTCTTGCAGTATGAGAAAGGTTCGGGATCTCCATGGATAGTAAATTCTTGTCCATTATGTGTGAATTTCACACATGGGTGGAAGGTTGATGCTATGGCTTTCATCGCATGGATCCATGGGCATCCCAGGAGGATATTATATGGTAAGTCAAGATCCAAGACTTGGCAAGTAGTTTCCATGATGGTGGGCCCTACTTAAATAGGGAGTTTAATTGTGCCTTGAGACATTCTTTCTTGGTCATGATATGCTCTTATCGTGATTCCCTTCCCTTTGTCAATGGAATCTTCTGATATTTTCAACTGCTTGATGAGGCTTAGGGAACATATGTTCAAGCCTGCACCTCCATCCACCAAGACCCTTTTGATTTTTCTCTTATGTACAATGGCTTCCAAGTGAAGTGCACAGTTGTGAGATGGTTGGGAGGGAAAATCTTGGTCAGAGAATGTAAGAAGATTAGGCGTAATGATATTTCTGACCATAGCTTGGAATTGCTCCACATCGATATCGTTCCATGCAAATTTGGCATGTTGAAATGTTTGATAGGTTGTCCAACTTTGCATAGAAGGAATTCCTAGCGATGTAATAGTTTACAGGTATCAATGGAGGATGGTGGTTTTGGTAAGCTGAACTGGGGTGTAATGTAGACTACATTTTGGGTGTGTATGGTTGTGATGGGGAGGGGTTATTAGAAAGACAAGGTGGGGATGTTGAGGAGCTTTCTTGGTGATTATGATGGTTTTCTCTTCTTTTTCTATTAATAGACTCCTTATTTGCTTGGTACCTTAAACATTGAAAATGATTACGATGAGATCTTTGTGCTTCCATACATTTAGCTAGGGTTTTGATGATAGGGGTTGCTAAGGAATAGAGCAATGCAATATTAATTTGCAGAACAATTTTTGAAAATGTAGAAAGAAGGTGTAAAATTATGGTGTGTAAAAACAAGAATTCACATTTTATTGGAAAACATTGTGTGTAAAATCAAGAAATGATATTTCGAAACAAGTGCACAAGATAACTTTTTAGTATCAAAAAAGGCTATGTATAGATTTTATTTATAATTGTACAAACACATGGTTACAATTGGTGGTACTGCCAACAACAAAAGTTGTATAATTTAAGAAAACACTATATAGTATTGTGGAAAGAAAGAGGTACTTGCAAACTTTAAACAGGTTCTATCATTGTAATCACAAAGCTTTGTATTTCATTCCCAACAAATGAATTCACTGTGATGGCCAGTTCAAAGAAAAATTGACGGCCAACAACTTGGTCTAACACGTGTTTAGTAGCATCAGGATCCTCCATAAGTAGCTGAAAATTTTCAGCTAATACACTGAACAAACCATTTGTGGGTCCCTTGAATGCAATGGCTTTAAGAAGAGCACTTATTCCATCCTCCAAATCCAATTTTACCATGTAGCTAAAATCACAACTAGGGAGATCACTAGAACACTTTGGGAAATGAAAGCTATTGGGGCTCTTTTGTGCAACCTTCTTGTTACATTTCTTATTCCCCACCATAAGAGGACAAGAGAGGTAATAAAAGTTTTCCAAGTGGACTTTCAATATGCTTGCCTTTACACAAACATTTCCTTTTTTAGGAGAGTTTGTATTAGTGATCGATATGATGTCAACTGGATTTGAAAACTTGTTGGAAGAAAGATTATCTATTGAGAGGGAAATGAAGGGTGTCTCTTTCCCTACAAGGGCATATCAGTCATGCAACATTGAGGCTTCTAAATATTTTGGATTAATTACAATTGTAGTTGCAAAAATAGTATCAAGAGCTTTAACATGCCAGGAGGTTATATGTCCAGATTTGATCAAAATGATTGGAGGGGTTGGTAGAAGAGGTAAACTAGATAATTATTTTCCTTCAAATTCACAATGGCAACCCCAAAGTGTAACATCAATGGTCAAGCATGACATGTCTGTGATTGTTATAGTACACTTGACTGTTTCGGTTCCATCTCTCTTACGAATGGTTGATGCAAGGGAGATAGATAAAAGTATGCCAAGAACATCAACAAGGGAATTAATAAGCAGTGATAGTAGGGAATCAATTCTCTTGATATGCAATCTATCCATGGGGATTGTAGAGTCTACACATGGTGAAGGAGTTATGGTTGATGATTTTTGTAGGAAAATTTGAAATGGTTTTGTTGAGCTGTTGTATTTTTTATTAGCAACTTGTATGCAACCATTAGAGATAATATATAGACTGTTAGAGTGCACCACATTGTAAAACTCATCAACAAGTTCATTGAAGCATGTGATATGAATTTCATAGCGTGCTTTGTCAATGAGGTCAAAGTGAAATACTTTTCCTTCTCGGTTAGCCTTGTGAAATGCATGGATTGGAGTCTTTGTTAATGCTCTACCCTCAAAGGACCAATGCTTATAGTATGGGGTCAATGTTTTGATGGGGAGTATTTCAAAAGGGACTATGGTTGGTTGTTGGGTAGAGCTTACATCTTGGTGTAAAGCAACTGGGTCCTGCGAGCTAGTAGATGAAAAATGAGATGTAGCCTACAAAAGAGAAGTTGGAGTACCAATGAGCGATGCTTTATTTGAGACCATTTCAAGGTTGTTAATAATTATAGCCCTACAATCGAATGTTGTAAATGATTTAGGAAAAGAAAATCAATGAATGAGAGTACTATTCAAAAATAGAGAATTAATGGACATACATGTATTTGTCGAACACCTTGGATGTATATTCTTTAAGGCTGACAATAGACCTAATGACCATTTCTTCTTCAACAACAAGATTGTTGAATTGGCTAGGAAGCAAAGTTGGATGGGTGTGGACACCATCAGAGAGTTGAACCCGGTATTTAACATCTATTGAATGAGCTTGTTGTATAGCATCTATGGATGTAATCTGTAGAGTAGGCTCAAGATCAAAAATTCCTATAAGAATTCCTTCAATGGCATTTAGAGTTAAAGTTTCCATTTGGGAGGTGAGAGCAAGTTCAAGTGTTGTGCCTACGGGAAAGTTGAGAGTGTTACAACTGGCTATTATGACAAGTAAAATAAAGGTGCTTCTTAATTGTACAATTGTTGTTAATGGGGAAAACCATAATTGGAAGGTAAAGACGGGAACCTTAGGCTTCATAGTGTATGACCACATTGTTTATGTAGTTATTTATCAAACCATTGGTTTGTGAATGAGGTAAATTTGATGCAAGCTCCATAGTATAACACTTTGTTGGAGTTTTGTATTTGAAAACAATATTTACTGACATATTATGTGTTTAGTTTTTTATCTTTAAAAATAGCTACAACTTTCATATGGAATCAAGCATCTGAGTATTTAGTAAAGTTTAATTGGAAAGAATAAAATCTAGAAAAACACCATTTATTTGCATGGTGAACAAATATATTTATAATATCGAAACTCTTCTCCAAAAAGCAAATATAGGGAAAATTTGTTGTTTTCTCTTGTTTGTAATAGTATTAGAGTTGACTATAGAAGTCTATCTTTTTTGCTTACATTGGAGCCATAAGTAGGCATAGTATAGGTACACCAAAAAAGTGTGTATTATAGTTGACTATAGAAGAATATCTTGTTTCTTTACATTGGATTCATAAGTAGGCATAGCATAGGCACAAAAAAAAGACTTATAATGAACTACAGGTTGTCAAGGTAAATATGGAATGCAGAGATTATCGTGGGTGATGTAGCAATATTATAGTGTTGATCATATTTAAGGTCCCTCAGGAAATTGCACAAACCATGTAGTTTTCTGCAATTGGATTGGTAAGTTGACACTGAGGCTTGAAGCATCTCGATATCCAATTCTTCAATAGGACTTGATGTCTAACATGCAAGTTTGAGTTTGTGAACAATGTCCTGGCAACTATTAGATACTATTGCAGCAAGATGTTGGATAGTTGTGTGAACAGAGTTGGGCTTATTAATAGTAGATGATGACTCAGATACTACCAGTGTTGGATGCACTTCCATGGAGGGGCTAGGTTGTATAGGAGTATTTGTATGTGTAGCCATGACCTGGCATGAGTGGATAAAATATACATATAAGTAGAAGTGCAATATAAGAATTTAAGAATGTAAATGAGTGAGGAAAACATGGCAATTAATTACAAATAAATTAACAAATTACAAGAACTATGTTCTATATGTTGTAATTTACAAACATTAGATCAAACAAACGTGTGAAATGATCATGACAATTAATTATATAACAATTTTTTTTAAAAAATGTAACCTATATTTTAAATTGGTAGTACACAAAAATTATTATATGATGATGTATCTTGGTTTCTAGGCTAAGGCTAGTTGATTTGGCTACTTTCTAGGTTAAGGACAATATTCGGTGGGAAATCCATAGTATATCTAATTTCAATTTGAAACACAAAATAAGCAGTTTATATGTATCTTTTAAAGAAATGCACTCTTTCAATAACAATAAATGTGGTGTTGTAGTATCAAAAACTAACAAAATGGAAATGTAAATATCTATACTTCTCTCTTGAGAACAACAAGATTTGGATACCAATATTTTCTTAATGTATACAATACAAACCACAGAAAATGGTAACATACAAATAATACACACTAATAATAATTTTCTATATTTATATCATAAAATTCAAAAACATCTAAAAGGTATCTTAAACTTAGAAAACCAAAGTACATACCTGATTTAATCTTTTCAAGCACTTCCTATAATTCTTTCTTGTTGCACTTTGTCAGCCACTGCAAACAAAGAAATGATATTATGTTAAATCACACAATACATGTTCAAATAAATGGAGGACATGCACTATTTAGGTTGCACATCTCCCTATCACCATAAAAATGTTATTTCAAGACTTTTTCAGCTACATATCAATTTATCAAGGCATCAGTTTTGAAAATAAATATACTCATGATTTACAATATAACTCAAATGCATACACAAATCTTTGGAAATATTCATTTAACTGGAAAACATACCTTGGTAGGAAAGTTTATATTATCAAAAATGGAGTATTGTAGGGATATTGGATTTATAGTACTGTAATACCCTAGTTGATAGTTGTCTAAACATTAAAAACCTTACCATACTTTTATTTTTGAGGTCTTTAGTAAACCCATGCATGTTTCTCTCATTGATCTAGATATACAACATTACATAGGAAATTTAGAAAAAAAATTGCATACGAGATTCAGGATCATCATTGGAAAATATTGGAAACCAAAAAGCTTTAAATTTTAAAAGGAAGCAACATGAGACTTGCATACGTGCAAATTCTATAAAGAAAAACAATGTTGATATGACCCCATTAGAACTTCTAGGTTTCTATAAACTTTCATATAATAATACACCTAGACACTAATGTCTATCCTACATTAACATTAATACGTAGGCCTTAAATTTGATGGAAGTTTTTACAACCGATATGCATCAACATCTTTTGACAAGACACAACAAAATTATGTTGGAAATTGTCTTTGCTTGCAACTCTTTTACCTCACAATGGATGCTCAAAAAAATGCAACCAAAATTTTAATGATCACTAAGATTTCAACCTCCAAACTTTGAATACTAAAGTTACAAAATATAACCATAGTAAAAAAATAGGAAGATACAATTTCTCGTTATTCCCTATGCACCCACTAAATAATTCACTATCCTCCAAAATATTATTTCTTGTCAAACAATTGCAATGGAACTTCTAATATTTACACCCATTTCTTTCACTTTGAAATTTTCTCCATGTTCAAAACCAAATACACTGCACAAGTTGTTAGAAGAATACATATAATTTTTAAAAATTAAATTAAAAACCCTCAAATATAGTTCAATTCCTTTGTAAGAGCAATAGCTCTATCTCCTGCAAGTGCAGTTCTGTTTGTAAGAGCAACAACTCAATATAGTTCTATTTTAAGCAAATCATGTATGCGACGTATACTAGTATAAGTTTCATTTGGCTTATTGGTTGCTTTTGATCTATGAAAATTGGAAATGCATTCATCCACACATTTTGAAATTGTGTGGACATGTCTCATGGGGATGTAATCTAAATCATGAACTACAAACGATGTATATTTCTCTATTGGTAAGGTTCTTCTCCACTTCAAAATCCAAATGGGTAACCAGAAAATTTCAAACAGTATTCTTTCTCATCCCAACTTGACTAACTTTAGATAGAAATTAATCTAAATATGTACTATTTTTTGGGTTTGTATATTTGGCGATCAATTAAATGGTAATGTCAAATTTGTGCTAGGTTGGACCATTAGAAACGTTGTACACATGGGAGATTTTGTGAATTAGAAACTTAGAAAAGAACATCATTTGACACTAGAAAGCAGCTCTTATTACTAAATTGTTACTCTAATATTCTAAATTGTTAATAAGTTATTAACCTCTTTATCAAAAATCCTATTAAAACTTGATAGCTATAACGTTGTTATATTGTGCTAATTCAATATAATATTTAATAGTTTTTAGATGCATGCTTCACTTCATCTATTGTCTGTACTTGTTTTTTTGTCTTGTTCCAATTTAAAGCTAAGAGACAAATTAAATTTAAATTTTTTCCTTAACAATTTGAAATTAATTGAAACATATATTCACTCTACAACTTTAAGCTTGTTGATCACACCAAAATAGGAAATAATAAAACAAAAATAATTTTCACTCTATTTGACCAAATTTAAAAGTTTAATATGTTCTGGAAAGGGGAAATAATGAGAAATAAAACCCAGAAATCATTTAGCATGAATCTCAAACATGTATGATCAGTTTTTTCTGCAATTTAAGTCATTATTTTTTCACCTAGAGCAACAATTAACAACATAACAACAAAAAATCATACCCTATGGATTGGGAACTAAGTAAATATAATGTCATTGTATAATGATAATAAAATAATAACTATGAGGAAAAAGGAAAGGAAAGGAAAGGTCCTTTTATGGTCCGCGATACCAAGTAGTCTATTTTTGGGTCTACAGATGGCTTACAGTATATGGGACTCCCCGTACTCCCAATATGAGGGAGGCACCCAACTCGTGCTCCACAATATGAGGTGTACATACCTTACCCCCTGTAGGATTTGAACTTGTGACCTCTCTTTCAAGAGGAAGGAAAGATAAATATATCTTGAACATGCAATTTATCCACCAAACTATTGAGTAATTAAATGCATTCATCACTAACAATTTAAAAATTACCAGATTTATAGATCTATGATAGCAGCAAATTGAATTCAACAGTGCACCAAATAAAAGCATGATATTTCATTCTTCATATTCTCATAAAAAGACTATAGGCTTCCATAAAGTACTCAAATTAGTATATACACACATACTTGTGTAAGTAATAAGGAATAAGGAATTACAATAAAGAAGAGTGGAGTCTAATTTTATGTAACTATAGTTTAAGGCTCTAAGGCCATTGAGTCATACACAAAATAGGTGAAGACAAGAGCCAGGTTATATCATATCCCACATAGTTGTACTATCACTGTTCACATATAGAGCGGTTTGATAGGGGATATATTCAATTGCAGCAGTCTAAAGTAAAGACTACATTGGTCTATAAATCCAGTGTCAAATAATGGAGAATCCCTATTTCCTAAACCTTTCTTACTTAGCATGTTCAAGCATGCATCAGATTGAATAAGGCTCTTGTAATGTCTATCAAGTTGTCCTTTAACAAATTGAAACAAATTTATCCTATAATAGTATAATAGATTTTTGTGAGCATGTGTATTGAGAACTCTCTAAACCCATTAAATTTTTCAACAATCAAATGGGTAATGTTTATTTTTTATTGAATTTTTTTAATCTTTCACTGTTGGATTGTTTAATGCATTTTCTAGGTGTGACGCTTATCACTCTAATAAGCTCTAAAATAGGAAATGATAGCTCTAAGATTTCCTTGAGTATAGTTTATTTTTTTTGTAAATAGTACATGCTAAATCTTGTTAGTTGATTCACGTGTCTTGTCTATACTCCCATAGTTGCATGGGGATATCTAAATCATCCACGTGCCCAGACTAAGTTCCATATTTTGCATGCATGTTGAATATTGAAGATACGAGGAATAGGGGAGAGGATTCGGGAGGTGTGAAGTAGAAATAGATGAGGTGAACAAGTCCAAAGGCACAAGGATGTATGATGAGGCCTCTAGTAAAACAACATGGCACACATTCTAGGAATTTTGAAAAAATATTCAACAAGCTCAAGGGATAAAATATAAAGAGCCTAGAAATAGGTTTCCAATAGAAATAAGACAGGTCTATAGTTTTAAAAGAGGAGAGGCTTATTAATGTAAAGAGCTTCAATGAGGGAGCATACCAGTGCAATTGTACACAGTGAAATGCTATGTATATATTTTCATTGCAATAGATATGTATATTTTATTTTTTTTGGAAATATTAAGATCTTTCTGCTCATCTAATTTACTCTTAACTCTGATATAAATTAAGATAAATTTTGTTGAGGATGTGATTAGTTTTGGTTGTAAAGATGGTATACAGAGTTATAATCCATTTTTTCTGGTGATATATTTTTGCAATTATTTGGTTGCAAAAGTCAAGTCTAGATTATCGAGTACCGAGAATGAGCAAGGAATAAATGAGAGGTATTTAAGGAAATTTAATGAGTAAGATTGCATTTTTGTGGATGAATCTGAGTGTATTATAATGAAGAGTGAGATGGGTATCTAGTATAGGAGTTCAAGAATTGTGGGTTAATAGTATTGAAGGTGGTCTATGAAAGGATAGATTGAGTAAGTTCTAGTTAAACATAGTTGCTTTTGTTTAGAGGTGGGAAATGACAATATCTTTTAGCCAATAATAATATTCCTTTGTTGCGGATTACTATTTTAGTGTCTGGTTTTCTTTGTAGATGGTGGTTGTAAGGATGCTTGTAGACAATTTTTTTGGGGAGTAATCTTAAGGGAGGAGAGATAGGATATTTTGGTGTGGGTGGTAGCTCTACTGCACTTCCTCTTGGGCAATTGACAGGTGTCAAGGAAAACTACATGACCTTTCTCAGCAATCTCCCAACTTCTAGCAAAATGGGAGCTTTCAAAGAGGGTATAGAAATCCATAAAATTATATCATAACAAAAAGGGGAGTTTATGGAATCATACAGAAGGAACGTCATTTACAACCATGCTCTTCTTAGGAAAAGGCCCCTCTGCAACCCTGCAATTCCTTCCAAAAGAACCCAGATCATTATTATATGCCTACAAATCCCAGGCCCTAGATGGACCATGCCCAAGTGGTGAAGATGGGTCACTTGCCATTGATAGGGCTTGAGAGTGAAGCAAGAGGCATGGAAGGCTCTTGGAGATATGCCCAAAGCACATGCCAAGAGATAATTTATTGGGTTTCTCACATACGTATTTAAGTAAAACAATTTTTTGGTTTGTACTAAAATTAGAATTCTATTCGTTCCATTTTTTATGTAAATTACCCAATTTGCTGATTCTCCACATTTAGAAAAATAACAACTGCAGCAGCCAAAAAATAGATGCTCAAAGTGTGATTTGAGAGCCACAAAAACCTTCACAAATAAGCAACTTACAAAGGAAAAAAAATTTGTTTTAATAAGGTTGAACAAGCAATTCATTTAGAAATAGAATTAAAATTAAATATTTAATATCCAGCACCAAAAGTAATTTCTTTTACCTATTCAAACAGTCCCAAGATAATTATTTAGGAAACAAAGATACATGGAGACATCAAATTAAATTAAATAGGAACACTTCCATAAGAATATTGACAATAAAAGGCATAGAATGTAGGGTTTCCAATGAGGTAAACTTTCTCCAAATATTTCATAAAATATACAAGAGATATATCACTAGAAACAAAGGCACTATCCACAACAAAATTTTGCAGGGGAAGGAAATGGGCAACCAAAGAGGCTAGCTTATCCTACATTAAATACAAACACTTCCATAAGAATATTGACAATAAAAGGCATAGAATGTAGGGTTGCCAATGAGGTAAACTTTCCTAAAATATTTCATAGAATATACAAGAGATATATCACTAGAAACAAAAGCATTATCCACAATCAAAATTTTGCAGGGGAAGGAAATGGGCAACCAAAGAGGCTAGCTTATCCTAAGCTTCACTAGAAATAATGTGTTCAAAAGGTCAAATTATGCAATAAGTTGTAATTATCTGAGAAATTTGTTTGAATTAAAGTGGTAATTTTGTTGCATATTTACTTGACTAATTTATTTTTTTCCAACAATAGATACAATTTTATGTAGTGAAGGTGTTTGTGCTATTATTATTTTTATCGTGTTTGTTCATTGAATGGTTTGCAACACCCAAGGCCATGGAAAAGAGTAAAAATAAGAGCTAATGCTCGAGCAGGACTTGCTTTCTGGTCTCTATGGGAATATGGCTAGAATTCATAGTGGAAACAAGAAAGAATGATTGATACAGTTGTGATATTTTGTTCATGGTTACAAACTTACATCAGTAATAGTGACTTCAGTAGACAAGGAAAGCTTATTGTGAATGATGGCCTATTGGAATTGGTTTTTCTCTCTAGAAGTGATTAAAGAGGGCATAAATAAGTAGATGGTATGCACAGGTCAGAAGTAGGTCTTGTGTGTTCTGAAAGGAAATATTCTCAAGGTGAGGTTACCTATCAAAGGAATGGTTTGGGTTTGCTATGCGTTATTTCACTTTTGGTTCAACTTTTCTAAACGTGATTTCTATCACCTTGTATGCATATGTTTATTGCAGATCTGCTTTTTATAAAATGATTTAACTAAATTGAGTCTTGGATCGCTTGTGTCCTTAAAACAATGGGGCCTTCAATAGCATACAAAATCAAAAGGGAAAATCTCCCAAAGCATGGAAAGTGACTTAACGAAATAATCTGCACAAATTGTCTTGCTATCAACGATGCCAGTAAGAAAAAATGGCCAGAGATCACTTCAAACCCTATCATTGTGGATTGTTGTAAAGTGCAAGAAACCCAAATTTAGTCTATAGTTGCTACTTCAAACTATTGACAATAAACAAGAAATAACTAAAAGAATGTTGGAAATTACACCTCCCAGATTTTTGCTTTAGAAGATTTTACCCAAATGTAAATATGAATATCAATTTAGGGTTTGGGGAATCTATTAAAGGGGTAACCAACTTACCTCATTTCGTCGACCTATCAGGGATGTCGACTACCTCAACATTCATTACTCTGATGAGATATTTTGCACAAATATTCTTCTTCTTCCCACCTGCTTGAGTGATAGTTATGAGGGTAACCCAGCTAAGTCTTCAAGGCATTCATTGTCATGTGCATTAAAGACCCATGACTCAACAGGCACCGACAATAATCCTGACGACCTGAGTAAATGCTAAAAACTCTATGGCAAGTGGAGAAGCCAAAGGCCAATACCAGCAAGGAAGAGTTTTGGAAAAGGATGAATGACCACAGAGCATTTGATTTTATTTCATTCCCTATGGACAGATCTTCATTGTTGGGCATGAAAAAGGCTCGCAAAAACTGAGCATGGGGACACCTTCGGCATAATAATATTTTTCTATAATAATTAGCACACATTTATCTTAATATCTTAAGAGTATGTGTTTATGTATTTAAATTTTAGTTGTATGTGGTTAGATTAGACAATTAATAATAAATGTTAAATAATGGAATGAAATAAACTTAGATAATTTTAAATTTTTTCCTTTAAAAAATTAAGTATTATTTGATTATGAAATACTTGTATATAGATTTAAAACATAAATTAATGCAAATGAAAAAAGAAAGTTGTTATCAAATCGATAAAAAATATTGTAAATGGAAATAGAATATTTCCATTTAGTTGTTAAATAAATATTTATTTGGCATTTAAATGTGATAAGTGAGATTTTGGATGCTTTTACTAATATTTTTGAAGGATTTGATAGTTGGTTTACCACTAAATGATAGCTGAAACTTGTTTTCCAACAACTCAATATTGGTTTGTAAGTGTGAGACTTGTTTCAGGCTCAAATCTCACACTATATGTGGGCTATCGACTAATTACTATATGAAATGATGTTCCTTAAAAGGCAAGTTAGCAAAAATTATAACATTTTTTGAAACTGACGTGTGATTTACAAAAATGATTTTATAAAATGTGCTAATAGAGATTTATTTGCAATATTTTTTTGTGTTTAATATGTTAATGTGGTTTTCCATGCTTTGATATCTACAATCAATAGGTTTTCATCCACTAATCACCAATATTGAATGTGTTTTCATTCATCTAATATTATTTGTTGAAAAAAGGTTCCCAAACAAATCTTGATAGACTTTTGATAAGATAAAAAGAGATGCCTCAAATGTGAAATCAAGCCAACAAATAAATATAAGACCAAATCAAAATCATCCTCTCTTGAAAAATTAAAAAAAATATCATTTTCATCGATTTCCCTACCAAAATAGGCTCCCATAAATATTTTTCTTAAGTAGTGTCTTGACAAAAAATATATAGTAATTCTCTCTTTCAAATTGTCATAAAGTCAACTATATGATCTTGATGTTTGTTAATTTCTTTATGAGAAGTCAAACAATCTATTTTCAATTGTGAGAATAATAATATAACATAATTATATAATATAATGAATATTTAATTGACCTCCATCCATCTTGAATATATAATTCATCATGGTTCAAACATTAAATGTTAATTTTTTATTTTCAATCTCCTTCTTTAACCCTTAGCAATTGTTACAATGGGAAATTTTTCATAAAATTAAATTTGTAAAAATGGGATATGATAGTTTAATAATTAGTTTTATATAAATATTTCATATTGTGTGACAACTAGAGTGTTATCTTTATCGAGCTATAAAGCTATTCCATCATTAGTAGACCAAATAGATTAGGTCCACATTTGTTGCATTAAAGAGCCCATTCATAGAAAGGATATCAATATTCACTATTTCTTGGGTACTGAGTAGCTAGATGACATATTAACCAAACCCTTTTTTCTTCATTTATAAAATTTATTTGATTCCAAGAGGCAAAAAATTTAGGGATGGATAATCATATTGTATCTCTCTTTCTCTTTTTTTGAGGCTATTTTCTCTTTTCTTTTTCTAGTGAATTTATCTTATATAGGTACTTCACTAGGCTTCATTTGTGGAGACTTATCTCTTCACTAACCTAAGCTTCATTTTTGGGAGAATGCCACTTTATTCTTTGATTTCTATTTACAATAAGTTTTATTTATTTATTTATTTGTATACATATATAAGCTTTCTTAGATTATTATGAATTCAAATCATGAGATTAGATGACATCTTGTAGAAGAGATATACTGTAACTAACTTATTCTTGGTAGTTAGATTTAATCTCTAAGATGTAAGCCAAACCTTTTCTATCTATTCATTTTTTTCTTG
Organism: Sequoia sempervirens; assembly: GCA_007258455.2. Classification (NCBI taxonomy): domain Eukaryota; kingdom Viridiplantae; phylum Streptophyta; class Pinopsida; order Cupressales; family Cupressaceae; genus Sequoia; species Sequoia sempervirens. Next base: position 376,484,483 of record VDFB02281492.1, on the reverse strand, counting down.
CTAACTAGGCATAAAAATTTCTCAAGGTCTTCCATGTAGATATAGTTCTTACAAATTTATACTTTTTAGAGTTACTCCTCCTAAATTGGATTCATTTGACTCACTTCTTTTTATTTATATTCAATGCTCATCCCTCATTTATTGTGATGAAGAATGAATTTATTTATACTAGTTAGCATGTCTCTTGTTTTGCAAGAAATTTTTTTTTTTTTTTTTTTATAAATTTCTCAGATTATTTATAAAAGAAATAAAATATATATTGTTGTACTAGGTCTTTTATTATTTCCCCTTTAGTTCAAAATCAAACATAGGAGATCAAAATACTATTCATTTAACCACAACATGTTGATTGTTTGAATCTCTTAGCCTTGAAATGGAAAGAAATGGTTATCACAAGTCAATGGACATCAAATTTTATAATTGGTGAACATGAAAATACTGTTCAACTAGATGAGATATAGGAGACCAGATTGGATAAGACTAGAAAAATGCCAAAAAGTAGGACAATGGGACAAGATCATGATATAGTCAATAAAGACATAAATATACATGAATAAGCCCAATCCATAGATATTGAGAGATAGTAAGTTGAATTACTCTAATATATTTAGTTGGATATGCTTTTGATTATTTGGACTATTGTTTGTTAGTCACTAGTTTTCCTATGTTTTTTCAACATGATGTAATAATGTGGAAGTGTAGTTAACAATAATGAGCATGCTATCTAAATATATGTTAGGTCACTTCCACTATGCTTAATATTATAATCTAGATTGTGTCGATATTTTAATAGTAATTACATTGTTAGAAAGTAATTATTTAATGATAATTGGATGGTTAATTGATCAAATAGATAAATTGATTCTATAAAAGAATGAAGAAATTATTTTATAAAACCATTTATTAATATACAGTATGATCATTGTAAAATATAAAATAATCATCTTAGATAAATCAGTTTCATAGTAGTTTCCTCTGTTATGCTCTCAATGTTATGAAAAAGACCTAGACAAATAGATTTACCTTGAGTTGGGTAAGAAAGAGAGCATGGAATATACAACAATTCCAAGCAGCAACTAAATATTGGCATGGGGTCATATACCTACATAATGATAGGTGTTCAGTTCTACTCAGTAGAAATTACTCCCTTTGACTACAACACTCTCCATAATCCACATGCATAGTATCAAACAACATTAGAAACACTAACGGACAAATTAAGTGAACATGTCGCTTCACCTACATACCAGTTAAGAAGAGCCATTTAGGGTACACATGATATAAATTCTTTCAATACGCTGCTGCTATATATATCTTTTTTTTTTATGAATAGGCAACTATCTATATTAATTCAAATATAAAGATACATATTCACAAAAAAAGGGTGGGTGGTAGAAAGGCACACCCCAAGAGTAAAATGGGCAACGCTTAGAAAATTAATAGATCACGTGGGCTAAGCCCAGAAGTCCAAAATTACAAAGTAGATAAAAAGGCCATTAAGTGGCCAGAGTAGTGCCAACAAAGCCAGGAGGTCTCTGTCATCCAAAATTTTCCCCCATACATCAGCGAGGTCTAGAGTGACGTCAGGAGGAGGACCCCAACCATCATCAACATCTTTTTTCTCTTTATCTTCTTCCTCATGCCTGGGTGAGATTGCAAGTGCCAGACGTGAGAAAATTTTACCATTGACTAGCCAACCAGAGCCAGGAGTAGGAGGATCATCAGAGGGCCACCTGGAACCACCACCACCACTCCCTGAAGCACTGCTAGGAGGCCACCCCTAGCTAGCCCACAGCGGAGGAGAATAGTTTTGCCGAGGAGTGCGAGAATCCTACCGAGGCGGGGGCTGTGAACAGGAATGCACAAAGCCACTCCGCTGCCATCCCCTAGAGGGCGGTCAATCATGGGAAGAGGTGGGCGAAGCGGGGACCTGAGTAATAGTACAAGGGGCATTACCCTAGTGGTCTAGGAGAACCTAGAGGTGAGAAACCTAAAGTGCAACTTTGTTAGCTTGCACTTGAACCTATAAAAGCACATTAGAGAAAATCATAGCTTTACCATATAAAGATACATGAATATCCATTTGAGTATGTAAGAAAATGCAAGCATTTATGTCTTTCCAAATATTGAAGAGAATTTCCACCCTGAAAGTGTGCCAAAGCTAGGTGAATTTGGTAGGAAATATGGGAGAATCTCCTAGCAACACCATATGCCAAGAGAAAAGTTCTAGCCAAAATGGCTGAAAAAAGTCATGAATCCAAGTCCAAAGCCGTTGTGCTCTGAGACAAAACCAGAAAAGATGCTTAAAATTCTCATCTTTCCCACAAAAAGGGCAATGAGGGTCCCGAACCCCCAGGTGAATCAGCCAAGAGCCCACAAGCAAGACCTGGAAAAGAATACACCAAAAAAAGTGGGAAAGCTTCAGCTCAACACTTGCAGACCAAGTGGCAGCAAATATTTTACGCCAGCCATGAGTGGGAGATTAAAGAAGCCACCTCTAGTTCAAACTCTGAATCATAGGAGAATGTTGTGAGAGCCAACTATAACCAAGTTGAGGCTTGCAGTTCCTAAACGGGGTGTCTAGATACCACTTCTAGTCTTTCCACCAAGGTTTGGTCCCATGAATTCCAACCTTATGAAGTATTACAGCAGAAATGGCATTCACTAGACCATCATAAGTAGCACGGTCCTAGTTATGAAGTCTGTATTGGGCACAAAAAGCTTCCCATGACATAATAACCTTGGTGGGTCTAGAAAAAATCTATTGCAGGGTCTAGATACCCTTTTTGTGAAATCTGAGCGCCTTAAGCCCAGGCAACTTAGCCAATGGCTGACCATTGCTAGAAAAAGAGGCGACCACCAAATATTGTGCTAGTTGAGAGAGAGCCCATCTTGAAAACCAGAGCCAGCCCAACGAAGCCAGGGTTTGATAGCTTTCTAGGCCCGCTAGATACTTTTGGCCACAAAAGTCCCAACAATCTGGACTGGTTCATCCATGACCAGAAGGGTTTGAAAGCCAATCCCCTTCTAGGAAGGTCTATAAACAAGGAAGTTGGATTGAATGCTATGCCTAAGATGAATTTTCCAGGCCGTGTCCCCATTAAGGGGATGAATAATCTATTTAACACATATAAAAGTCCCTTACCATTTAGTAGACAACAACCCGAGACCTCTCGAGTCTCTGGGAAGGTAGCAAAATTCCCAAGCTACATAATGAAACCCTCTGTGAGATTCATAGGAGGCCCAAAGAAAGTCACAAAGTAGTTTCTCAAGCTTTCCATAGGCAGTTTTAGAGGGGGCCCAACAAGAAGAATAATAAACATGGGTTGCTGCTAGAATTTTGGAACACACCTAAAATTTCCCTACTAAAGAGAGGGGCTTGGTAACCCAATAAGCAAGCTTTTGTTCAACTCTGGAGAGCACAGCTTGCCAAAGCTCAGTTGGAGATGCATAAAAAGCAAAGGGAATGCCTAGAAATCAAAAAACTTCACCAAGCCCAATCGACTTCCATCCATACTGTTGTAGCCACAGCGGAGAGGGAAAGATAGACTATCGATAACACAGTTTTATGCCATTGGATGGCAGAGCCAGAAGCAATACAGAAAGTATTAAGACACTCAAGATCCACTGCAATGGAGTCTTCTTCTTCTAGAAGGGTGAGGAATGAGTCATCAACAAAATGGCCATTAACAAGCTGAGCCTAAAAGTTGGGCAGAGAAATGCCCTTAAACCACCGTTGGGAAACCACATTGGCCATAAGGTAACCAAAACCCTCAATTGCAAGCACATATAAAGAGGGGGCCAATGGGCACCCTTGCTGAATGGAGCGAAAGAGTCCAAAGGAAGAGGATTGACAACCATTGATGGTGATACAAGCTGAGGCATCCACAAAGAGCATTCGAACAAATTGAATGAAATTGGGCCCAAAACCTAAGGCTTACAGCATAGCAAGAATAAACAGTGATTCAATGTGATCCTATTCCTTGGCAAAGTCAATCTTAATGCACACGACTTTTTGGTTTGAGTGTCTAGCCCATTCCATGCTTTCCCAAACAATGATAATATTATCCAAAATAAATCTGGATTTGATAAACCTAGTTTGTTTCGGGTGCATAATATGAGGTAGAAGATGGCAGATTTTAAGAGTCAAAGCCTTGGTGATAATCTTGTAGGAGACATTAAGAAGCGTGATAGGTCTCTAGTTGCAAATGTCTTCTAGGTCACCTGGTTTATGTATGAATTTTATGTTACATTTATTAATTAAGTTACCTAGAGAATTAGAATGAAAAGCTTCTAATTAAACTTGATGCAGATCATGCCCAATATAGTCCCACATGGCTTTGTAAAATTCACAAGGGAATCCATCAATTCTTGGGGCTTTGTCATCAGCCATGGAGTAGACAACCTCTTTGAGATCATCAACTAATAATAGTTGATCACAAAAAAAATTCTGAGCTAAAGAAAGTTTTTTTGGCACAATAGCAAGACAATCTTGAAGGGCTTGCTGTCGCACATATGTGACTTGCTGTGCAATGAGGACTTGCTCATAATGATGCAGAATGGCCTAGAGAATGTCAGGCAGCTCAAAAAGCACCTGAATGCCATCTTTAAACTTTTTAATGCCTGGGGATGAGTGCCTGGCATGCAGAGCCAAAAAAAACTCTTTGGAGGCACGATCACCAACTTTTAGCCAATGTAACTGGGCTTTGATTTGTGCTCCTCTAGCAGCATAGCTATCAAAAATTATTTCTTATGCCTTAATTCCGCCACCTTGACTTGTAATGACAGAGAAAAAGGGTTGGCAAAAAAAGTCTCAAAAGTAGCATGGAGGTCAGCGGTGGTAGCCTCATAAGACCACCGATGAAAAATAGCTAGCTGGCACCCATAAATACGCAAAAATCTAGCCGTGCAGATGATAGCCTCATTCCACCAAGAAATCCAGCCTGTATGATGAGCTAGTCTGCATTCCAAATTCTAGACTCTACGAATGTGGGCCAGGGTAGGCTTGTGGCAGAGTAAAGACGTGCTTTAAAAAAAAAGTTTTACACATATTAGGCTGTCGAGTCTCCCATTCAATGCAAAAAGAAATGGGGAACTGGTCTGACAAAGTCACATCCTCTAACGGCTTAACTGGGAGAGAGGAGCTTTCAAATAAGAAAAAAGATTGTGCCGAGATCATGGCACGATCAAGGCACTTAAATATTCTATTAGAACTGACTTTGTAATTGCACCAAGTGTGCTAGAGAGAATGAGAATGATAGAGACCAATATTAGAATCAAAAAGCCCCAATTTATTGCACAAGTAAAACCATGCCTCCCTTTCCCCAGCTTTCCATCTGAATGGAAAAGTGCCATCTTTGTCAGATTCCATTTCTACCATAGTGAAGTCCCCACAGAGTAACCAGGTAGCAACTGGTAAAGAATTAGCAATCCAACGCTAGAGTAAAGAGTGTTCCACAACATCATTAGAAGCATAGACATTAATAATCCCAAAGGAATGATTATCAATATTGAGAAGGATCCAGATGAGCCGATGAGTGGGATCAGACTCTGGTCAACCACAGAAGAGTGCCATTGTGGGGCCAAAAGGGTGACAGCTCCACCACGCCCAACATCATGGGTGGTACAAAATATTTTACTAGTTGACAAAATAGAATGACAAGCCGCTACAAGTAGAAAACCAGAAATTTTAACTTTTTGAAGATAAAGCACTTCAACACCAGAGTACTTACACCAGGTATCCCTGATAGAATACTTTCTTGAGAGGTCTATTAGACCTAGAAAATTCCATGAAAGGAACTTCATGAGTGAAACTCCTCCATTTTTTTGAAACCCGATTCCTCTTCATTCAGAGAAGAGAAACAATTTTGTAAAAATTCTGGTAGAACTGATCCAATCTAGATGGACGGAGAGGACATCCTCCATTTTTCATGAACATATTCCCCTTCTTCCCTAGGAGGGGAAGGGTTGCAAGAACGCCTATGAGCTCCTATCACAGGAAAAAAAACATTCAGTTGTGTTAACATGATAGTAGTCGGTCGAGGTGTAGCCTTTGGCCTAGGCTACTATGAAACATAATCAGCTCCAACTGGAGTTTCTTTCCCCTTCACAGAAGGGTTTGAAACATCTTCCACTGGCTCAGAGGTCATAGGACTCGACCCAGAACTAGTGGACTTATTCTTTCAGTTTGTAACCATAGTCCATTTTGCATTAGGTTTGGCAATAGATACAACCGCTAAACGAGGCTTTTCAACATCTCGTGGTAGAGAAGATGTACGAGGCACTGCTAAAGAGCAGTCCTTGATCTTGTGGTTTGATGACTGACGCCTATAACACGTGTTGGGAAAATTAAAATATGTGACCTTCTAGGTGTGGCTAAGAGCTCCAATTTAGATATCAATGGAGTCTTTTAAATCTTTAGAAAGGTCCACTTCCACACAAACCCTCTTTTGGAGTTAGACCTGAAAGAACCTATTTGGCTCAATGCAAATAACCCTCCCCAGTGACGAAGTTATACTATTCAAAAAAGGCACACAAGGCAAGGGTAGACCAGGGAATTCAATCCAAACCAGGACCCACAACTTGGTGTTAGTTGAGACAACAAAGTCACGGGTCCATGCCTAAAAAAATAACAGAGAAGACCAGACATACCAGGGCCCATGGCCTAAGATAGCCTGCACATGATTGACCTCTGCAAAGTGGAACAAAAAGAAACCCTTGATTAAATTTTGGACCATATCAAGGCGGACCCCATGAGGGACCCAAGCCTTGTTAACCCAATGTTTAAGCACACTTTTAGGGGGAGTTCTCCCAACAAAATACCCAATAAGGGTGTATTGCTCAAGCCATTGACAGGTAGTATCAAAATCTGGTAAAGGAAAAACCACATCAGTTGGTGAATCAGAGCACTTACCTCGTGAAAGACCTTCAAAAAAAAATTTCAGGGATGTTTTTTCAGAGGAGGAGCCATTGATTATCATCATCGAACTGCTAACACCAGTAAGAACTGCTGGGTTAGAGCCAGTTGAAGGCATATTAAAAGAAAAAAACCACAGTAAATGAGGCCGTACACACAAGAAAAGAGGGGCTTCCTGCGCAAGATGTGCAGTATGACGTAAAAGGGGCCAAGGGTGACCACAGAAAACACAAAACCCTAGCAAAGCTCATACACCTTCGTTCCTCCAATCTCCATCGCTATATATATCTTTTAAAATTTGGTTTCTTGAATGAACTTTCTTGTGCAAAATTTCTTTAGAGTTAAATTTTGATAAATACTTTCAAAGTTTCCAGCTTTGGTAGTAAATTAGTCATGGCCGAGCAAGAAAAGGTGACGTTGCACAGTTCAGATAATGAGGTGTTTGAGGTGGAGTATGAGGTGGCTTTACAGATGGATTTCATTAAAAACTATATAGAATTGAATGGATGTGACAGCGTTTTACCTATGCACAATGTTTCCAGCTCAATTTTAGCAAAGGTTACTTGATATATCAAATTTCATCTGGAAGCCCACAAATCTAACCAATCCGAGGAAGATGTGAAAATTTGGGATAGTTAGTTTATAAATGTTGATCAACTGACACTTTTCAATCTTGTTATGGTATGTATTACATTTCTTAATACTTGGGCTATTTTTCTATATGTTTAAGTCGAATGACAACTTGAACATATTTTTACTTCTCTACAAACTTGTTAGTTGTACATTATATTATATTATAAAAGTAATTGCATAGTTTTTTTAATTCATCTCGTATATGTAGGTTGCTAATTACCTGGTGGTAAACAATCTTTTTGACTTCTTATGTCAAACTGTAGTGGACAAGCTTAAAGATCTATCACCAGAGCAAATGTTGTTGGTATTTGATGTAACAAGTGATTTTACTATAGAAGAGGTGGGAAATTTTAGGCGTGAATTTCCATGGGCATTTGAATGAAAATGTTATAAGAATATAATAAGTTTTATAAATCTGATGTGTTAGTTGATAAACCTTTTAGTGGATTAAATTTTTCCTCTTTGGTTGAACTCCCAACGTGAATTGAGCATAAACAAAATTATAACAATTTGAACATGTTGAAATATTCATTGCAATTTGAGCTAGTAAATTTATTTGGCTTCAATTGAATATTATTTATATAATTAACACTAGTTGTCAAAGTGAAACCAATTCATCATACCTATGGGAATCATTCAATCAACTTTTTTTGATCTAGAACATATTAAATAATATCATTTATATTTTATATCATAGAAAATTTGTTTCCATATGTATTTTTATGAAAATATCTTCCTTTCTAATCTTGTATTTTTCCTTCTATTTTAGATTAATTTTGATTAGGTGTCTCTAATACAATAATTAGAGTGCAAGTTGTATGTTTTTCTACAAAAGTAGGTAATTGAACAAATAAAAAATTGGTCATATTTCCAAACATTCATGGAGTTTGATCTTGACTTTTCAATTTATACATTCTTAATCAAAGGTCAAATCTAAGGTATCCAAATAAACTTCTCAATATGAATCTATTTTTGGCTAAGAAAATTAGGAAATATAGAAAACTGGAAAATGAGACATAGCTCAAGATGAATCTATAGTTGATATATGCCAAAGTCATTCAAAAAAATCATATTTCTTGTTTAAAATCAATCAAAACCATGTAGAAATCTCTACAATGTATTTCATACCTAAATTTTACTTATGCCTAAACTTATAATTTTCCAAATTCTATTGTGGTTCTACCACCAAATAGTGAGAGTTATGTTATTCATAAAATAATATAATATCTAAGATCATGTATCTCTAGGACCGTCAATATATAAATGTATATACTTTTTTCCTTCAGTGTGTTGGAACAAATTAGTATATAGTTAGAGCCAATAGTGGCATGGTGTAATGGTTAAGTTGTAGTGTTGTTATTCCTACCATCAAGGTTCAAACCTCATTGGGGTGTAATTGTTGAGAATTTATAATGGGGATGAGGTCCCCCATTTGTGACCTCATTGGTTTATAGCTCCGGGTCAAAATCATTTACCCCTCTTAAATAAGTTGGTATATAGTTAATAAATAAACTTGGAGAGGTGACCTTCACCTACATGAGTAACTTGGTTGGGATTTATATCCCTACTTTATCCAAATGTACCCACTATAACTTAGTTTCTTGTTCATATTGTAAACACAAATTTATGAGCCTGAATGAAATATTATTAATGAGATTGTTGATAATAGGTTTTATAATTATAGTGGTATCTTTTCACTAATTTTCTTACTTTTCATACAATATTATTTTTTATATTTCAATTTTTTTATAGTCTTTCATCATTTATATTTCATGTTGAGTGTAATAGTTTTCTGTTATTAAACTTACTTTTTTCCTAATGTCATGAAACAACTTTTATTGTATCTTATTTCCAATTTCTTTAGCTTTTTTCTTTTCTCTGGTTTCTTCCATTTTTTACATGGTTAGACTATGATAGTGTATATTTATATTACTATAGAATACGTTCTCTTGTCTTTCATAGTTACAAATTTCCTAGAGGACATGTTTGTGGTCAATTTTAGAGCATTATTTGTATATGCATGGCTATTTTATTCTATATGTAACCATCCATTAAGACATTGAAAAATATAGACACCAACAAGTGCCTTGTTTGAAACATCATCTTATCTATCATTGTGCTACATTTGCATAGCCAAGTATGATAGCTTGAAAACCTTGGGAGGATTTTGAGTCATTTTCAAAAGAATTTAGATTTTAATTCATGCACTTGATCTTGTGATGTTTGAAACTATAATCCTTTATAGCTTAGCTAAATTTAAGTTCAAATATTTTTTTAAGAAAATTGAAAAATTCTCAAAATAAAATATTACAACATGTCTTTCTAACTAATACAAAATAATATTTTTTTATAAACATAACAAATAGATACTACGCAAAATGTCTTAACACTAATTATAAACATTTATATCATGTCCTTGCTATATTATGTTTTACAAGACATATAACTCAATTCTTTCAATATATTATTGTTATTTGAAATAGCAATTATAAGTCTAAAATATACTGATTGAATCTAAATAGTAGTCTGAATGAGATGACATCTATTCAACACATTGAATGCACATTTAGTCTTAAAATTCAAAATCATATTATTTTCTAAATTTTAATTATTTAATAAATAGGATCAAATGCTATAGAATGGTATATAGACAATAAGTTCTCGATAACCTTGTAATTACTATTTTATTGTCTTTAAGTTTGAATTGATGTGGTCTTATTTTCCCGAGATTGCTTTTTTAAATGGAAGTTAATACAATTGACTTTTATATACAGTTTTATAAATTGAATTTTAACTTTGGTGGTAACCATTGAATAAGATAACTGCACGCACACCCGTATATAATATGGTGTACGACTAACGACATGAAACGGTTTTATTAATTTTTTAATTGAACAAAAATCGATAGTATTTACAAATTTCACTTCAAATTCACCATTCTTCATGCTGATTCGTTGAGGCAAGAATAAAAATCTTAAGAAGTAATGAATAACAATTACAAAGGTCCTCCTTACATTAATTATTAAATTTCGTCCGACAGTTCTGCACTTACGTGCAATCTGATCCTTATTTCGCTTTCTCGATAAAAAATGCAAACAATACCACAACAATAATGTATTTAAATATTCCTTTAGTTGGGGACGCGACATTGTTTCCTTATCTCACCCTGCGATCCAGTCAGCACATCAATAGAACCCATCTTTACCATCGCTCTGCCAAAATTCTTCCTCCATATGGTGGGATACTTGGCGTTAATCTTCACCAGCCTGGAGGTGGCGGCATTTGACATCAACGTCTGATCCGACTTCAGCAATCCACGCTTGTATTGCAAATCGACGTAGTATTTCACGTCCAGTTTAGTCGGTGTGAGAGGATCCAACGGAACAACAACACTAGAGGATGAAGATGAAGCGGGGCATTTGGCCTTAAGCTGAAGGGCATAGCGAGGATCCATGGAAGGGTCCTGACCACCACTGCCGCTGAAGTTGTACAGACGATCTGCACTAAATGAAGAACAGTGAGAAACTCCAATAGAATGCGCCCCTGCAAAAACATAAACATCGTTGGTATTAGAAATTTCCTTTCTTCATACAGTTAAATTAATTGCAAAATTAAGATTCTAAACCGTAGCGAAAGCAAAGTAACCACCTGAAAGAGTAACCATATCTTCTTGGGATAATTGCTTTTGAGCAAAGAGTTGTGTCAACTGGTTTACGTCGAATGAGGGAGGTGGCAGATTCCCCGGAATATCCGATGCTTGAGATATCCTTCCATCTCTTCGTCCTCCCTCAATAGCCCACGTTAAACCACCAGCCTGGACATTTAACTAACATTTTTAGCAATTCAACAATATTAGGCTACGATAATGGTTACGTTACTCAATCTTAATACAAATCTTACTTGGTGGGCGCTATCTCTTGCAGCGAATGCCACTATGTCAGCACAAGAAACAACTCCAGGGCATTTTGCTTCTATCATAGACTTTGATTCATCAATTATATCAAAGCCAGACAGGCTTGGATTATTTGCAGGGGAGTCTTTCTCTGCAATATTTCCTTCTGTGGAGTCGATGAGGATTGATCCATCACAACCCTGCAACAATAACTCAATGTTTATACAGTAGCTACCTTCATATTAGCTCTGAATAGCTCATAAAGGGTTTCAAAATACTTACTCTCACGAAGCAATCGTGAAAATGCATCCTTATTAGATCAGCTGCCACACCAGGATTCGCTCTAACAGCTTTTCTCACAACATCACTTACAATCCCCTCTGCCTCAGGGCATGTATGCCGGTAGTAACCCACTTTTAACCCGGCACCATCGACCATGCTGTTCGTAAATGACAGCAGTAAGATTAATGGAACAAAACCAAGAATCATTTTCGCTTCGAACGACGTCGATACTAATTCTCCAAGAGAATTGAGGAAATTAATTACAAGCTCTTTCTTCTTACTTTGAGATGAGATGAGATGTTGATATGCGATGTAGTAGCACCTGGTATTTAAGGGGTTCTTCGGCTGCCATTGCTCGATGAACCAGCCAACTCAGGCTAACAAATTTGACCAGACTCTCTTTATGATAGGCGATGCCATTTTATCTTTTAGCATTGAATTATTCAAGTGGATAGACCAGGTAAAGTATTTAATGCTAACTATTTTATTCACCATTAGCGGCTCATATAACGTGGGCGGCGCCCACAATTAACAGCTACATATAATTGCTTCGTGGCTCTTACACTTTCCATATTTGCTCAAATGTCAGTTGATTATTGTCTATTTGTTTATGAAGTTTTCTTTTCCTGCTGATGCCTCAAAATTATAGTCGATAAGCATAGACTGGTCAATTTTCTTACGTTGTCATTTTGTAGATTCTTTCAAGAATAGGTAAATGCACGAATGTTAATATATTATAATGTGAAGGCCCCGCCCAAAAAAGGCTACAGCTCCGAGGAAAGAAGTTTTTGAGTTTTAAATAAACAATGTCATAGACTCATAAGCATTGTATCTCGCTCAATTGCTATATGAAATGCCGTTTCTTAAAAGGCAACTTAGCGGAAATTATAATGCTTTGTGAAAATGACGTGTGATTTACAAGAAATGATTTTATAAAACAGAAGTAAAAGAAATTTTTTTGCAATAATTTTTAGTGTTTGAATATGTTAATGCAGTTTCTTATATTTTGATATCTATAATCAATGGTTCTTCATCCATTCACCATCAATTTCTTTTGTGTTTTCCTTCATATAATATTATTTGTTAAAAGTAAGTGTCCACATAAATCTTAATAGAGTTTTGATAAATAAATCTTAATAGAGTTTTGATAAGATAAAAAGAGATACCTGAAATGTGAAATCACCTATAAATAAATAAAGGACCAAATCCAAATGATCTTCTCTTGGAAAAATAAACAAAATAATATCATTTTCATCGATTTCCCTACCAAAATAGACTCTCATAAAGATTTCTCATAATTAGATTTTTGACTAAAAATAAGTAGTAATTCCCTCTTGCAATTTGTCATCAAATCATATATAAGATCTTAATGTTTGCTAATTTCCTTAAGAGAAGTCCAACACCCTATTTTCACTTGTGAGAATAATAATAATAATATAGCATAATGAATATTTAATTGACCTCCACCCATCATGAATATATAATTCATCATGGATCAAACATTAAATATTGATTTTTGTTTTCCAATCTCCTTCCTTAAGCCATAAAAAATGTTAGAATGGCCAACTCTTTTCGTAAAATTAAATTTGTTAAAAATGGGACATAATAGTTGAATAATTAGTTTTATAAATAATATTTTATATATTATGACAACTAGAGTGCTATCTTGGTCTCTCTAAAGCTATCCCATCACAAGTAGACCACACAAATTTAGGTCGACATTTGTTCATTAAAGAGCTCATTCAAAAAAAGGATATCTATATTCACTTTTGTTTGACTATTAAATAGGTAGATGACATACTAACCAGATGCTTTTTTCCTCATTTATAAACCTTATTATATTGCAAGAGGCAACAAATTTGGGGATGGATAATCATATGTCTCTTTCTCTATTTTAGTATTATTTTCTCTTTACTTTTCTAAGTGATTTTTTCCTATATAGATATTTTACTAAGCTTCATTTGTTGGGGACTCATCTCTTCATTAACCTAAACTTCAATTTTGGGGGAATGCTAATTCAGGCTTTAATTTCTATGTAGAATAATTTTATTTATTTTCTTACACATATTTAAGCTTTCTTAGATTATTATAAATTCTAATCATGAGATTAGATCCATCTTGTTGAAGAGATATTGTGTAGCTCTAACTTATTCTTTGCAGTTAGATTTAATATCTAAGATGTAAGACCAACTTTACTATCTATTTATTTTTCTCTTACTAAGTAGGCATAATTTTTTTCTTGAGGTCTTCCATGTAGGTACAATTCTTAAAAATTTATACATTTTGGAGTTACTCCTCCTCATGGATTCATTTGAATCACTTCTATTTATATATATTCAATACTCATCCCTCATATCTTGTGATGAAGAATGAATTTATTTATACTAGTTTGGATGTCTCTTGTTTTGTTGGAAATTAGTTTTGTTTTCTTATTTTGTTTCTTGTATTAATTACAATTCACACACATAATCTTACATTAGGTATTTTCTAATTTTCTCTTTAGTTCAAGAATTTAACATAGGAGACCAAAATACTAATCTTTTAACCACGATGTGCTCATTGAAGGAAATCTCTTTAACCTTGAAATGAGAGCAAATGGTAATCCAAGTCACTAGACATCAAATTTCATAATGAATGAACATGAAAATAATGCTCAACTAGATATGGTATGGGAGACTACATTGGGATAGTCAATTTGTAAATGTTGATCAACCAACACTTTTCAATCTTGTTATGCTATGTCTTATGTTTCTTACAAACATGGGCTATGCTTCTGTATGTTTAAGTCAAATGAGAACTTGAACATATTTGTACTTCTTTGTATACTTTTTAGCTATACATTATATTGCATTTTAAAAGTAATTGTATAGTTTTTTAAATTCATCTCGCATATGCAAGTTGCTAATTACCTAGTGGTAAACAATCTTCTTGACTTTTTATGTCAAACTATAGCAGACAAGCTTAAAGATCAATCACCTGAGCAAATGTTGTTGGTATTATACATAACAAATGATTCTACTCCCGAAGAAGCAAAAAATGTGAGGTGTGAATGTCCATGAGCGTTTGATTAAAAATGTTAACTTTTATAATTCTGATTTGTTAATTGAAAATCTTTTTCATGGACTAAATTGTTGCGCTCTTTTTGTACTCCTAAACTAAATTCTACATAAAAAATAAAAAATTAACAATTTGAACATGTTGAAATATTCATTACAATTTGAGGTAGTAAATTTATTTGGCTTGACTGAATATTTTTTATATAATTAACACTAGCTATCTAAGTGAAACCCATGTATCATATCTATGGGAATCATTCAAACTACTTTTGTTGATTTGTAGCATAATAAATAATATTACTTATATTTTTTCATCACTATATATTCTATTGGAAAATCTTTATTTTGTATGTCTTTTTGTGATAACGCCTTTCTTTCTAACCTTATATTTTTCCTTCTATTTTAGATTCATTTTGATTAGGTCTCTATAATGCAATAACTAGTTCAAGTTATATATTTTTTTATAAAAGTAGGTAGTTGAATAAATTAAAAATTGGCCATATCTCCAAAAATTCATAAAGTTTGATCTTCAGTTGTCGCTTTACACATTCTTAGTCAAAGGTCAAATATAGGGCATCAAAATAAACTTGTCTCAAATCTATAGTGTGGAAATGATCCCCTAATTTTTCAAATCCAAAAATATATTAAAAAAAAATCAATCACATACTACATATTTGATAGAAAAAGGAAAAAATAGTTTTTCAATTTGAAAAGAAAAATATAATATATTTATACACAACTTACTAGGATCAATTATGACATATTCTACATTGAACACTAAATTTAAAGACCCCTTTCCTCTTCATTAATTTAAGTGCTTACTAGTTCAATTTAAATATTGTAACCCCTAAATACTTGGTCAGAATAGTATTAATTTTAAAGCTAAAGTAATCAAAAATTTACTTTTGCCACACCTTCTTGGCATTGAAGAAATATATCTCTAATATTTCTTTATCTAAAAGTTTTGCAAAGGTAGATATATATAACTCCAATGTTTCCTTGATTAATTTCACCTCTTGCATATTTGATTTCCAAAATATAGTAAAACCATTTACAAATTGAATGTGAGTTATCATTTAAAAATTTACAAATAAGAATGTACCCAAAGGATCTCCATGATGAATTCCATATGATCTTTCAAAGAACCCACATAATAATTTTTTCATGAAAATGGAGAAATGAGTTGTACAAATGTAATGGAAGATCCATTATATCCATTGCTTATAGAACCCAAAAAACTTTAGAATCGCCATCAAGAATCTCTAGCATAATCTATCATATTGCTTGCTTATATCCAACATTATCATCATGCTTATTTGTTTCCATTTTCTATTGTTTGGATGATTTCATTTTCCAAAATGATATTATTGGTGATTTATCTCCTTAGGGTAAATCCTCTTCACTCTTTCGAGATAATGTGATCCAAAATCATTTTGATTATTTTAGCTAATGTGTTTGATATTATCTTTTAAATTATGTTGTACAATGAGATTGATCTAAAATATCAAAATGAAGTGCAATCCATTCTCTCAGGGACGAGTATTATGATCATATTGTTTAACTTTTTCACAAATTTACTCCTTATTTTGAAGTCTTCTATATCTTGTAATATTTTCTAGTAAAATGGCAACATTTTTATTAAAAATGTGCTATAAACCCATCCAACCTAGGGGATTTATTTAGGGTAAGTTATAATGTAACCTCTTTAATTTTTGTTTCAATAAATGGTGTTGTGAGAATCTAATTATTTACCTCTAAAATTAGAGATGGAATGTAGTTTGTGATTTCCTCAATTTCCAGCTTGTCAATAGATCCATTTGGTGTAAGTTTTGAAAAAATATTACAACAAACATTTCATTTCCTTTCTTATTTGATACCACAATACCTTTTGAATTTTGAATCAAATTATTCTATTTTTAATTCTTCTTTCCTTCATTGAATTGCTAAAAAAAATCATGTTTGGGTCCCTTTCTTTGAGGCATGCTTTCCTTTCTTTTGACCTCTAATATACTTCACCCAAGCTAATATTTCCAAAATATTTACTAGCAATTTCTTTTCTTTGATAAAGTCTTCTAGAAACATCTCATCTCAAATGACTCTTTCATTCAATTTTTATAGTTCCCTCTCTATTTTCCCTTTCTCCTCAAATATATTCTTGAATGGTGATTTTTCCACTCTCTCAATTTCCCTTTCAAATGTTATAATTTTGCAATGAAGATATAACATTTTATGCCTAATATATTGAAAGCCTTTTCCCACCCCTATTTCATTAGGCCCAGTAGGTCATCCCTTCTAGAACACATATGTTCAAATTTGAAATCATTATACACTATGGGTAAATGCATTTTGAGTTCTAATTTCACTGGGAAATGATGTGAGCATGATATTGGGAGTATTTTAGAATCAAACACTATAGGTTCATGTTGTGCCCTTAGCACACACGCCCTGCTCAGAACGGGGACCCTCTTTTCTTTCACCTTGTCGGGTCGTTTTTGTTGCTACCTCGTTTTGCATGCCCCCTTTTTTTTATGTCTCGAATGGTCGATGTCGTTTCAAAGTCCCATCATAAATCAACCATGCCTTCCCCTTCTGGTCGATGTCATTTGGAGCCCACCGTCTTTGGCATCATCACAATCATCACCCTCGGCATCAGTCCATCGACCGTTGGTGGATCCCACATCTCCCCACATATCGCGTTTGACATAGGCCATCCGTCTACCATTCTTGAGCTTTGTTTTGTCATTTCAAGGTATCTAAATGAATTAAAAAATTGTTAGGAGGGTATAAAGTGGTAGAACATGCAATTGCGCACCAAACCCATATGATAGAAAATCAAGAAACCCTCTAGGAATGCCCTCTCCGTCGATCCAGAGTTTCTCCCTGTTGCGGTTGTTCTTCGCGTAGGGAAAACGTCTGGGTCGGGCCCGAGACCCGCCTTTGCCATCCACATATAAACATTCAACACCTCCCGATGGCGATGTCACTCTCTGGGCCCGTGGCATCGGACCTCTCCTTTTGGAGTTCTGCTTGCATTCGGCCGTTTAAAACTGTAAACCTCCCTTGCTTTCCGGCTGCTAGACCCCAACATGCTCCTCGCCGTCAAAACTTGAAAACTGAACATGCGTCCTGTGGGCCTCTTGGGCCCCAGACCCCGGAGTTCTTCCTCCTGGGTTCTGCCTATGCTTCGGCGTCCGCATTGGCGAACATCCTATAGCGTCCTGCCCCCGAGCTCTGCCTTCACTTCCGCTATTGACCTATGCCATTAAAAATTGTTACATCGTTGATGCCTTCAGGCCCTGGGTGTTAGGCCTCTATACCTTGTTTTCTGCTGTCCTCACGGTGATGACCTTCCATCCCTCTGGCCTCCAGATTCCACCCTTCCATCTGCTGCCAAGGCAAAAAATCAAAGTTCAAATGGTGGAGCCCTCTCCCGGGCTTGATCCTGCTCCTCACCGTTTGGACGTCCGTCAGATGTCGGACCCCGGATTGCCCTTTGCCGAGGGATCTCACCAAAACTCTAAACAGCCATCTGCTTGCTGGGCCTCGTATCCCAGGATTCCCATTCTCGCCCCCCGTTCCAAACAGAAAATGCCCCCCGACACCCCGACCTCTGGGTTCCGCCATGCTAATTGCCACCGAACTTAAATGAAAAAATCATAGCGCTGAGCTCATGCTCCCAGGCTTCCCCTCCCGGACTTCTGTCTTATGTTTGCTTTCTCAAATGGCGAAGTTCGCTCGCCATCCCGGTGTCACTGGCCCAAGCCCTCAAAACGAAGTAACATATGTCGACCGCCCTTTGGCCCTCCGGGCCCCGGACCCCAGGCTTCCATCCTCAGATTTCCATCAGCTGTCTACCCCTCCAAACTGCTATCTCTTGACAGCCTTCCGACTTGAGACCTCCAAGCCCCCCTAAATCGATCCTAACGAGACTAAATTTGAGACCTAACTTTGACCCACGTGCTGAATTCTACTCTTTTTCATCATGAGTCTCTTAAAATATTGAAATGTGACCAAAAAAGGTCTCCAAGAGCTTTCTACTACGTTTTCCCTTCCAGACAGCATTCCTGCCAGTGAAGTCCAGCCCTCGAGGCCTGGATTGTCCAAATGCCCTGAAACAAAGATCAATAAATGAAAGTTCATGATATGCTAGTTTGATTATTTGAAATAGATATTGTTTTCAGGATATGGACTAACATGAATGCTTTTGATGATCTATTGTGCTGACTTTGTCCTTGGTTGTAGAATATATGGAATCAGGTGTAGGAACTTCAAGGGCATCCACCGAAGGGGACAAGGGAAAGAAGTTAGGAAGGACCCCTCAAGGGAAAGAGGACAAGCATCAGATGAAGTACCAATTCCAAGGCGAGCCACTCCATTCAAAGGTCACAACTGACTGGAAGGAAATCACAGACACTAACATTGGCCAGGTGGATATCGATGAATTCACTCAGAGGGTCATGGTCAACCCAATAACAAAGAATGCCAGATTTATACGGCAGAGTGGAATAGCTAAGGCTATTGATTTCCCTCCATCTCTTGTGGCACCCAAATTAGTCATGGCTTGCCGAGAAGCCTACCAAACAAATACTAGAAAATTTGTTGATAAGGAGGGAAACATTCTTGCTAACATGTCGCCAGAAGGGATCACCAAGACCTTTCACATTCCCACATTCCAACAAATGGAGGTCCCCACCTTAGAAGAATGCCAGGTGGCGTGGGATGCTAATCCAACAGGGTGTAAGAAGTCAATAAATCTGCATTGGCTTAAGGAAAGACGGGGCAGCACTGCGAAGGTTCCCTAGGAACTCTTTCGTAGCAATTTCTATGAGGATTACCACGACTTGGTAACCATGTTGAGCAGGGTTATGGGTCTTCCAATGGCCGCGTACTTCCAGGAGTGGATGGCATACTATATTGAGTAGATCCTGCAGGGAAACGAGGATGTCACGACAAAGGTTTCATTTTATTAGGGAGGAATCATAAGCAACTGCTTCCATGAGCAATTTGTCAACGTGAAGAAGAGCTCGAAGTTTTATATGACCTCCTACCTTTTCTACTCCCTGGAAGATCAAAGATAGTATAGCGGATTATTTGTGGCACCTGATCAGGGGTAGAAGCGAGGACTCAAACCCTTTGACAAATATTCATAGCTCCAGTACCGCAACTTCAAGAGAGATTACTGCAGGGTCAATGACGCCTTCATTGGCCACATCATTGGGTTGATCGCTAGAGACTTCGAGAGGAGAGTCTCCCATAGTGCCAGAGCACTTCTAAAGCAGTATGCCTTCCTCTTTATCTAATATCCAAAATTTACATGCATCCGGGCCCAAGGCTTCACCGAAAGGCCAAATAGGCTACCCCGATATCCAAGTACATAATAGGGATCTTCTATCCCATGACCCTTGGCCAAGGCATGTACCGACTCCAAATGTCACAATGTGCTGGTAACTCCGAGAAGGAGTTGAAGAAGTACCATTTTGACTAGTACACTGCTCGCCCACGGATGGATCCACATTGCCATGTCAGGAAAGCACTAGGGCTAGCCTATGCCCATCAATATCACATTGAGGATTTCTGGGCTGACTGCCAAGATGACAAAGAAGTGCGCACACGGCACTACATGTGCATGACAGTACTATTCCTAAGGAGGGTGCAGCCATTTCCGGTGCCGAACCAAGTCGAGCAGGACGAGTCCAAAATCATGCATCTAAGGTACCCTACGGTTGCAAACCTGCTAATACTATCAATTGACTGGGATGAATAGGAGGTCGATAGACACCATAACCCAGCCAATCCTAACTCGCACCAAGGAATAGATCAATGGGCAGGTGACTCATCTAAAGCAACAAGGAGTGGTCCTGACTTATGAAGGGCTCAAAAGCGAGCCAAGTGCCATGGAGGATGTTGCTGCCACCATGTCAACTAGCGGGACCTCCAAGTCTCCTCCCATCACCAGGTACTAGAAAAGAAAAGGAACAGAGACTGTGCAGTCCCCAGATCCTAAGGCCTCTACAAAGAAAGAAACGAGAGGCTCATCCCCCAAAAGGCTCAAACAGGCAGAAGGTGTGAAAGAATCCTAACCTCCCTTGGCTCTCCCTGTCCCTCCTGTTGCACCGCCCACTTCCCTAGCTGCGGCCGCCGCTTCCCCGCCGGCAATGAACATTTTTGTCCATCTTGCCCCTTTTCCTCCAGCCGAGTCGGTAATAATCATTGACTCCTCTTCTGGCATTATTACTCCCCCTTCCTCTACTGCCATGTCGCCAATTACATCGCTCCCCTTAGCAACAATAACATCACCTATTCCCGTTGCCACTGTGCCCAAGGCTCTTACAAGGCATATGAAAAACCTTCCCCCTGAGCTCTCCTAGATCTTAATGGATCCAACACTCCAAGCAGCCCTTGCCCAAGTCCTTACAACTACCCAACCTTCGCAACCGCCAACAGGGCCACCAGCTATGGAGGCCACAATGAAAATCTCAAAGGAGTTGGAGGAGCGAGAACAGGAGGCCTCGAAGCTTGTTGAGGAGGAGGCAGATGAGTATCACACACACCCTGAGTATGAGCATCGAACCATCGACAGGGTGGTTTATGAGGAGGAGGAGACGGTTTCTTCTGAGAGTGGAGACGAGGAGGACGGCTCGGGTGCTAAGAAAATCATCCAAACATTTGATGATGACCTTGAAGAAGAAATGGCACAGCAGCTAAAGGACATTGGGATAGAGGTGGAAGGGTCACCACATGGTGAAGAAGGGTAGCCACCAGAAGAAAAATAAATAAAATATTTAACTGAAGCTAAGCCCATGTTGTCAGAAGCCCCGAGGCTAAGGGTACTGAGGAGAGGAAAGAAGAAGAAGCAACAAAGAAAAAAAGTCCCATCTAGCAACCATCCACCGGGCTACCTGTCAAGTGCCTTGTGTTCGTTCATGACTCTGATGAGGAGGAAGATGCTGCCCAAAAGAAAGGAGAACCCCAAAAGAAAAAGGAAGCATAAATCTTGCCCCTGACTGAGAAGGGCGAAGGCGGCCATGATTCGCCCAAGGGGAAATCTGCTGTGCCCAAGTGGTTAGAGAAGCAGATTGAAAGAAAGACCCTAGTGCTAAAGGACCCAAGGGCAAGGCTAGAGGCCATCTTGGCTCGAGCCCAAATCACAACGAAGAAGGAGAAGAAGACTAAGGTCCGATCCAAAGTAACAATGGATGCTTCCGGCTCTCGAGCAGCACAAATCGCAATGCCCACCATGGGCCAAGCTGGGGTAAGCTATAACATCTCTACCATTGACTTGGGGATGGCAACCAAAGAGTAGAAGGTTGAGCACCTTGAGGAGTCGGTGGCCACAATGGTGCACCTGATAAAGCAGGATAAAATCTCCAAGGATGAGCTCAAGGCGTAGGTTGCAGTATTAACAGATTATATCCAGTAATAGTCCTTAGTGGACGACCTGCCCACTACATCCATGGCTGCCCCTCAATTGCTTTCCAAAGAGCAGATCGACAAACTGGAAAGAAGAAAGAACTTGGAGAAGACCACCGAGGACTAGTTCCGACAAGTCTCATATGTCGGGAACATGGGAATCAGCAGGGCTGTACGAACAGCCAACAAGTTATTGGACTTGATACAATCTCTAGAGAGCACAAAGAAGCTCTGCACCAATTTCCCCACAACTTATGACTTCACCTTCCCAAAGATCGAAGCTATCCTTAATTGCCTGAAGCCACGTGGGAAAAGAAGCTTGCGTTTAAGAAAGATCACTAGTTGATGGATATATGGTGCCGAGACTTCGACAACCAGAAGGAGAGGTTGGAGCAAATCTTGAGCAGGGTGGATCCTGATATTGAGTAGATCAAGGAGATCTGGGCAGAATGTGCTCGATATATTAAGCTAATAATAGATTATGATATGCCCACTGTGCAGATGGATCAAGAGAAGATCAAACCCTACTTCTAGGAGAAGATGAAGGACGGGATGGCTGGAGAAATCATAACGGAGTTCCTGAGTTTTGCTGCCTGTGCCTTCGATCAATCAGAGCTGTTCAGGGAGCAAGGCTTGAAATATGATGAAGATTGGAAAAGGCTTGAAGAAAATGCTAAGGAATGGAGCTATCAAGCGCTACGATGTGAGATCCTCAAAATAGACAAGCTCCAGGCGGTCATCTTCAAATACATAAAACACATAGCTTCTGAGGAGTAGGACAGCCCAGCCAAAGACGAAGGCCTTCCTGAAGAGTAGCTACAACAAAAAAAGAAAAATAATTTTCTAAAAGACAAAAGAGCTACAGTGCCATCCACAAGAAGATGAAATAGGGAAGGGACAAAGATATGTTTTAAAATTGTTGAATATTGGGGGGTAGGTGAAACCCTATTTCATAATGAATCTTGGCCACACAATGAGAATGAATCCTGGCCATTCATTTAACTTTTGGAAAACTATAAATAGGGCTCCCCTCTCATTTGCAAATGTGAGAGTTGAGTTGTTGTAAAGGCATGCTGCAGAAATTTATAAGAAAAGTATTGACTTGGTGTATTTTCTTGGTTTCTCCCATATTGCTTGATTCAGTCTCCAATGTTAGATGTTTCACTTAGATTTTATTGCTATTTAGTTAACTATCTTATTTCTTTAGATAGATCTTAGAAGTGTTATTGGGTGCTTATGAAATTTTTTGCCATGTTGATGATTTCTTGGTCCATAATTTTTGTTGTTTCCTGATGGTAGATAGCTATGCAAAGTTAGCCTGGACTTGATTTCAAAGTTGCTCCTAACATTTATCTTCAATTCATGTATGTATGTGGTGGATGAAGGATAAAATATTTGTAGACCTTAGAAGATAGCACAATTTCCATGATACTATGAAATCCCTGGTTAAGTGGGATATTGTTTGAAGAAATTGTCCATTGCAGGAACTCCATTATCACTATTCATAGCTAGTTGAAAACTTAGGAACTTTTCCTCTCCCTCACCCTTTTCCTTTTTTTTAGTAACTGACCTATGCTAAGGTTCATTGCACATTGTAAAGCCAAACCCAACAACAAAATGGAGTCCAAGATTGTTGTTTGAACCTATAGCCAGCACATGACAGCTTTTCATCCTATGAACTCCATATCAAGATTCAGCTTCCACGCTTTGTATCCATGCTTTGTATTTCTGTGTAAGACCGCCTTGTGATTCTAGAAAATCACATCAAACTACTGAGGTATCTAAGCACTGTAATGACCTGACATCTGAGAGACCTTGGGATAGTGTTCTGTAATCCGATTATGGGAGATTGTCCTTCAAGAGAGGTAGTGCACCTACACACTGTCTGTGTTGAGAAGTGCATAAAAACACTATCAACAAAACTGGTGCTAAAAGGAGGGCTATGGTGGAAAGACCAAGTTAAGGGATAAAGTGAAGCTGGATCGAATTAGATCATTCTCCCTGGAGAGATTCCAACGGATTCTACGGTCAACACCAAACAAGGGAGAATTTGAAAAATTACAGCCCCCTACGAGGGCAAGCGAGCTCAAGGAAGTAGCGTTGCCTCTTCCTCTTCCTCCATCCCATTTACCTCCATTTCACCCTCACCTTCATTTGGCTTCCCTTTGTCTTCCACCCAATCATCTCAAATTGCATTTCCACCTCCTATCTCTGACAGCCAGGGGTTTGCTCCTCCCCTGGCCCTTACAGCCCAAGGCACAGTCCTAGCAGTCATAGCTCAAGTGCAACCTTAGATTACTGTTGTGTTGCAAATACAACCCCAAATTCCTATTTTCCAATAGCAAGCACCACCTTCACCACCCTCCATGGCTTCGTTAGCACATAACCCTTCGCCGATACATTTTGCTAGCTATCATGATAGGCCTAAGAATTTAGAGGGCTTTTGTTCGAAGTTCCATCTGCATGATCTACAAATAATAGCTAAGGAGCATATCAAAATATTTGAGACAATGATCACCGAAATGCAGGTTGACTACGAGGACATTACATGCCGCCTCTTTCCGCATTCGTTGGGGGAAGAGGCCTTCTACTAGTACATCAACCTGCCGAGGGGGTCCATCACCTCATGGAATTTGATGAAGAATTCCTTCCTACAGAAATACAAGATCCCCATCAGCCCTTCAGAGCTTTACCAGCAGCTCATCTCCATCATAAGGGAAGTTAACAAACCCATCGGCTCATTCAACAATCACTTCCATCAGGCCTACACAAGGCTTCAGGACTCGTACCTCCATAATGATGCGGCAGCTCTCCTAGTCTATTGTGTAGCGCTAGACAAGCTCATGTTAGCCTTGGTGAAAAGGATGCACCCAGCGCTCACTACCTTGGTGACTGCCTATGCGAAAGCCGTTATCGCCAGTGTGGGCTTGGGGCACAATATCTCTGGCCCACTGCCTTCTTTGGGGCCGGTGGCTCACTCGATATAGATTCAGGGGCTCAATTAGGCATTTGCTCACCAAACCCCTCTTATGAACCAAGTACCTCGATTGCCTATGGTACCACATCTAGGGTAGCCACTGAATTACGCGTCTCCCGTACTTTTCTATTTGCAACCCCAGCAGCAGTATAGCTATTCTCAGGTAGCTCCACAACATTAGCCGTATTCCCAATAGCCTCAGGTGCCATTGTACCTATCGGGACCAAAGTTCCCTCCAGCTTATCAGAATCAACCGGCAGCCCTGCCCACTTTTCTCTAAAATTTGGCGTCGTCACCCAGGAACGTGACCGAGAAGGACAAGTTAGAGGAACTGACTGAGATGATAAAGAAAATGTCCACAGAAATGACGCACCTGAATAACTAGAATAACTAGTTACAGGCCTCCCAGCGTAACTTCTAGGCCAATCTTAACCGGAACAACCAAGATAATAGGGACAACAGGGATAATCGAGAAGTAGGCACTTCTTCTGGGTAGAGCTATGAGAGGGGGCAAAGCACCAATCAAAACGCAGAAAGGAGACCCTCTCAGAGGTAGAATCGCACGTGGAACACTAGGCCCAATAATGGTGGTGTCCCTACACCTTTCGATCAGCTAGCAAGCAATGAAAAAACATCCAGTGGTGTATATCTGGCCGAAGTAGCCCTATCCGGATGGTGTCAGCTTCACAAAATTAGCAGACATTCTGAGTTGGATTATCTCGAGTTCCAGATAGCTGCTGAAATCTTCCAAGTGGAGGTACAAAAACTAGTCGACAATGCCAGCTACAGGGACATCGTTCCATCTGAGCCATATGATTCCTCCTGTCTTATGGTTAATCAAGTGCCATTCCCGTGGGGTGACTGCAACGAGCCTGAAGTCGAGCCTACTCCTATTGAGGATGAAGAAGCATGAGAGGTAAGTAATGAACAAACCTTGGCTCAGCTTTTTGATTCAGTAGATAATGGTCTGGTAGATGAAGAAGAACCATTCGTAGATGAGGTCCACATGTTCCATCAAAGGTCAACTCCTTACTTCCTTAGGAATAGACAGGCGGGTGGACACTTTACCACCTCTACCCTGCTAAACAATTTCGCCACTTCGCCTGATCCAAATGCCAGTAATAACCTTGGGCTTCCTCACATACCCACCCAATACCTCAACAAGAACGGATCTCAAAATCTATCACAAAATTAGCCTCATGGCCAGTCCCAAAATTTGTTTAGTCAAATGAAGGGCCAACCCTCTAGTTCTGCTATAGGCCAGGTTTTTAGCTCGAAAATTGAATAAATGGGTGAATATGTGGCAGAAGAGTTCAAGAACGTAAAAATTAGCGTGTCAACCTTCGAATTACTTAAAGTCTCTGCTGTAAGGCATGCCTTCTTTAGGGTTCTTAATGAGACCCCATCCTCTAGTACAACACAAGAAACACCAGCTAAGAGGGTTACCTTTGAAGAGCCTAGGAAAGAATAAGAGATACAAGATAATGCTGAGAAAATGAAGGATGTTCCCGTTAATCAATCAGCAAGTAAACAAATTGAAAAGGAGTCGAAAAGGGCTAATAGGTAGCTTTCCAAGGACCAAATATTTAGGCAGACTAGGGATGTGGGCAGTGATAAGAACAAGGGTCAGATAACTCACATGGACTCTCCTATGGGCATCCTCTAAGGGAGACCAGAAACTCCCCCTTTCCTGACCACCATTAGGATCTTTGGGAAGAACCTGCACAATTGCCTGCTTGATTCAGGAGTATCTGCTAATGTCATGCCCTTGGCAGTATGTAAGGCTCTTGGCATCACTCCCACGCCTTCAAAGAGAAAGGTGACCTAGCTGGACAAGACAGAGATCAACATCATGGGTGAAATAAACTGTATCCCAATGTAGATTGCCGTAGACCCATGGATATAATAGGTCATTGATATTCAAGTGGCAGATATTCCTGATGCATATGGAATCATCTTGGGAAGGGAATTCACCAAGGCACTGAATGGATACACCACCACACATCTTTCTCACATGTGGCTACCATGGAAAGGGTTGTCAAATCAAATTTGTATCAACCATGAACCCCATATGAAGTACATAATCACGGAGTACAATAATCTCAACGAGGTGTTGTTCGTCGAGACCAACTTGGAGAATTATCACCCTTTTTCCTACCAAAATGAGGTTGGGCTCCGGGAAGAACGTGCGGATGAAGTGTTGCTGGTGTTGTGTAGTCCTTTGACCGAGTCTACACGAATGCCCCTAGACACAGAAACACTGATAGAAGCCGATGAGGAGCCTGATAAAAATGATGACTAGGGACTACTCAATGGTTTCCAGGAATTCATAGAAAAATGCGCAAGGGATCAACTCAACTTAGGGGCTTGAATGAATTTACAGGATCTCTTGTTACCCAACTGGTGCAGGGTTCACAATGCTGCCCACTCCGAGTTTGATTGTTATTTGTGCCAAACAGTAGTTGCACATGTTCAAAAATTAGCTGCTCCTCAAATAGAAACACCAAAGGAGACACTAGCAGAACCACCTATTGAGCAATGCATCAAACCAGAAAATTCCCCTAAAATCACAGGGCCAACCACCCCACTGAAAGGGAACAGAAGCTCAACCAAACCCGAAGATAAAGAACCCCCCGCGTGTTGGATGCTCCGATTTGATGGGTCAAAGTCTATGCAGGGAGCTAGAGCTAGGTTCGAACTCATTAGCCCAATGGGTAAGACATTTCTAGCTTCCCATAGATTACAGTTCTATTGCACCAACAACGTAGCAGAATATGAGGCCTTAGTCCTTGGCCTTCTCATGGCTTTGAAGAAAAATATAAAAATGCTGCAAGTTTTTGAGGATTCTGAGCTTGTAGTTAAATAGGTTAGAAAGTTGTATTCCTGTTTAGATGCATTCAATATACAGTTGATCCCCCATGCTTAGAATCGCACAACCGATGCTTTGGCTCAAGCAGCCAGCACTCTACAACCCCTCTCTTTGTCTGGGCTCAAGAAATTCACTGTTGAGCTAACATCCATGCCATCGGTCCCAGATAATGTTACCCATTTGCAGGTCTTCAATGATAACAAGCATATCCTTCAATTCATCACAAGTTCTGATGTCTTTGCAGCTCAAATAATTGATGAAACTGATCCACAGGAAGCCGAACTGGACATAGAGGGGGTTATTAACCTCAAAACTAACACAATCCCTAGAGGAATGGTTTAGCTGGAATGCATATTTGACTTGGATCAGATCAAGGATCAGAATCAGCAAACAAATGAGGCCATAAGCAACCAGTGTGATGCTCACAACCTCGGGACAGCCGAGGAGATCAAGAATGTTTTTATTGGCAAGGTGTGCATGCTAGAGGAAAATAAGGGAATCACAGATGCATTGCGGAGGTATCCTGATGTGGTGGCATGGAGCTATGAAGATTTGAAAACATATGACACTTCTGTCATTACACACACCATCCCTCTCAAGATGAAAGTGAGGCCTTTCCACCAGCGGCAGCGCCCTATCAATGCCTTGCTGGAACCGGTTGTTTACAAAGAGGTACAAAAGTTTCTCTCAACAAGAATCATTTTTCTAGTCAGGCACTCCACGTGGGTGACCAACCTGGTCCCGGTCAGGAAAAAGAATGGGGAGATTAGATTGTGTGTAGATTTTTGCAATCTGAACCGTGCCTCAGAGAAAGACAACTATCCAGTACCTTCATTAGATGAGGTGCTGCAGATCATTAACGACTCTCAGATGATGTCTTTCCTCGAAGGATACTCTGGGTATAACCAGGTAATGGTATAGTATGAGGATTATCACAAGACGACGTTCACCACTAAGTGGGGAATGTTTGCATACAGAAGGATGCCTTTTGGGCTCATCAATGTCAGTGCCACTTTCCAACGTGCCATGGATATCGCCTTCAAGGACCTAATTGGCAAGTGCATAATTATCTACATGGATGATTTGACCATATTTTTTAAAAGGCGGGGGGATCACGTCTCTGATTTATGCAAGGTATTTCAGAGGTGCAGGGAGTTTGGGGTTTCCCTTAACCCCAAGAAGTGCATTTTCAGAGTGATTGAAGGCAGGTTGCTCAAGCACATCATTTCAGAGTAGGGAATCTCCATTGATCATGAGCACATCGAGTCCTTACTCAAAATTTAGCCCCCGAGAAGAAAGAAAGAATTAAAATCTTTCTTTGGAAAGATCAACTTTGTTCAAAAATTTATCACAGGTTTCACGGAAATCGTTAAACCTCTCAATGCCATGCTCAAACAAGACACCAAAGTTGAATGGACACCAAATGCCAAACAATCTTTCGAAGAAATCAAACAGGCCATTGCTGAGGTGCCTATGTTAGTTAGCCCGAATTATTTAAAGCCTTTCTACATCTACTCATTTGCTTCAGAGCATTCATGTGCTAGCATGTTGACCCAGAAGGACGATGAAGGAAATGAGCATCCGATCACCTTTATGAGTGCTCCCCTCAAAGATGCTGAATTGTGATACCACAACATTGAAAAACAAGTGTATGCTCTCATCAGAGGGGTGAAGAAATTTAGACACTATATCCTACGCAATAAGGTGTTTGCCATTGTCCCCGACCCAGCAGTAAAAATGTTGCGCATGCAAAATGAATTGGGTGAATGAAGAGCTAAATGGGTCACCCTGCTACAAGAATATGATATGGAGATCCAACCGATGAGGCTGGTGAGAGGACAGGCGCTCACCCGCACAATTGCTGAAACAACAGTAGAAGCTGGACCCGAACTTACTGTGCAGTAGTACCAGCTTGAGGATGTCTCCCCTAGAGAGTGGTACCAGGATGTCGTCTACTATTTGTTGAACCATAAATGTCCACCGCAGTTGCAGGGAGTCCAAAAGTGAGCCCTAAAATTGAAAAGTAATGGCTATATGCTGCAGGGTTCCATTCTCTACAAGAAGAACCATAAAGGCATTTATTTGAGATGCCTTGGCAAGGAAGAAGCAGATCGAGTCTTGAAAGAGTTTCACAAAAAATTTGGCACGGGCCATGGTTTTGGTTCTTCCATGACACATCAAATATTGAGGGCAGGATATTATTGGCCAACTGTCTTCAAGGATGCCCATTGCCATGTTCGTTCATGTCACACGTGCCAGACCGCCTTGTGATTCTAGCAAATCACATCAAACTACTGAGGTATCTAAGCACTATCATGACCTGACATCCGAGAGACCTTGGGATAGTGTTCTACAATCTGATTGTGGGAGATTGTCTTTCAAGAGAGGTAGTGCACCTATGCACTGTCTGTGTTGAGAAGTGCATAAAAACACCATCAACAATTCATTCAACAATTTTTTTGTGAAGAGGAATTGATCATGCCTCTCAAATATACAAGAGAACCCCAACCACCTATTGTTCCATGTAAATACACCATTTTTGGGAGGAATATCCCCTAATATGAAATATTCAATAAATTTTCAAAATGCCTTCATTGTGGTCAATTCTATCTATATGCCTCCACTCTTTTCCTCAAAATTCAATATAGCATTTAAGTATCCACCCATTATGATTTTTCATACTTATGAAAGGTAAATGAGAAGATAGGTTTCCCATAATATATACTTTTCCTCTATTCTTATTAGTCCATATGTGTTGTATAGAAGAAGGGACATAACAGAAGAGCAATGTCTTACCTCACACATGATCCAATTTTCTTTGCCCATTTTCTCTTCTCACATTTATTTCATTTTTTTACTACATGGTTAGATTATGATAGTGTAGATTTGTATTAGTATAGATTACTTTCTCTTGTATGTACCATAGTTACATCTTACTCAAATGACATGTGTTTGAGCTCAACTTTGAGAGCTTTTTTTGGATATGCATGACTATTTTCATAAGGGAATGATATTCTATGTCAAGCCACATAGTAAGACATTGAACAGTCTAGACACCAACAAGTGTTGTGTTTGAAACATCATCTTATCTACCATTGTACTACATTTTCATAGCCAAGTATGATAGCCTTAAAACCTTGGTAGAATTTTGATTCATTTTACAAAAAAAAATGGATTTTAATTCTTGAGGTTGGTCTTGTAATGTCTAAAACTATAAAGCTTTATAGCTTAGCTAAATTTAAGTTAAAATAGATTTTTGATAAGTTGAAAAATTGAAAAATAAAATATTACAACATATTCTCCATGTTTTTTCATAAACTTATCAAAAAGTACTATATGAAATGACTCAAAACTAATTAGAAACAATTATATTATGTGTATGTAATTTAATGTTGTACAAGACCCACAACTCAATTCTTTCAATATACTATTCGAAATAACAATGATTGAATGAGGCAACATCTATTTAACACTTTAAATACACATTTAACCTTAAAATTTTAAATCATATTAAAATTCTAAATTTTATATAATTAATAAATACAATCAAATATGTATCAGAATAGTGGATAGACAATAAATTGTTGATGGTATTGCAAGTACCATTTTATTGTCTTTTTACGTTTGAATTGATGTGGTCTGATATTCTTGGGATTACTTTTATTGACTTTTGTATGCAGTTTTGATCAATTCAATTTTAACTTTGGTGGTAACCATCTGAATAGGATAACTGTGTGCACACCCATATATAATGTTTTAAGATTCTTTCAATATAAAGGCAAGAAACGGTTTTATTAATTTAATAATTGAACAAAATCGAAAGTATTTTCAAATTTCAATTCAAATTCACCATTCTTAATGTTGATTCGTTGACGCAAGAATAAAAATCTTAAGAAATAATGAATAACAATTACAAAGGTTCTCCTTACATAAATTATTACATTTCGTCGGATAGTTCTGCACTTAGGTGCAATCTAATCCTTATTTCGCTTTCTCAATAAAAAAATGAAAAGAATACCACAACAATAGCGTATTTAAATATTTCTTTAGTTGGGGATGCGACATTGTTTCCTTATCTCTCCCTGCGATCCAGTCAGCATATCAATGGAGCCCATCTCTACCATCGCTCTGCCAAAATTCTTCCTCCATATGGTGGGATACTTGACATTAATCTTCACCATCCTGGAGGTGGCATCATTTGACATCAACGTCTGATCGGACTTCAGCAACCCACGCTTGTATTGCAAATCAACGCAGTATTTCACATCCAGTTTAGTAGGTGTGAGAGGATCCAACGGAACAATAACACTAGAGGATGAAGATGAAGAGGGGCATTTGGCCTTAAGCTGAAGGGCATAGCGAGGATCCATGGATGGGTCCTGACCACCACTGCCGCTGAAGTTGTACAGACGATCTGCACTAAATGAAGAACAGTGAGCAACTCCAATAGAATGCGCCCTTGCAAAAACATAAATATCATTGGAATTAGAAATTTCGTTCTTCATACAGTTTAATTGATTGCAAACTTGAGATTCTAAGCCACAGTAAAAGCAAAGTAACCACCTGAAAGAGTAACCGTATCTTCTTGGGGCAATTCCTTTTGAGCAAAGAGTTGTGTCAACTGGTTTACGTCGAATGAGGGAGGTGGCAGATTCCCCATAATATCCGATGCTTGAGATATTCTTCCATCTCTTTATCCTCCCTCAATAGCCCACGTTAAACCACCATCCTGAACATTGAATTAACATAGTTAGCACTTTAGCAATATTAGGCTACGATAATGGTTACGTTACTCAATCTTAATAAAATATTTACTTGGTGGGCGCTATCTCTTGTAGTGAATGCCACTATACAAAACAACCATGTATAAAAGATTATATGCCCACAAGCTTTCTTGAAAATAAAAACTACAACATGTGTATGGCAGGAAAGACAAAAAAAGGATATATATGTGTCTACATACGTATATATATGTATGTATGTGTGTATACATATATATATATATAGCCCACAAGTTTTCTTGAAAATGAAAACTACAAGATGTATATGGTAGGAAAGACGTAGAGAGTATATACATGTTTCTACATATGTATATATATGTATGTATGTATGTATATATATGTATGTATGTATGCATATGTGTGTGTATATATACATATATATATATATATATGTATGTATGCATATATATATATGCACATATATATATATATATATATATATATATATATATATATATATATATATATATATATATATATATATATATATATATATATATACGTATATATATATATATATATATATATATATATATATATATATATATATATATATATATATATATATATATATATATATATATATATATATATATATATATATGATATATATATGTATGTCGTGTGTATACATATATATATATATAGCCCACAAGCTTTCTTGAAAATGAAAACCACAAGAGTATATGGTAGGAAAGACGTAGAGAGTATATACATGTTTCTACATATGTATATATATGTATGTATGTATGTATATATATATGTATGTATGTATGTATATGTGTGTGTATATATACATATATATATATATATATGTATGTATGCATATATATATATGCATATATATATATATATATATATATATATATATATATATATGTATATGTGTGTGTGTATTTAATAATAGCCTATTATCAAACCAACACCACAATGGCTTTGTTGACAGTACAACTTCATGAAAGTATACTTTGCGAGAGGCCAACATTCAATTTTTCATTTACTTTGCCCGCCCCCTTCGTGCAGCGATAGGATGTGCATAAAGACATGTGTATATGTTTTAGTATTGGTTCTTTAACAATTTCCCTATTTCTCTATAATACTCGATACATATTCACACAAGACAAGTAATGTATGTAAACTTGATGAACATCCCAGCACCAACTCCAAAGAAAATAGCCTATGGGCTAATAAATGTTTATACATCTATTTATATATGTATATATGGATAACCACCATATATATATGTCAATGGTTTCATGCAGCCCTAAACCCTGCACATAGATGGCTATATGTATGTATGTATGTATGTATGTATGCATATATGTATTTTGCAGCACACCAATGTCAAAACCCTCGAAACCTGCTATCTAAAGGAACGATAAGTAGAGCTGGAAAATTGAATTTGTGGATGGGTTGATGTATTGTATGCGTATATATACATGTATATATATATATATATGCATGTGTATAGATATGTATATATGGATAAATATATGTATGTATGTGTTACTAATAGCTTTGTTACAATTCCCCCATTTCTGTATAATACGAAATGGTAGATAATGCAAATCTTTTTATACAGAGACATATAGGAAGAAAAAATTAAAAATAAATTAATTAGCTGGTAGGCTATTTTGTTTGAAATTTCCACCAGGATTTTCATTAGCCCAATCGTGAATTTGTTTTTCCGGTGTCAAGGGTCTGTCAGCTAGTGGGGAGGACACATTTTTTTTGTGGCATCATGGGCGTTGGTTATTACGTGGGTTGGTGGTGGTGGAGAATGTTGTCGTTGTAATAGGGAAGGTGAATGGTAAGTGTTCGATGTGGATTGTTACAAATATGTGGGTTGGTGGTAGTGGAGGTGGTCTCCTCAAAAGGTGGATGGTGAATGATAAGTGCTTGCTAGCCCGATGGTTAATGCATTCTGTGGTTGTTGTAGAATGGAGGCAGATGAAGTAAATGCAGACAAACGAAGTGATGCCATATTGAATGTAGTAGTTTGGGAAAGTATACTTTGATTAAGTTGCATTGTGCAAACACCAATTGTGGTGTTGGTTTCATGGAAAATGACTATGAGAAAAACTGTTGCCTTCGGCTCCATCGCTGGTCTGAAAGCGTCTTATGCTAGATTGAAGATTGGTGTTCTCTAGAACCTATAAGTCATTTTACATGGGTGGTTTGTATGGATGGTTAATTTATTGTCTATGTGTTCTTGTCAAATATTTGTATCTTTGGCATTATACCCATTATGAAGATTTGAAAGAGAGTATTGTTCTACATTGATGAAGGAATTGTAGTTAAATGTTGTTTGTTTCGTGAAAAAATATGCTTAGGGTTAGTAATTTGTTCGTCATTTGTTTATGATTTTTTGTTATCTATGTGTATTTTTCGTGTTGCAGCCATCACAATAGGAGAAATTTTGATTAAGTTGCATTGTCAAAATAGCCATTGTGGTATTTGTTTCATAGGATGCCATTGTAAAAATCCTTGCGTGTGGCTTCATCGGTTGATTAAAAGCAGACTATTGTAGAAAACCATTTCCTTCAGCTTCGTTGCTGGTTTGATAGGAGGTTGTTTGCAAACTATTTTATGCAAGACTAAAAACTCTTGTTCTCTAGAATCTGTAAGTGTTTCTACATGGTTAGTTTACATAGACGGTTCATTTACTACACAAAAATCTTATTTCTTTGTTGAAAAAATATGGTTAGGGTTAGTTATTTGTTTAGTCTTGATCTATTGTTTTGGTTGTTTCTCTGTATACCCATTTTCAAGATTTGAAAGACATTATCATTCTCTTTCTTTCTTTCGTTAAAAAATATGGTTGGGCTTGGTTATTTGCACATTGTTGGTGTATTGTTTTGGTTGTCTGTGTGTATCTTTGGCATTGTAGCCATTACCATGGCAACAATTGTATTTATTTGTGTGTAGGGTTTAGGATTGTATAAAAGCATTAACATATTGGAGATAAATTACTTTGGTGGTTGTCCAGTATTATTCTAGCAAGTCTTTTACAATTTCTCTATTTGTGGTGATGTAGTTTGAATTTTCAATGAAGCTTGTGGGGTTATACTGATTTTTACGTGGGTACTTTGAATAGATGATCTCCAAAAAATATGGTCAGGGTTAGTTATTTGTTCACTCTTGGTCTATTGTTTGGGTTCTCTATGTGTATAGCCATTTTGGATATTTGAAAGAGATTATCATTTTGTTTCCTTCTTTCGTAATGAAATATGGTTGGGTTGGTTATCTATGTGTATCTTTGGTGTTGTATCCATTTCCATGGGATAAATTGTATTTATCTATGTGTAGGGTTTATGGTTGTATGGAAGAAAATGTAACATATTAAAGATAAAATTACTTTGGTGGCTATCCAGTATTATTTTAGTAGGTCTTTTACAATTTCTCTATTTGTGGTGATGTAGCTCAAAGTTTCAATGAAGCTTGTGGGTTTGTATTGATTTTTACATGGGTGCTTTGCATAGATGATTAATGTATTGTCAATGTCTTCTTGTTTTATGTTTATATCTTTTGTGGTATACCCATTTTCGAGACTTGAAGGAGATTATCGGTCTTTGTGTGTGGAGAGTGTGTAGTTAAATCTTCTTTGTTTCATGAAAAAAATATGCATAGGGCTACTAATTTTTGGCTGTTGAATGCTATTCTAATACCTCTTTAACAATTTCTTGATTTCTCTATAATATATAGTGAAAGTGGCCCTTGTTTATTCATACATATGTAGACACATATATATACTTTGTGCATCTTTTCTACCATGCACATGGTTTGGTTTTTATTTTCAATGAAGCTTGTGGGATTATACTCTGTTATACATGGGTGTTTTGCATAAATGATTAATTTATTGTTAACCTCTTCTTATATGTTTCTTTTCCTTTATACCTATTTCCATAGGAGCAATTGTAGTTAAATATACTTTTTGTCACTGTTGGTCTACTATATTGATTATCTCTGTATAACTTTGGCATTGCAGCTATTAGCATAGGAGGAATTGTAGCTATCCGTGTGTAGGGTTTAGGGATGTATGAAACCATTCACATATTGTAGATAAAATTGTATTGGTGGGTGTTTACTGTTATCCTAACAACTCTTTTTAGAATTTCTCTATTTGTATATGATATTTAGTATCAGGTGATGTAGCTCGAATTTTCAATGGAGGTTGTGGTCTTATACTGATGTTTGGATGGGTGTTTTGTATACATGATTAATTTATTATTAATGTGTTACTAAGTGATTTTTGTGGCCCTTTTTTATTCTTTGTAGTTATGGTTGTGCAACTTTGGCTTTTTGTAGTTAAATCTTGTTTCTCTTGTTGTTGGCCTCATGTTTAGATTATCTATGTATATCTTTGGTGTTGAGAGCTCTATTTACTATGGGTTTAGGGAAATTGAAGTTAAATATTTTTCCTTCTATTAAAAAAAAATGGTTGGGGTGAGTAATCTTTGTGGCACTTGTTTATTGTTTGAAGTTATCTTTGTGCATTTTTGGCTTCATACCCATTGCTATAGGGGAAACTATAGTTAAATATTCTCAATTTTATGAAAAAATTCTAGCTGCATTGCCTCACACTAAATATTATAGAGAAATAGAGAAATTTTAAAAGAGGTATTAGAATAATACTAATGTAGCTTGGAGTCTCCATTAAGTGTGTGTGTGTGTGTGTGTGTGTGTGTGTGTGTGTGTGTGTGTGTGTGTGTGTAAGAAGGCTATTTCAACAATGTGTTTTAATAAATATATGTTCTCACACATTTTGCAATAAATCAATGTTAAGACTATTGAGCCTACTATCGAAAGGAACAATTAGCAGAGGTTGGATCACATGAATAATAAATTAATCATTTATGAAAAATACCCATATAGACGTACATTTATATATATGCATGTAAACATATAGACATATATATACATGTATACATATCTAAATATATACACATGTATACATACATGCCTACATAACCATAGAATGCATTAACCATTAGGCTAGCAAGCACTTACCATTCACCTTCCCTATTACAATGACAACATTCTCCATTGCCGCTAGCCCACATGATAGCCAATGCCCATGTCACCACAGAAAAAAGGTGCCCTCCCTTAACTCCCCTCAATATGATATAGGATGGAGCAGAACATGATGATTTTAACAATTGTCTACTGCTAAAGCAAGACCACACTTGCTATTTGCACAATGCATCTTAATCAATATAAAACCATCAAACCTGCTATCAATAGGAACAACAAGCACCTGAATAAAGGCATGAACAACAAATAATGTGCTATCAAACCAACACCACAATGACTTTCTCAACAATGCAACTTAATCAATATACTTTCTTGCACATTTTGTAGTGCATCAGTGTTAAACCCCTTCATCCTGCTATCAAAAGCAACAATAAACAGGGCACCAAAGACATGAACAATAAATTAATCATTTATGCAAAAATATATCCATGTGAAACATGCACATATATATATATATATATATATATATATACATACATGTAAACATATGGACATATATATTCATGTATACATATATACGTATATACATCTAAACATATGGACATATATATTCATGTATACATATATACGTATACATACATGTACATATACTCATACATATATACATGTAAACATATACATGTACATATACATACACAGTTGTACATACATGAAATTAGTTTTCCCAGTGTTATATAGTAAATGTCTTTTCATAGATATTTTATCCTTTTGATATTTTCCTATAATATTGAGTGCCAAATAATGTTTCTTGGATTATGAATTGGAAAGTGAACTATTATATAGATTTGTCTAGGTACGATATAAGTTTTTCTCTCTCCTGTCTTTATATTTATTAGCGCTAGAAGCATATCTATATTTATTCTTTTGTTAAACAAGTGCAATCAAGGAAAATGTACATCATCAAAGCACATGGATGCAATGATTAAGGGAAATATATTTTCATGTCTTTCAAAAGATCAGTGCATGTGTACTTGCATGTCTATATATATGTATGTATGTTTTACTAATAGTTCTCTTAAACAGTTTCCTCATTTACTCTACAATACTCAATGGCAGATAATGTAGTTGTTATACAATTCCTCTATTTTCTAGTAGACTACAAAGAAGTTGGGAATCAAAGTAAAGGGTATGTGCACAATCATCATGGAAAAAGTAGGCCCTTAAGTGGCAAAATATTCAAAAAAAATAGAGTTAGGAAACTTGACGTAAACATTTCAATAAATTATCTATATTATTTCAAAAATATGTAAGAATAGAATCTATAGAAAATTGAATGTAGTTTCTAAACTACTAGGTTTGTTTAAAAAAAACAAATCTATTTGGTAAAAATTTGAAATTTCAATGTAGTGGTACTTGAATTTCAGGTAAAAAAGAAGAAGTAGGTGTCGGTCTGACCACCCTAACCACAATAAAATGATAATATTTTTTATAATATTTTAGATATAATTATATGACTCATGCCTTGATGTGATGCATATATTTTTGTAATTTTTTTCCAAGTAAATAATTAATTATGACTTTTTTATTACAACTTTTTAAAAAATATAAAGACTTGTATGTTTGACCACCTTAATTTGGCCAAAACTTCATGAAATTCAATTTTTCTTTTTTTAATCCTACAGTATGTGAAGCATAGAATGTGATGCATGTTTTGGATTCAAAAAATGTGATACCGTTTGAAATCTATAGATGTTTTTCAATTAGCCTATCAATCAGGACTTTAGTCATAATTTGAATAGAAAATGAATAATAATTACTTATTAAATTCAAAATAAAGAATAATTTATATCATTGGAAAGCTGAGAATCTCCTTTAAAAACCCTTTTTATTTCATCAATTTTGGGTAAAAAAATAGTCGTCAGCCACATACCCATCATATTGCCACTTTTTGGCCCATCATGATCCTGCACACACCCTAAAATGAAAAGCATGGCAGCTCAATGAATATACAAATGTATATAGGAAAAGGGAAGAATAAATTGTGTGGCGATTCACAATCTATAGTGTCCTCTTTGCAAGGATTTGAAGCGAAATCAATCAAAGGTTTTTGAGAGGGCTAATTGTACAAAATGTGAATGGCAGCAAAGATGCATAGAGTGTAGATATGTGTCTACATATGTATATATGTATATGTGTATATATGTATGTATGTATGTATGTATGTATGTATGTATGTATGTATGTATGTATGTATGTATATATATGTGTGTGTGTGTGTGTATGTGTGTGTGTATGTGTATATATATATGTATATGTATATGTGTGCATATATGTATATGTTGATGTAGATATATATATATGTGTGTGTGTGTGTGTGTGTGTGTGTGTATTTATGGATGCATGTGTGTGTATATATATACATATATTACTTGGTTTGGTGGTTGTGGAAGTGGTCACCTTGATACATGAAAGGTGAATGGTAAGTGTTTGCTGCTGTGGGGGTTAATGCATTCTGTTGTTGTAGTCCAATGGGAGATGATGAAGTAGATGCAATATTGAATGTAGTAGTGTGGAAAAGTATACTTTGATTAAGTTGCATATAAGAAACTCTTCATTATGGTGGCTTGTGCCTTCTATTATCCATTTGAAAAAAGTTATGTGAGGATAATATATTGACTAGGTTGCATTGTTGAAAGTGGCATTGTTGTGTTGATTTCATAGTAGAGCACTACGTTAGATGTGTGTTCCCTACTGCTTTAATAGCAGATTGTAGCGAAAATGGCTCTTTTGACAATGCAACTTAATCAATGTGCTTCCTTGCACATTATGCAGAAAATGTGACGTGCATAGGGTGGAGTTAAATATTATAGAGCAACACAGAAATTATGGAACAACTATTGTAGAACAAATCTTCTTGATGATTTCACTGATGAAAATCATGTTGGAAACTTCAAATAGATAAGAAACCCTCTATATATCCATATATATACAATCCCTCCTATTTTAATTTGTGTGGTTCTTCACTGTTTCCCTAATAGTCCAGTTAGAATTTGTGTTTTTCTCTAATAATATGTATATATGTATGTACAGATGTATATGTATGAATGTACATATATATATGTATATATGT
Organism: Sequoia sempervirens; assembly: GCA_007258455.2. Lineage (NCBI taxonomy): Eukaryota > Viridiplantae > Streptophyta > Pinopsida > Cupressales > Cupressaceae > Sequoia > Sequoia sempervirens. Next base: position 376,443,563 of record VDFB02281492.1, on the reverse strand, counting down.
CTATGGGAAAGTATACTGAAAAATGTGTGGGAAAATATATTGGTTGGGTTGGTTTGTTGAAATATCCATTGTGGTGTTGGTTTGATAGCAAATTCTTATAAAATTATTCAAATGTAGAAGAGTTGCCTACAATTGATAATGAGAGTGTGGAGCTTGTCTCTTCAACAAAAGATATTCGTAAATGTTCCTCATTGGTGAATAAGTATTGCATGAAAAATTATGGAGCTACAATTTACAACATAGCTATTAGATAGAATGGTTGTGTTCTATTAAAACATGTTTCATGATATTCTTTTCCCTCATCTATTTGACTATCAATAACTTTCATGATATTGTTTTCTACTCATCTATTTGAAGCTTCCTATGGAAGAGTATTTTATTGTTCTTGTAACAAGAATTGTTTTGTAATCTTTAAAAAAAAAAAACTTTAGTGTGCTTAATTTGTTTGGATAGAGAATGTTATCATTCAGATATATTGTTGTATATATAGATGAATACATACATGTGTCCATATGGATATATACATCTTCTTAATTGTGTTTTCCAAAATGTTTAAATAGAGGAAAAATTGAACCCATATATGTATTTAAGGCTTTCTATTCTTGTTGTTCTCTATTCCATTGTTTCTATTAAGAAAGACGAATGAGAAAGTAGCAATGTATACAAATGCTTGCATATATGCATTTATACAAATATATGAAGAAGATTGTATGCATTCTAAGTTCTCCACAAGTTGGTATTGAATGTTGGAATACATTAATCTTTGATTTTTTACTGTGGTATAGAGTTGTTAATGATTCAACTATGATTGGAAGATTCCTTTCCTTTAAAGGATTCTACAACTACCTCTACGGAGTTGGCATCCATGGATGGGTGTCCAGAGTCCCCAAAAATTGATTTGGTGTCAAATTGTAAACTTGATGTTGTGGAGTCCAGCTCTGAGGATTCCATCCACTAGCCTAAAGAATTTGATTCTATAAGTTTTCCTTCCTCTTTCATTGTACCTATTGGAAACTTGCTCTTATTGTATCCTACCTTTCTTGTTGTTCTTGCTTGATTGGCATTTAGGTATATACATATATAGCTAGCCCTATTAGAGGATATAGATATGAAAGTAGAGATGCTCTGATATTTTGGAGGATATAGATATGAAAGTAGACATGCATTGATCTTTTTGAGCACATAATAATGTATCTCTTTGCAACCTCCATTTTCCTTGCTCATTTTATCGATTTGGTGTCATGATCTACATTTTGCTTGATTGCATTTTTGTTTTTAGGCTGCAAAGAAAGATCCAAATTTGACTCCATTTGCAGTTCTTTCTATCAATGCCGGCGATGTTGTTCCCTATCTAGTCCTTCAACTTTTTTCCTTAAAAAAATTAGCAGTTATGAAGGGCAAGTTGAGCGATGCAAGGTTGTCTTGTCTGATGGCCACCATTTACAAATAAGAACTTTGCCTTCCAAATGCAATGATATGTTGTTTACAGGTACCTTGAAAATAGGGTCCCTTGTATGTTTAAAATATTACATCTGTAGGAATATCCAAGATTCAAGGTGGGTTTTGTTGTTTTTTGTCTATGCGAAACAATTCTCACTTTTTCATTTCTATCTCATATAATTTTTCCAATACATTGTTTTGCTTCTTTTCTAGGGCCTTAATCATATCCAACTTAGTTGTAATTATTTTTGATTGTCAAATTATTGGGACCCCTGACTCACCTTCCCCTTCTAAACGGGCTCCTAAATTTGGTTTGTAGGTGTCCCCTAAAAAACAAAACAACCCTCCAAAGGTCAACCCTATTAAAGCTTTGAAAATTTATCAAAATGTTTGGATAGTGAAAGGGTGTGTAACACATATTAGGGAGATGCATCCTTTTTTGAAACAAAGAGGTGAAGGGAAACTATTTAGTTTTGACATTATAGATGTGGAGGGGACAAAAATACGTAGTAATTGTTTTGATGATATTGATGAATTGCATAATGGTCGAGTTGAGGTGGGGTTTACTTATTTAATATCGAGGGGATTGGTTAAGGAAGCCAATACAAGACTCAATAAATTAAATAGTAATCTTGAGATTGTTTTGGAAGAAAAATCAACAATAAAATGATCTGAAGATGAGATTCTTGTCCCAAAAAAAAAACTACTTTTGTGTCAGTTAGTGAAATAAGCAACTATAGTGATAACAACTTTGTTGATATTATTGGCATTGTAGTGCATGTTGGGTACATTTCAACTATTCATAGGAGAAACAGATCTGAAACAATTTGATGAACCATTAAACTATATGATATCTCTACTTCTCTCATTGATGTTAATCTGTGGGGCATAGGCTGGCAAGAAAAAGGTGACACCTTGCACCAGATGTATCTTTTTGGTGAAATAGTGATTGTTGATGTCCATAGTGGCCGTGTAGGCTACTTTAATGGAAAAGTTATCAACACATCAATAGGAACAATCCTTGAAATTAACCCTTCTATTCTAGAGGAAAACACTCTTAGATCTAAGGGGCCAATTAAAGTAGACCAACTAGCTTCAACTTCTTTTTCACCTTGGAGGTTGCATCCTTCAAATGATAGAGTTACTATTGCATTTATCTTAAACAATTACCTTTGTTTGGGAGAAACTATTGAATCCATTTTCAAAGAAACCATTCAAATTGCAAAAACTAAATCTTTTTGTTACCCTACTTGCCCCTTGTTGGTTAATGGTAAAGAATACAAAAGGAAATACACAAACCCTCATGCTGATGTTTAGTTTTGTGATCATTGCCAGATGGAAATTGAGGAGTGCAACTATCGATATCTTCTATAGTTAAAGTTGTAGAACCATTTAGGCAGCCTTTGGTGTGTTTCTTTTGATGAAGTTACCACTCGTTTGTTGCAGATGCTAGCAAAATACCTCTATGCATTGCAAGACAACTTTGACTCTACAATAGATCTTGTTGCTCTTATTAAAGGCCTTGTTTGTAAAGCATATATCTTCACTACTTTGATTAGAACAAAAACGTTTAATTCAGAGGAACACTTGAAAACAATGATCGCCAAAGCAATGAATGTTGATTTCAAAGTAGAGTGTAAACTATTGCTTGTAGACATAATGAAGATATCCACTCCTTATGCAGAAAAGGGCTCCACTAGCGAGCCTATGCTTTGACTACTCTCTTCCACTTCTAATCATTTATCATAGATTTGACTTTTAAATGCTAACTATGGCATGCTAATACTTTTGTTTTAAGAAATATGGACACAATTTATACCTATGTTTGCATCTACATATTTGCATGTTTATTTACTTGCCATCTTTTTTATTATACCATGGTGCATTGATTTTGTTGTCATTCTTGCTTTTGAATATTTCAAATCAGTTGGATGGTTATATGATATGTTTACATAGATTAGAATTTGGAATACAACTGAACAATTTAGTCCCACATATATTTCAAATATTTTCTATATGAGCAATACTTGACAATATATTTTAATATATATTAAGTATTTTGTATATGGCTAATCATTGAGATTAAAAAAATTTATGTGACATTTAAAATTTTCATGAATCGTATAAGTTTTTTCATTATGCTAAAATGAGGAATGATAAATTATCTATTGCATTAGTTTAATGACATTGTATTTTATTTAAAATTTCTTTGAATGCTAATGACTCTTGGTTCTTCGTTTGCATTCACATACAAATTTAATCAATACATGTGTGTGTGTGTGTGTGTGTGTGTGCTTCTAGGTCTAATGAATATCAAAAGTAGGAAAGAGATAAACTTATGTCATGCCTGGACCAATCTATATAACAATTCACTTCCCAATTCAATATTCAAGCTATTATAAAGACATTTACTATTTGAGAAAGGAAAGCGTGAAAAACCTATTAAAAAGGAATTTACTATATAACAGTTACCTTCACAATTGTAAATTTATGATTTCTTTGCAAGGCTTATTCACCGATGAGGAACATTTAGGGAGATCGTTTGTTTAAGAGGTAAGATCCAGGCTATCAATAAAAGCATTCAAGAAGACAAGCGATAAACAAAGGGCAAGAAGTATGTCTGTAGGTATATGTATATGTATATGTATATGTATATGTATATTTATATGTATATGTATATGCATATTTATATGTATATGTATATTTATATATATACGTACATGTATGCATATGCATATATATGTGTATGTGTATTTATATGTATATGTATATATGTATATGTATATGTATATGCATATGTATATGTATGTATATGTATATGAATATGCATATGTATATGTATATGTATATGTATATGTATATGTATATGTATATGTATGTGTATATCTATATGTATAATGTTAATGTATATAATTTTCTTTTTGTATTCCTTTTACACATATATAGCCTTATGTATATTCCATTTTTTCCTTTGGTTGCATTGTTCGGTGGGTGTAGAATCGTTAAAACCTCCCATGCACTTCCATTGCTTCACGGATTGAATGTTCAACAAGTGTTGTGTTCTGTAATCTTCACTACATTGTAGATGTATTATTGTTGTAAGTTGTTTTTCCTATGTCTTTTTGGCCATTTCATACACACCTAACCACAAATATATATTATCATAATTTTTTTTTCTAAATTTATTATTTACTAGCTTATGGGTTTAAGAGTTCCCTTGTTGTAGGGCTAGAGATCCTTCAGTGCAAAAGAAAGTTTTACGCTTGCCCCTTTTCTTTTTGCATGGTTACTTACATTCCAAAACATACCAAAATAAGATATGTCTATACAATTATTCCTATACATTGTATGCTTTCAAACAAAACCTTTGTTGTTTCTTTCTTCTCTTCCTTTAAGCAAAATTTTCTATATTTCATCTGTGGAATTCCATTTTCTATAGTTCTTTATGGGGCATTCTCTTTTCCTAAAAAAGTTATTGGAGCTATAAGAGCTCTAAGAAATCAAATATATGTATTGGAAGGTGGAAATTTTTTAGCATGTTCACTATTCTTAGGAACTATCCAGTTTCCACTTCTTCCACATATATATATTCAGCTCTAATAGAGGAATTGTATGAAAAGTATGACAATAACACTTATTTGTTACTAAATATTATACATAAGAATTCAATTCCCCTATATTGAGTCAACCAGGTGCACCATTTCCAACCCACATAATTACCAAGGTCCACATTGCCTCCAAAAAAAAACACATGAGTTCTCACTAGCTACGACATTCCCAATGTCGGCAAATCCAATTCACCCACACCACAATGGCTCTTTTGATAGTACAACTTAATGAAAGTGTGCTCTCCCACATGGCAACATTCAATATAGCATTTACTTCCCCCTCCAACCCCGTATGTTAACAGAAAGATGCATTTGTGCTTGTGCCAACAAACACTTGCCATTCACCTTTCTCCATCCTCACTAGGAAATTTGCAACTGCATTCTTTGCCATGACACTAATATTGCCTTAATAAAAAATTCAAGCTACATGACCTACAAGAAGATTTAATAGTCAAATAGAGAATTCGCAAAAGAGTTATTCCATAACATTTATAGAATCACAACATGAGCCATATATGCAAAATTGATTTTACAAAATACCCATGTGAAATCACTTACACATTCTGCATCACCACAGTTTTGAAGCCCTCCAATTTGCTACAAAATGGATCCATATGCGATGATTTTAACAAAAAAATTCTACCAAACCAACACCATGATGGCCCTTTCAATAAGATAACTTCATCAAAGTATACTTTCTAATATTGCAACATTGAATATAAAGTATACTCTCCCACACGCTAGCATTCAATATTGCATTTACTTCATCTGCTACCATTGTGCAATGGGAGGAAGCATTGGGCCTCGCACAGAAAAAGGCTTCCATTCACATTCCCTCTATCTAGTGCACCATTCTCAACCACCCCCACCCCATGTAATAACCAACACCCACATAACCAAATAAAAAAAATGGTGGCCCCATCGCCCCCCCTAGCAGTTCCCCCTCACTAGAAAATCCAATTTGCTATTGTGCTGACGAAAACCATAGTGGTGACTTCAAACAAAAAATCCCCAACCCATGTAATTGATAAACCCCACCAATCCAGTATACGTATACATGTATACATATGTATACATGCATATATGTATATATATATATATATCCAATGTATATATAGATGCAATGGATCTATATATATATCTATATATATGTATAGTGTACCTCCTGCTTGATGAGTAGTTTGCATAGATGGTTAATTTATTATCTGTGTTGTCAAATTTTTGTATCTTTGTCATTTTAACAACTGTGCAAATTTAAAAAAGATTAGTCTTTTGTATGGATGGAGGAATTGCAATTAAATGTCCTTTCTTCCGCTAGAAAAATATGCTCAAGGTTAGTATTTTTTTTCCATTAGTTTATGGTTCTTCTTATCTGTCTCTATTAACCAATGAGGAAGATTTAGGTAGATCCTTTGTTTAAGAGGTAACTTTCATGCTCTCAGTAAAAGTCAAACCCCATTCCCAGCAATTCCAATTCACATCTACACTAATGAAAACCCCAGCTGAGACTTCAAACAAAAACCCCCAGCCCATTTAATTTCTAAGCTCCACCCTCATTTGAAAAAACAATTGCCACTTAGCTTACACCTATCCAGCTGATGAGCCTAAAATATGCTCATAATTTGATGTTATGATAAACTTTTAAATGACTTCATTTTTGCTATTTCATGGCTGTTTAAACTTTGTTGAAACCTTTTATGGGGATATCCTGTAGCAAGACACTTTTATATTCCTGCAACCTTTTGTGTTGACTTGATTGCATTTATTGCCCTGTTGACTCCTGAAAATGGCTGGTATATCGTATACAGTTTTTGAATGGTGAAGTAGATTTGAAATGTGTGATTAATGAATAGATATCGTGTATGTACCATATGCCTTTTCTTGTACATCTGTTACCTTTTGTTTCATAGGTTGTTGAAGAATGATCGAGTCAACCACAGCCGATCTCATCCTTGCAGTAAAGCCCATTTCCTGCACGACTTTGAGGAAGCTCCGCCAAAGACTCTTTGACCGAAACCGATTTGGAAAGATTTTTAATGGAAACTCAATCTGGAAAGAGTGGAGTGCTAGATTCTCTCTGAATCGGGTTGAACACATAAATTCATTTGTGAAGTTTGTTCCTTAATTCGGGGATATACTTTACTTCCACGCCTTTCTTTGATGAAGTTAGTTAGTTAGTTGCTCTTTTAATTTAAAAATAAGATACTCCTCCTGCGTGAGGCAGTGATAGAAGATGAATAGAATGAGTAATAGAAGATTTTTAGGTAAGATAGAAATAGAGTAGCAGAGATGATGTAAGAATTAGTATGATAATGAAAGACAGAATCTGTTTGTTCAGAAGCAGAGTTTGTTGTTAGTTTTCACACCAACAAGACAATGTATTTCATTTTGTTTTCATGAATAAAGATCAATGAAGTTCTGAGTTCAGCATCTGTGTAATCAGTAGATGCTTGCTAAGGGGGCCCACTTAGTAAGTATCTGTAGTTAATTAGTTAGATGTTCTTTTTTGCTGATATCGAGTTAGTTTTCATCTTTTGAAGTTTTTACGCAAACTCAGTCTTACACTGCTCCTGCAGCATAGAGAGTCCATCCCTGTGACTATTCCTGCAGCATAAGGCCAGTTCATATTTTGTGCTTCAGTCATAGCTATTATAGTTTCTGTTTTAATCAAGCATAGTTGAGTTAAAGAATTCTGCATTACCATTCTGTAGCTTGGATAGAATTTCTTTCCAGTATGTATTTTTGCTAAGATTTGACCAAAACAAATTCCTAGTGCATATATTTTGCTGCACCATTTAAAGTCTACGTTCCCTAGTTTAACAAGTAAATGAACGTCCACAGAAAGATATTAGTCACCTATCGGAATGCCCAATTCCCAGGAAAGTTTCACTGTGATATTTATATCCTTTTGTGAGTGCGAGCCATTTTTGGCGCCGTTGCCGGGGATGGTGTTTAACTAGGAGTCTGACAAAGTCATTTTCAGCATTAGTTTAGTCTGTTAGTCAAAAATTTTCAAAATCTTTCAAGCCGTTACTCACCATATTGCATGCATAGAAGAAGAAGAGACGCACTGGGAAGGTTCCTCCCTGAAAATCTGTTTATTGAACTACCATTTGACCCAGCTGATAACGAACCTAAGGAAAATCCATTTGCTCGGTTATTCCAGCACCCAGACATGGAAAATAATCCACCTAATAATCCACCTCCTGCATTTGAGTTTCCCATTGTTCCCCAACAAGATATTGACAATCTTAAAAACATCCCCTCTTCCTTGCTTCCAAATTTTTATGGCCTGGTCATAGAAGACCCAGAAACCTTTCTGTTTGAATTTGATGTCTTCTGTCGCAGTTATGACTACAACACCGACGCTCATAAACTGAAGCTATTTCCTTCCACTTTGAAGGAGGGAGCTCTCAGATGGTTCATGAGTCTGGGAAGAGCCATTGTAAATAGTTGGGCAGCCATGCAGACAAAATTCCTTGAAAAAGTATAAGGAATATTGTAAGAGTGCCAGCAAAGGTGATGACATATTCCGAATTCAGCAGAAGGAGGATGAAAGTCTGGAAGATTATATTTCAAGGTTTTTGTTTTCATTAAAAAGAAACTCAAACCATACTCTTAACGAGGACTCTCAGAAACTACTCTTTCTAAGGGGAATCAGTGATGCCTGTATTGACGCCCTGGACCTAATGGGAGGAGGTGATATAACTCAACTGCCTTGGGATGATATATAGAAGATATGCCTTAACTACTCTCGAGCAATAGTTAAGAAAGGTAGAGGTCATCATGCTTCAGTGGGGAAGTCTTCTTCTGGTGGAGTTTCCCGAATGGAGATCACAAATCTACTATCTGATTTCAAGCAGGATATCATTAATAATATGGCTACACAATTGGACACTATGCAAGCTCAGAAAAAACATGCAGAAGCTGAGGTAGCTTTGGCTGAGTTCTGTCCCTACTGTAGACAAAAGAAACGTGATTTCAGATGCAAGATGGTGGCTAATCTGGAAGCCAGACAACTGCCTACTGATTTCAAACCAGTGGAAGGTGATGATGATCAAGTGTTCTTTGTTGCACAAAAGAGACCATGGTCCCAAAGGTAAGGTATGCCTCAAGACCCTTTAACTTTTGGTAATCCCTATTCTGGCTATAATAACCAATGGCAACAAGCATATGGACCACCACCACCATGGAATCCGCCTCAACCAAGTTGGCCTAATTATCAAACCCCACAGTGGCAATCTCCTCAAGGAGGTTGGCAGCAGCCACAAGGTCAATGGACCCCACCTTTAGGAAATTGGCAACAAAATACTTAATGGAGAGGTCCTCAACAATGGCAAAACTAGTCTCATGGGTTCCTCCAGCCTCCACAGCCACAACAACAGGCCCTTATGCCGCCTCCTGCAGCAACTACCACAAATCCTGGACCTCCAAAGCAAACGCCTATGCCTGCCCAGCCGTTGCCTAATCCCAATAATAAGCAACAATAGTAGCCTCAACAGCCTGTGTATATTTCTGAAGCCAACCAATATCAAGCTTATGCCTTAAATGTTAATAACATCCATCTGAGGTCTGGAACTACTTTACATGTTCCCAAACCACCTCTGATTATAGAAATATCTGATTCACCCCTTGAAGAATCTAATGCACCTGTTGTTTCCACTGAGCACATGCCTATACCCGATATAGTTTCTATGGAACCTGTTCTGCAGAGACAAGATAAACCACCTTTTCCTCAGAGGTTACAAAATACTAAATCTAAACTCATAGAAGAACCCACTTTTGATATTCTAGATCAGCTCAAGAATGTGCAAATTCAAATCCCTTTGTTTCAGACTATTCAAGAAGCCTGTTTGAAGAATCCTGGACGAAAGAAAAAGGATCCCCAAAAAATTCATGTCTTAGGGAAATTGGCTGATATAATGTTGGGAAATGTAGTCATTCCAAAGTATATTGATCCTGGAAGCCCTGTAGTACAGATACATATAAATGGCCAGGTTGTAAAAAATGTTTTGATTGATTTAGGAGCTGCCATTAATGTAATGACAAAGCATACTATGGACTCCTTGAATATTTCAAACATTAGGTCTACACCCACAATTCTGCAGCTTGCAGACAGCTCCACAATCAAACCTGATGGGATGATAGAAGATGTAATTATCACTCTTGAATCTTGGGAGTATCCTGCTGATTTTACAATATTATCAGTTAAGGCAACTTTAGGAGGGTATCCAGTTATCCTTGGTAGGCCATGGTTAGCAACTACTGATACTTTTATAGGATGTTGTTCTGGAGATATGACCATTTCTGATGGGCAGTCCACAAAGAAATTGGCTTTGTATCCGCCTGTTAAACCTCAACAAGATTTGTCCCAACTTGTTTGGCCAGATGTGGGAGAAGAAACTGAAGAAGCCAATTCTTTGGCTCAATTGATGATGCTTCAAAATGATCCATTCTCTCAACTTCAAAGTGAAGATGCTTTGCTTTTTCAAATTCTGCAATTCAATCTTGATGCAGATAGTTTATCTGATCTAAGTGACAATCAGCATCAATATTTCCTACAGCAGCTAGATTCCAAGAATTCATTGCCTAAACTTCTGACAATTTTTCATAACTTTCTTCCACAAGAGGTACAAACATTACCTGTTGATTCTATGAGTAATCTCATTAAGCAGATAGAATTGTCTCTATATCATTGTTTGAATGTTAATAGCAAGTTGTCTCAGTCTCAAGAGGATGACTTATTAAAAATGGTACAAGAACAGCATAAATCTTTTGCATGGGAATATGGGGACATGCAGGGAATAGATCATCGAGTCTGTACTCATAGGATATATATCAAAGAAGATTGTTTACTAGTTAGACAACCTCGGAGAAGAGTAAATCCAGCACTTAGAGAAATAGTGAAAAATAAACTTCAAAAGTTGTTTGATGCTGGTTTTATTTACCTAATTTCTGATAGCCAATGGGTTTCTCCATTAGTCATTGTCCCCAAGAAAGGAGGAAAATGGAGAGTATGTGTAGATTACAGAGAGTTGAACAATGCCACTAAGAAATATCATTTTCCATTACCTTTTGTAGACCAAGTACTAGATTCATTGTCTGGTAAAAGATATTTTTCCTTCTTAGATGGTTACAGTGGGTATAATCAGATAAAAATTGCCCCTGAAGATCAAGACAAGACCACTTTTACCTGTCCATGGGGAACATTTGCTTATTCGGTCTTGCCTTTTGGCTTATGCAATGCACCAGCAACATTTCAGAGAGCAGTAATTAGTATATTTGCTAATATATCTCATGAATGTATGGAGATTTATATGGATAATTTCACTACATATGGAGTCACATTTGAAGAAGCACTGGTGAATTTAGAAAAATTATTAAAAAGGTGTAGAGAGAAAAATTTATCTCTAAATAGTGAAAAGTGCTTTCTAATGATGGAAGAAGGTATTGTTCTAGGTCATCATATTTCAAAGCATGGAATTCAGGTTGACCCTGCTAAAATTGAAGTTATTCAAAATTTACAAACTCCTGCAAAACAAAAAGATGTTAGAAGTTTTCTTGGTCATGCAGGGTATTATAGAAGGTTTATAAAAGACTTTAGTAAAATTGTTAGTCCACTTTATGCTTTGTTAACAAAGGATTCCCAATTTGAGTGGACCGAGGCCTACGAAAAATCCTTCCTCCAGCTAAAGGACTTGCTTACCAAAGCCCCTATTCTTCAAGGTCCAAAATGGAACTTGCCTTTTCACATACATGCTGATGCATCTGATTTTGGTATAGGAGCAGTTTTAAGTCAAAAAGAAAATTCAATTGAGCATGCTCTCTACTTTATTAGCAAAAATCTTCAAGGTCCTGAGCTTAACTATACTGTTACAGAAAAGGAATTGCTTGCAGTAGTATATACTTTGAATAAATTCAGGCATTGTCACAGGTTATCAGATATTTGTCCACACTGACCATGCAGCAATCAAGTACCTGATGAACAAACCTGCCATTTCTGGTAGATTGGCACGATGGCTCCTGTTGTTACAAGAATTTGATATCACAATCATTGACAAACCAGGAAGGGCTAATGTGGTAGCTAACTTCTTATCAAGACTTCAATCAGCTGCATCTGAGGAACAAGAGGTCATTGATGATAGATTTCCAAATGAACACTTGTTTTCCATTGCTGCACATACACCCTGGTATGCAGATATTGCTAATTATCTGGCAGCAAATAGAATACCAGCTCATTTTTCCACAAAAGAAAAGAAGTTGTTGACAGAGAAAAGTTTTAACTTTACCTAGATTGCCAATTGTCTGTTCTATACTAGCCCTGATCAAGTAATGCGAAGATGTGTAAGAGAAGATGAGACTTATGATATCTTGCATGCCTAACATGATGAACCATGTGGAGGGCATTTTGCAGCAAAAAGAACAGCAATGAAGGTTCTTACAACAGGGTATTACAGGCCAACATTACACAAGGATGATGTGGCCTATACAAGGAAGTGTGACAGATGCCAGCATATGGGAAGACCAACTAAATCAGATGAAATGCCACTATATCCGTAGGTAATAGTAACCCCTTTTGATAAATGGGGGATGGATTTTGTGGGACCAATTGATCCACCATCAAATGGAAAGTCATATATTCTAGTTTACACGGATTATGTCACAAAATGGGTCGAGGTAAAAGCTATGACTAATGCTCGAGATAACAAAGTTGCTGAATTTTTGTATGAACAAATTTTCACTAGATTTGGAGTTCCCAGAGAGCTTGTAACTGATCAAGGAGCTCAGTTTACGTCAAATCTGATCACTGCATTTAAGAATGACTATAAGATCAAACACAGGAAGTCCAGTCCCTATCATCCTCAAGCCAATGGTTAGGCGGAGGTAACAAACAGAGAAATTGAAGCGATCCTCACAAAGACAGTGCAGATTCATAAGAAAGACTGGAGTAATAGACTTCCTGAAGCAGTTTGGGCTTACAGAACTACATGGAAAACAACAACTGGGTTTACACCTTTTGAGTTGCTCTATGGGAAAACAACTATGTTACCCATTGAATTTGAACATAAAACTTTGAAGATAGCTCTTGAACTCAACATGGACTTATTCGAAGCACAGAAGGACCATCTCCTGCAGCTAAATGCTTTGGACAGAATGATAAAAGCCGCCCTACAGCATACAGAAGTAATCCAACAGCAGAGAAAGAGATGGCATGATCAGCACATCAAAACTAGAAAATTTTTTGCTGGAGATTGAGCTTTGTTATATGATTCCAGGTACCAAGAAAACTAGGGTAAACTCACAACACGCTGGCTTGGACCCTATGAGGTTGAAAATGTATTTGACAATGGAGCTGTGTAGCTAGTCACAATTGATCCAGTCCGTTTCAAATTGCTCGTCAATGGCCACCAACTCTGACTGTACCATAAGCCAGTTTCCAAGGAAGACTTCATGAAGCAGTTCATTCAGGTTCCTCCCGCTACTCTTCCTGCAGCCGAAGGCTCTAGCCTTTCTCCTGCAGCGTTCCCGTAATTTTCAAAAAGCATGCCCATAATAAAGATTTTCTTTTTAAGAAAACCCCTTTTCTCCATTTTCATTTATCGCCCCCACCTCACTTCTTTACCTTCCATCCATCCATCCCATCCATCCATTTCATTCGTACATTTCATCTGCCCACGTCACCCATCCACCTCATTCATCTGCATCAACCTTAATTAAGATATCTTTCCAACTTGTTAATTCATGCAGCGCCGTCATCTTTCTTCACACGTACGTGCAATTACTAAAGGTACGCCATATCTTTTTTTTCGCATATTTGATTTATTTCATTCTATTCAATTACTACTATGCATGTACCGGTCATTATCACCCGAATCTCTACCTATTTTTTAGTACATGTGAGGACACATTTCATCTTTTAAGTAGGGGGCGGGGTAATCCATTGTTTGAAGCCTGTCTTTTCGCCGCTGCCATAACTGCAAAATAATCTTTCTTTAATATATTTCTGGTACTTTCCAAATGTGATTGCATGACCTTCTTTAATGCATCTTTTTCTTGCAAACTACGATTAAGACTGCTTGTTTAAAAAAATTCATTTTTTGAAAGAAGAAAGAAATGTGGCGGCCTGACAGAGAAAAACTAGAGCAGAAAAGGAAATAAAGAATTTGAATCTTCAGCAAGAAATTGAGCTCAGCTAGAAAAACTGTAACATGGGTGGTTAGTTGGTACGACATGAGCCTGTAGCTCATGAATTGTTGTTGCAAAACCCACAGACAGCCCAAGCATTTAGCCTCTTTGGATGGTTAAATTATTTTCTGAGTTTAAATAATTTTGATGAGGAGGCTGCGACAGAATTTCTGAGAACACTTTCTGAAGGGGAAGCCACCGTATGGGGTCTAACAGTCATTGCAACCGAAGACAGAATTGCTGAGGTAACCGGGCTCCCAGCCGTTGGAGAAATTTTTTTTTCAGATGCTGCAGCTGCAAGGGCTGAATTTTCGATGCCTGCTGATGGACCTCTGGACATCTCCAAGCAAGGATGCAAGCGAGTGTCACTACCTCTTCCATATTCAGAGTATGCCACTTATATAATGAGGTATTTAACCTGTGAAGGCCGTTTTTCCTATTTGCATTCGCATCATTTTAAATTATTAAGTCATATAAGGCATGGGTTGGTTGTGAATGTTCTGAATTTCTTGTTAAAGTTTTTAGAGCAAAGTGCCCATGGAACTCAACAGGGGAAAGATAACTCTGTCACTCATCATGGCCTGATTAAATTGCTTATTGAGCATTCTTTGAGAGACATTTCACCTATCTCTTGGCAACAATTTGTTGCCCAAAAGAGTTTACAACCTCTACAACCCCCTAGGGTAATTACCCCATGGCCTCAAAGAAAGAAGAAATAAATTGCATCTACTAGTGGAACAGGGCAAGGGTCGTCTACTCCTGTAGCACCCGATCCTGTAGCTGTCACAGCTGAATCCTCTGCTAGGGTACAAACTAGGTCTGCCGCTAGGAGGGAGAAAGGAAAATCAAAGGCAGAAGGGTCCCCAGAATCTGACCCTCATTCTCAGAAAAGGCAATGCTCCTCTCTTGTAGCACCTTCTCCTGCAGCAGTCTCTCCTACAGCAACAACTGTTGATATTACCAGTTCACCATCATCCTCTGGTAGGGAAGAGCCCCCTAAACAAACAAGAAAAAGAAAAGCTACCGAAACACCCCCTGCAGCCACATCAATACCAAAAAGGGTTTCCACAAGGAAATAATTTAGGACCTCCCCTGTTTCACCACAACCTGAGGTGATTGTAATTTCAGAAGGGTCTATTGAATATGAATTTAATGTTTCTCGGAATGAATCTGAGAATGCTTCTTAGAGTTCGGTTGTTCCTGAAGAGGAACAAGTAGAGACAAAAGAAGCAGGGCATAATGGGCAAGAGTTGCCAAGTCTTGATGATCTGGTTAATGCTGCTATGCAATTCTCAGAGGAAGCATAGACTTCTTCACCGCAGCAACAAGAAGAATTTATCCTGCAGCAAGAACAAGAACAGGATGAACAACTAAATGTGCCTAATGAAGTTGTATTTCATCCTGCAATGTGTAAAGCCATTGTTGTGTATAAGAGGACCTTTTTAATTGAATTTCTGGAATTTGTTAAAAATAATTGGGAAACAGTTACACTGCAAACTGTGACTTTTCGACACATTGCTCAGACTGATATGCAACAAAGTCTGTGGCAAATAGAAAAGAATAAATTGAAAAAGAAAATTGAAAATCAGAAACAGGAAATTGCTGAATTAAAAGCAAAAATGGATGAAATGCTAAAGGTAACTAGTCAAATCATGGAATGCAGACCACAACCCAGAGTTTATGCTCTGTGCCTCAAAGAACAGTTTTTATGGTTTCAGTTGATGAGAATTTCCAGAAACCAGGACCCCATAATTCATTCTGCCAAAGAGTTTTATGAAGCATATCAAGCAGCCCCTAACTGGTTAAGGAATTCTCTGTGTGAATTCTATTTGCATGGATTTTTAATACCATTTGAAACAGAATGGAATCCTCTTCCATACATTGGTGATATTCATTTGAGAGCATTCATGTCGTGGGCAGTAAATGAGGTGAATTATGGCAGACAGTGGGAAACGTATGAGGAAATTGAGAAAACAGAGCCTGTCCCATTACGCTCTCAAAGTTCAAACCCACATGCAATGCTGAAAGATTGGTTTGAATTGACATATGGTATTAATAATGTTTCAGCCAGAGAAAAAATATTTGATATCAGAAAGCAAGTATATGATGAATTCCAGGCACAGCAATATTCATTTTGGAGATTAGCATATACCAGAACTGAGAAAAGATGGGAAAAATTGACTATTGGGTTAAGAAAGTCAGAACCACATGGTCCCTTAAACTTTACAGCTGCACTCAAATGAACCAGTAGATATATTCAATTGGGACTTCAAACAAGATTTGAATTGTGGCTGCCACTGACATTCAGACCCCCTATGCTAATGTGGCCCCTGTATCCTCATTAGGCTATAAATCTTAACAATGAATTAGAAGACCGCAGATATGAAAGGTGCTGGGATTTCAGAGGATTCTATTACAGGTTTGGACATCCATTCCAGAGTCATGCAGCCACTACTGACTTCAGAGAAACCACCAGGAAAGTTAATGCTAGAGGACTAGCATTGGGCTAAGTAGGGGGCAGTGATGAGCCTAAAATATGCTCATAATTTGATGTTATGATAAACTTTTAAATGACTTCATTTTTGCTATTTCATGGCTGTTTAAACTTTGTTGAAACCTTTTATGGGGATATCCTGTAGCAAGACACTTTTATATTCCTGCAGCCTATTGTGTTGACTTGATTGCATTTATTGCCCTGTTGACTCCCGAAAATGGCTGGTATATCGTATACAATTTTTGAATGGTGAAGTAGATTTGAAACGTGTGATTAATGAATAGATATCGTGTATGTACCATATGCCTTTTCTTACGCATCTGTTACCTTTTATTTCACAGGTTGTTGAAGAATGATCAAGTCAACCGCAGCCGATCTCAGCCTTGCAGTAAAGCCCATTTCCTACACGACTTTGAGGAAGCTCCGCCAAAGACTCTTTGACCGAAACTGATTTGGAAAGATTTTTAATGGAAAGTCAATCTGGAAAGAGTGGAGCGCTAGATTCTCTCTGAATCGGGTTGAACACATAAATTCATTTATGAAGTTTGTTCCTTAATTCAGGGATATACTTTACTTCCACGCCTTTCTTTGATGAAGTTAGTTAGTTAGTTGCTCTTTTAATTTAAAAATAAGATACTCCTCCTGCGTGAGGCAGTGATAGAAGATGAATAGAATGAGTAATAGAAGATTTTTAGGTAAGATAGAAACAGAGTAGCAGAGATGATGTAAGAATCAGTATGATAATGAAAGACATAATCTGTTTGTTCAGAAGCAGAGTTTGTTTTTAGTTTTCACACCAACAAGACAATGTATTTCATTCTGTTTTCATGAACAAAGATCAATGAAGTTCTGAGTTCAACATCTGTGTAATCAGTAGATGCTTGCTAAGGGGGCCCACTTAGTAAGTATCTGTAGTTAATTAGTTAGATGTTCTTTTCTGCTGATATCCAGTTAGTTTTCATATTTTGAAGTTTTTATGCAAACTCAGTCTTACACTGCTCCTGCAGCATAGAGAGTCCATCCCTATGACTATTCCTGCAGCATAAGGCCAGTTCATGGTTTGTGCTTCAGTCATAGCTATTACAGTTTCTGTTTTAATCAAGCATAGTTGAGTTAAAGAATTCTGCATTACCATTCTATAGCTTAGATAGAATTTCTTTCCAGTATGTATTTTTGCTAAGATTTGACCAAAACAAATTCCTAGTGCATATATTTTGCTGCGCCATTTAAAGTCTACGTTCCCTGGTTTGACAAGTAAATGAACGTCCACAGAAAGATATTAGTCACCTGTCGGAATGCCCAATTCCCAGGAAAGTTTCACTGTGATATTTATATCCTTTTGTGAGTGCGAGCCACCAGCCAACCCATGTTTACATATAGAGAACTAGGGAAATTGTAACACAACTGTATAAACATCAAAAAATGTGTGTATCCTTCCAACTTCCCAAATTAATTATTCAAACCCACTCCCCCAGGGCAGTGCCTATTTTCTTTATGTTATGCAACAATTATATGATGCCATGATCTGTGAAAAATCCATATAGCACCATAGGCTTAATTTGAAATTTAAGCTACATCAAGTTTGGTATTCAATATGATGAAAAAAAGATTTATAGAAATTACCCATGTAAAACGACTTACAGACTTCATAGCATAATAGTTTGAAAACTGTCAGATCTGTTATAGAATGGAGCCAAGCATGACTATTCTTACAATAGCCTCATATGAAAGAAAGACCACAATAGCTCTTTCAACAATGCAACTTAACTAATACATTTTCTTTCATTGCAAAGAAAAAGAACAATGGAAAATAACAGTTTGTTATAGCAACCTTTGTATAGATGACGGAAAAAGAGTATCATGCAACATATTGGTAGAAGCCAAGCAATCTATGTAATAGTCGTAAGAAATATTAAGATGATACTTAAGGTTCAGATGTATGTTGCTCTTCAGTGTTTCCTTGTTAATTCTTTTACAATTCGCTTGTTTCTCTATATTATCTAATGGTAAATAGTGGAGCCCAACTTTGCAATATATGCATGTGTGTGTGTGTGTGTGTGTATGTTTGTGTGTGTGTGTGTGTAGACATACAAAATTAGCATCATGCACTTAATTAAATTCATATTTTTCCTCTCATTAAATAAATGAAGATCATTAAATCCATTCATGAAATAAATCAAGTCTATTTAATTCAATCTCTAAAGATCATCCATTTAAATTGAATAAATCAACTTTATTTAATTTAAGCCTATCATTATCCCTCTTTTATTAAATAAATCAAACCTTTATTTAATTAAATCTAAAATACTTTTCATCTCCTTTTGATTTATTTTAATCTATAGATCCAAAGTAAAAGGTCAAATCATCTAAATCCCTCACTAAATTAATCTAATCCTGATTATTTAATTTAACTCATGTCACATTCTCTAGATTTTCCCACTTGCACAAATAAATCATTTTAATTCATTTATTAAATCCTCATTTTCCCTCAACAAGGCATCTTTGGAGAATATTCCTTCAAGTTTGAATTTCAAAACAAGTTGACTTGTCCCTTCCAACATGGCATTAACTCCCCTCTTACGTGTCCCCCACTTGGCATTTAAGTCCATTTTTCTCCCTCCAACAAGACAAATTTGAATTTGAAAAGGCCAACTAATCTCATTTATTGGCACATTGACCAAAACTTGCACATTCCTCAACCATTCACATGTTGACAAATGACACTTGCCCATTGGTTGAATTTTTGTCCCACATTGCTCTCTTTTGGGCACTCTTTGAACTTGGTACTCAATAAATAGAAGGCTCTTTATTCATTTCTAACATCCACAATTTATGCAAAGTTACTCTCTTCACATTGAGAGTTAATTTTGTCCACTCCATCTTCAAAGTACTTCATCATTTGCTTATCAAGGGTTGGGAAAGGGTCACTTTTCACAAAAAATTGACACCAATCCACTATGGAATAGGTATTCAATGTGTGTTTCATTTTTTCAATTAGTTTACTTTGCTATTTTGTTTGCAATGCTAGACATGTTGATTTATTTCAGAAGGACATCACTCAATTTGCTTGCTATGAATTGACTTCATGTTGATATATGAGATATAAATCTAGCTTGCAGATATTTGGTGTTACAATATGCATATATATGTATCTATATATGTACATGTATATATATGTATGTGTATAGATGTATATGTATATATATGTGTAGACACGTGAAATTGACATCATGAATTTAATTAGTTCATATTCCCCCATCAATTAAATAAACCAAGTTTAATTGATTTAATCTCTAAGGATCATCCATCTAAAATTAAATAAATTAACTTTATTTAATTTGATCCTATCATTATCCCCCTTAGCTAAATAAATCAAATATTTATTTAACTAAATCTTTATCACCTTTCATCTCCCTTTGATTTGATTTAAATCCCTAAATCTAAGTCAAATGGGTCAAAATCACCTAAACATAATCTAAGCTAATCTAATCCTGATTAACCTAACCTAACCACCCATCACATCCTCTAGCTTTTCCCACTTGCACCAATAAATCATTTTAATTTATTTATAAATTTCTCATTTTCCCTCAACAATGCATCTTTTTGAGAATATTCTCCAAGTTTGAATATGAAGACAAGTTGACTTGTCCCTTCCAACATGGCAATAACTTCTCTCTTGCATGTCCCCCACTCAACATTTAATTCTCAATTTCAAATTTGAATATCCCCCTCTTTGGCACATTGGCCAAAACTTGCACATTCCTCAACCTATCATAATGTGACAAGTGGCTTCATCTTATGTTTCAAATCTTTATCCCTCATTTTCTCTATTTTTATCACTCTTAGTATTTGACATTTTATAAATAAAGGGCTTATTATTCATCAATCCATCTACAATCTCATGCAAAGTCACTCTCTTCAATTGAGAACTAATTTTTTCCACCTCATATCATCTTCAAAAGCATTTCATATCATCAATATCATGGAGCTTAGCAAAGGATTGGGAAAGGGCTTATTTCCATAGAAGCACCAATCCAATATGAGATAGAATTGACATCATGTTTTTATGTGCTTTTTCTTTAGTCAGCTTTTTATTATATTGCATTTTAAAATCATGTTAAATTATCTCATATGGATGTTAAATATTTTCTTTGTTTTAAAAAACTCAGTAACCATGCTTTGTGTGTTAGGATTTTAACCATATGTAGATTTGGCATCCACATAATGGTGCTATAAGGAGGGAAGAGCCCATGACAACCATTTTCAAAAAATTACATGACACAGTTTTCTTGTTTGACTGATAAATTTTAGCTAAAGGCTTTCATGCTTTATTTCATCATCAAACCAAAAATCCTCCAACTCCAATCATAGAATATCTCTGATTTCTTTTATAGCTTTGCACAATTCTTTATTTATTATGTCTTTTGGATCTTCCTTAGCTTCATCCAAAGTTACTTTTCAAGTTCTGGAAAAATGTATCGAAGTTATATTTAAACAATCTCTCTTAATTTATAGTTGTGAATAGATTGTTTAGCATTGGTATGTCTGTATTCCATGATTAAAGAACTACTAAGTGAAATTTACAAATCATTTAGAAATTGAAGTGATTGCAAAAGGCTTTAGAAGATGCCATATTAACTTGAGAGTTTCTAAAAAGCTTTTCAAATCATTTTTACACCTACCAATTTACATTAGCTTAAAAGTTTCTAAAACTCCATGCGTATGAGTACATAGTCAATCGGGCTCTCACAAACATTTTCTAGATTAAAATTAGAATAGCTAAGGCAGTCGGTTTTAACCAAACATTGACTTCCAACTCATGTGTTGGCAATACTTTCTTCACATTGTAAGAAATTAAGGGTCTATTAATTATGCCAAGGGTATCTACCTAAGCATCTGACTAGGGTAATATTTACAGCTAGCTAACTACACTTTTCATGTCATGGATTATTGACCAAAATCCTTTAAAGAAAAAAGGCTTTGAGCTTATTTCATTTATAGGACAAAGACCTATAAGGTTTTTTAGATCTTTATTATTGCCTACATTCAACATATTGTTTAGTGTCCTGGCACGCAAAATATTGTGAGGATCTGAAATGTTGTAGAGCTAAGAAGTGTCTAGAATTTGTAGGAAAAATCCAATAAAATATGCATGAAATCACATCATAGATCAAAGTAGCTACTAACCATTACATTAGTTATTGTCTTCCCATAAGGCCATGTGATCGTCACACTTACCATTTTGACCTTGATTTACTTTGTGTTGGTAGTAGTAATGACTTGAATCGACAAGTTGGAGACTAGTAAGGAAGGCATTAAACATGCTAGGGCAAGGCTTGAAATGAGAGAACAACGCACACTTTAGTGTCATCAGAGACTACATGAAGATCATGCATAACACTTGGTTGCTAAATACAAGCATCAGTATGTTAAGAATGTGTGAACCTTCCAACAATTAGTTTTTCTAGTTTCAAGTTGCTTCACCACATGGTTTATAAAGGGTGGGATTCGCCATCAATCAAATTTTCTCTACATATTTCTTCGAAGATTTTTTTCAAACAAATTCATCTTCCATTTTGGCACAGACAAATAAGATGTTATTAAAGTTTATAGAATTCAGGTTTTACACCTTACAATTGCTTAAAATTTTCTAAAATACTTTTTCTAACAAATGCATTTTGTGCATATCCTACAAATACAACACTCCATGATACCACGTCTCTCCGAGGCAGTCTAAAAAATAGTTCACGTGCCTTATCTCATTTCTTTGAGGCATTCTACCAAAAAGAATTTGTGCCTTGTCTATGTTTCCACATTTTTTGCATATGTGACTACCAAAGATCTTCCTACCATGATTTATGTTACTATTTCAATGGTATATTATGATTTATGTATGTGATGTGTGGTTTATTACATTGCACTTTTTAATACACACATGTTACACACAATCTACTTCACAATCTACTTCAAAATCTACTTCACAATAGACTGTGGTCTATTACATTACCCATGTTAAGCTATCTACTTTAGCCACTGTTTTAATGTGAACATGGTGCAGGTCTATTGTAGCTGACTAACGATGTCCTAGTCCTATTTTTGGTTTATGTGAGATGTGCTTTTGTTTAATCCATGGTACATTGTAGATCTTGGTATAAATTTGCAGATCGATTGAATGACTGAAAGGTGTAGGTGGTGTGCAAATCACTTTAGGAGCATTTAATTCAACCACTAGGTGGATTGAGAATTGGAGCAATGTGGTTGGTGAAACAACTTTATTCACCCTTAAGATTTTCCTATCCTATCGAGATAAATAAATCTCTTATTTGCAAGTGGAAAAGTCTCTTTATGCAAGTTTGATGTTTCTTTGGATATTACAATTAGTGTTGTTTGACATCAGTAGTCAGATCTCACTGGAAATTATTGATGCAAGATAGAGCTCTCTTTATTTTCTCATAATCAAAATTTGTTGATATTGAATGTTGGATATAAACATCTCTTTAAAGCTCCAATGATGAAGGCTGGTGGATTTTAACTTTGGATTAAATAAGACAGTTGCTTTGTTATGACATTGGAAGTACATAGGGGTGGCGTTCGAAGAAGTTATGGATTGTATTCAAATTTGGTGGGGAATTGAATGCTTTATGGCGGTTAGATATTTGGAAGGAATTATCATTTAGGGGTTTTCAATTTTTTTGAAATCCTTCCAATTTATCTTTGATGCTTACATTTAATTTTGATATTAAGATGCTATATAAAAAAAGATAAAGTCTCAAATCATTTTCAAACCATTAGATAGCATCATATGTTTTCATCACTTGAACAATCTTGATTGTTATTTTTTTTCTATTAGAAGTCAATAATATTGCATGAAGAACTCGTGAGCCTTGTCCAAAATTTTCTCAAATATTTGGCATGTCTTGTGTTTCTTTTATCATTTTGCAATACATGCATAACTCATATCTGTGATGTTTATAGGTATAAAGGAAAGCGAAAGGAAAGTGAAAGGAAAGAGAAAAGAAAATGAAGGAAAACAAAGGTGTAAAGGACAAACAAAGAGAATAGATTTTCATTTGCAAGAAGCAATCTTTGGAGGAATCTTGGAGAAATGGAGAATTAAATTCAGAGTTTATAAAGCATTTTTTAATGCTTCAAGCCTCCATTTACTACTTTAATTTTCTATTTTAAGCCAACTAGATCATTGTTTTTTTTTAAAGTTGAATTAAAATTGAACCTTAGAAACTGACTAGACTTCACTTTTGGGCTAAAATTGAAAAATCAACTTCACATTTGATTTTTGGTGCTTAAAATGAACTCATCATTGCTTTAAGGCTAAAATGAACATGTGTCTTTTATGCTTTGTAATATTTTTTGCAAAAAAATCTCATCTAAAAAGGCGTATGCACTCTTCTCGGGCTTCACGAAAATCTTGAGAATCAAAAGTCGTTTTGATGACATTTTTCCCACACACTTCATTTTGGGAACTAAAATTGAACAAAACACTTTGCGAGTGTGAGTAAACTTATTGCATGTGTTCTCCCTTTGTTTCTAAACGAAGGTTCATCGAACTATGAATATGTTTACTCACTTTTGTCTATCTTAGAGGGCCTGCCTTGGGGAAAAAGTATGCACCCAAGGGAACGACTCAACTGGTAACACTCTAAAGCCAAGAGTATTTCCAACCAAGATATAAATGTGGGTATTGGAGTAAATGCCAATATCTTGTGGTTGATTCTGATGAGATGGATCCAAAAGGGGACTCTCGTCGTATGGGTCAATCTCCATGAATGGAAAGTTTGAATTAGAACCCTTCTTTGTAGCAAACAACTAATCCATCCAATGAGTTTATTGAAGTGGTGCATTGGAACTTAGATTCCAAGAAGTTACTTGCCATGTCCGATCTTGGTTAAAATATAGAGGTTAAGACTTCATTCTTAACATACCTTTATATTTTTTCCTTGGTTGCATGTAAAATCATCTCTTCTACTATGAAGGGCATGAGGCAAGCCCACCAAGAAAAATGTACCAATTGAGCTAGGGTGTTATATTGCTTGTGAGTCAGTTTGAAAACATAGTTCTTTGATCGAAAACATTGGAAAACCAACATTCAACATGAGCATTAAATCTCAAACCCTTTAGGAGAAGCAAATATCCTTGAACAAATTCACATGTTATTGCTTTCCCTTGGGATTCGTATCCTTAGAGGCTTCTAAACATTTGGATTTCATCTCAATTTTCTCCTATTAAAGTTAACTTTAGGTAACCTTTGTCTTGATTTCCTTGATTTCCACATAATGCACTTCATGGGATGAAAGAGAATTAGGACATTGGACATCTAGTTTCAAAAGCTAATCAAGAGTGTGTTTGTGGTAAAAAGAATCCATTAAGAAAAGATTAAATCAATTGGACCCCACATATGTGCTTGGCATCTTTTGGTCGTACGATTTTCATGCAAACATTGATCTTTTGATTTTGAATTACTTTTAGAGAAAGGAATGTCCTTCACTATCTTGTTCTCAGAAACAAGTCCTTCCTAGCTTCATTTAGGATCAAATAAAACATTTCACACATCCCAAATATTTATCAAAATCCATCCCACCAAACAACTTTAGAGATTTGGAACACCATTCTAGACTTGGGTAAATCATCAAAATCAAAATCATTTGTTTAGTTAGGTGTATGGGAATGCATCCTTTCTCATACATTTAATTGAACTAGCAATCCTTTGAAAAAGTTCATCCTAAGATAGCATCTAACATCTTAGGGTTTACAAGTTCATTATTTAATCAAACCAATCAAAATCAAACCCTAAGTCTAGCATTGATCCAAAGTTCCTAAACGTTCAACATTCATATCATTCACCCCTTTCATCTTTCATCTCATCATTGGTCCTAAGAACCCTAGAGGTCACTTTTACAACAAGGTCAAAACACAAGAAGAACATGGAATACAAACTTGATCCATACATCATGAGTAATCCAAATCAATTGAACTTTCAAAACCTTACAATGCCAATTGATTATCAAAACTCACACAAGTTATACAATCCATACATGGGATCATTACCTTCTACAGATGTCAATGGTACAACAAGTGTGAGTATGCCCAAATCAAAGATTGGAACACATTTCCTAATGGTAGATCTAAATCCAAACCTACAAGTCTGTCAACCAAACAATCAATACATAAGCCTTCAAATGAACATCATCCCATCAAATCCCTACATGCCAAATGTGAATGCACCAAGTACAACTTTACCAAACATGAACATTTCGAATCCAAACATGAATCCAACAAACTTTGGGATAAATATGTTTATGAATCATACAAATGTTCAAAATCCCAACAAAATGTTAACAACTCCATGTATTAATCCAAGTCAAGGTAACACCATGCAAAATCAAAGTTACCTAAATCAAGGAAATGTGATTCCCAACACCAACAATGTTCAATTTCATCCTATCATGCCAAATTTGAACACCATCCCAAATCATAACATTGTTCGAAATCAATTTGTCCATGATCCCATTCAAAAACCACAAGTATGCATCTCAAATCTACTTGAACAAAAACCAAATCAACTATATCAAGGGAGTCAAGATCAAAATTAAGATCAAATTTAGCGAGATCAAATTGCTACACTTACCAAAATAGTTGAGTCATTGCGCCAAGAGACATCTCCACCACCATTACCCATTTTTAACATCATTCCTTGGTTTAGGGATTCCCCCTTTACCTAGCACTAATCACTCCATCCAAACCAATCCACCTAACACCAATCAAGCCATCACATCAAATCCTTTGAATATACCATCGATATCACACTAACAGATGGTATCTAATCAAATGACAACATCAATCTCAAAAAATAAAAAATTGTCTCCTAAGGACCTATCACCTTGGTCATTCTGACCATTCCTATCACCTTGTTCACTCCAACCACCCCTATCACACCCATCATATTTCAACCCCTCACTACCATGTTCACTCCAAGTGTATCTCAACCACTTGTCACTACATCCAACACAATTCCAAATCCGCCACCACTACCACCAAAACCAAACATAGCAAGACAATATAACATTGTGCTAAAAGCTCACTAGGCCTACGAAAAGGCCATCCAGCAATATCTAGCCATGCAACAAGAAACACAAGCTCAACAAGTGCAACAAGCCTCTCAAGCCACCCAAAAAGAACAAGCACAAACACAAAAAATGATAACCATTGGGGATAATGATGAACATTCAACCATTGATGATAGCATTGACTATCTCCCCACCACAATTGTTGAAAGCAATGATCAAGATCTATCCATAAAATAGCACATTGAAGATGTTTCTATCTCGTCCGAAGAACAAATCAACATACATCAATAGTCACTTTTTGATCATGATCAAGATCCACCAACAATACCCAACAATGATCCAATTCAAGAAATGTCAACATCACTTGACCCTATGGTTGAAGACATTGACAATCTACCGATCACAATTATTGAAAACAATGATCAAAATCTATCCATTAATGAGCACATTCAAGATGTTTCTACCCCATCTGACAACCAACTCACCATACATCAAGAGCCACTTTTTAGTGGTCTATTTCAAGGAGTGTTAGGATTATTTGATCCTATTAACATAATGCACGATCCATCAACCAATGATCATGATGAAAATGCCTCTACATCACCTAATGAGTTAGAGGACATATCTCAAGAATTTATTCCAAATCAAGATCAAAACCTTCCACTAAGGTCTAACAATGGTCCTTTCCAAGACATGCTGACTCCCTTTTACCTCATGGTTATAGATACTGAAGGAAATATGAACTCGACACTTGATCCAAGTACACTCAAAGATCAAGGGGATATTGAATCACTTACAATGACTAATGATCATGCCCAAGAACCCTTTGTAAGTAATACATCCTTTGAAATTAACCCATGTCAAGAACTTGATCCAAAGCATGTCGAAAGCAACTCCAAAATCATTCAAGATCAAGAATTTGTATCTTCAAGATACTACAATAATCTAATGGACACTCTCCTATCTATGCAAGATGATCATATCCATGTAGAACATACTCCTCCATCTACCCATGAGATGCTTTTTGTGGATGCACACGTAGATGATCTTCATTCAGAATAAGATTCCTTTACTCTTGATATTATTACACAAAAAGAGAAAGTTATTAATTCCTATAGCCAAACAGAGTTGTCAACATCAAGATCAAATATATCCCAAATTCAAACTAAGGACATCAGGTATGCGGATATCTAGCATTATCCGCTCAAGGAAATAAGTCAGACAAAATAGTATAATTCAGAGTTAGCAAAGTAGCAAATCGAAATAGCATCATCTACGATGGTCATTTATTAGAGAATGCATTCTAAACAAGACCTCTCAGAACAAGAAAAATCAAATCATGAAGGTACTACTACCACCATACTGGGGGAAACTTCATCTCAAGCAAACGTCAACATAGGGAGCATTAAGAGTCCTTATGATGAAATTAGTGTCAATACTACAACCAGCCACGTCACGAATCTTCATCCACCCATCACCCCATCCATGAATTGGGACCAACATCGAAAGAAAGATTTGAATCAATGTACAAAGAGTGTTATCAAAGTAGAAGATAAAAGGAAGCATAATGGAAAAATTAAATACACATGGATACCAAAGAATACAAAGAAAGATTATCCCTATCAAACTCCATCAGTCAAACAAACTATGGGGAAAAATAAAAAAGGGAAATGTATCCATCAAAGATGTCCACAAAAGAAAAAGTAGGCTTTTCAAGCAACATACAAATTGTATCAAGCAGTTGGTCCTAATTCCACACACACTTCCATATCCAACCATCATTACTCATCTTCCCAAGTTTGGAGAGTCAAAGGTGCCAAACTGTCAACCAATCCATCTTTTATCCCTAAACACACTCCATCCACGCCTCCACGCATGATATCTAATTCTCATATTGGCCATGTATTGGCAATGACCCTTCATCATAAGGATTCTAAAGGAACTCTATCATGATGTGCACACAAAGACAAAGTTAACTCCAGTATCGACAAAGCAGATCAGAAATTTCAAAAGTTGTATTCAAGTGCACATCTCTTGGCAAAGGAACTTCTTCAAGTAGGATATCGATGGCACATTATGATAGGGGCATCTACATCAACAATACCTTATGGTGCAGCATGAGCTTTAAATCTTTCATGGAAAAATACAAAAAAATCAAAAAATATGAAAATCCAAAAAAATCAGAAAAAGGATTGAAAATAGTAAAGATAAAAAATCATCCTCCAGTAAAAACCACTACGGTGGCACTTTGGGAAAGACCATGATGAAAACCTGGTAAACAGGCATCGTGTGTAGAATCGAGCATCTACGTGTGCCACTTCAGGTGAAAGCATCTCATCCTATCCATAATAAATCTAACATTCCATCCATCTCAACCATAATTAATCCATTCATCCATGAACCATTTATCCAATCCATTTCCATACATCTTCATCCATACATAGTCCAAGTTATCTTGATCTTGACAAATTTTGGTGTACACTTTACGCTTGCTTGACATGGGCCATTTTCATTAATCCTATCCTATGCAACATTATCTGAGCCATGAAGCATTATCCAAATGAGAATTCTTTATCTGAACATTGTATCTTATCGCAAGATAATCCCTAGCATCCTTTGCATGCTTACCATATCCATTCGTCCATACACCTATCCAAGGATCCACCCATCACATTCCATACATTGCTAGACATTGGGGGCAGATATGTACATCTTCCTTAAAGAATAAATCTTGGTCCATGTCCTCCAACTTATGTGGTGATCTTAACATTGGCAAACATGAAATCAAATTGGTCCACCACTTGTGAGCAAAAGTCCAAATCACTAGCCCATGGCATATTTTGACAAGAAGATGTTCCTTATCAAGCTTCATCTTTCATCGAACATCAATCCAAACAATCAATATCAGTCACATCTAACGCACCCTTCAAACGTCACATAAAATCATTCAAAACAATTTTGTTCCAAAATCAAGCTTCAAAATCATGATCAATTAAATCCAATCAAAACAATCATCATCTTGGGATATCCTTGTGTTGCTTAACACTATCCCTACATTGTTGTGTATCCTCAACAATGCTATCATCATCAATCTATCATCACCTTGGGATATCCATCCCAATCCTTGTGTTTCTTAACACTATCCTTGCATTGTTGTGCATCCTCAACAATGTTATCGTCATCAATCTTGATCAATCAAATCCTTCCATTGTTGTGTATCCTCAACAATGTTATCAATATCATCAATTGATCGATTTGATCAGTCAACCTTAGCTTGGTTTTCAACAAAATCCCCAAACAAAGCACTGATATCGTCACACATGTCCATATCCAAAACATCAAAATCATGCAAAAATCCAAAAACATTAAAAACACATCAAAAATACAAAAATACTGAAAAAGTCAAAAAAACATCAAAAACATTGAATCCGAACTACATCATCTCTGAGCTTAAATGTAGGCAAGGCTAATCTCTGATCAGCCCCTCAGACATAGAAACATAAAAACATTCAAAAAACAAAAAATCCAAAAACAACCATAAAATCTTAGGAAACCCCAAAACATTCAAAAAATCAAAAATCAAAACATTTGTAAAATCTCAAAAATGCCAAAAACAGCCTCAAAACATTCCAAAAACATCAAAAACATCCAAATATTTGAAAAAATCCATATGTCTCATCTCATTTGCACCCACAATAATCAATCATCCATAATAAACTGATCATCACCTTCATCCTTTAGCAACATAAACAAAAACAATCATAGCAATCAGCAAAATCAAACTCCAAATGTAAAATCAAAAGTGAAGCAATAAACTTTTAAATGCAAAAATATAACTCTTGATCATTTTCAAACATGTCAATCGACCTTATATCAACAGCCTATCAATCAACTTATCAACCCATCATCATCCTATACAATGCATGTCCTAGGATATAACATTCCGACAATGGGCATCATTTTGGATATCACTTGGATTCTTATCCTATCAAAACAAATCCCTTTGGCTAGAGGTATGAAGAACATTGACTTGTTTGCGTACTTGATCTTTTCTTTTGATTTATCTTATTACGCTCATTCCAAGGACCTCTCAATGATATCCGAACAAAGGATTTAGAGAGATAGGAATGGGGCAATGATCATTATCTTTTGTCTGCTATGCTTGTTGGACGTTCTTGTAAAATAACTTGGTGAATACTTACTTTGTTAGGTACGTCCTAGCAAGGTTTTCGTATGTCAAGTGTGAACAAGAATACTCCTATCTATTTGTCGAGTCAAAGTCCATCACACTAGGTACAACGCCATCCTAGTTATTTATACCTTGATGCATCGTATCTACATGTGTAATCAAACATAAGGTAAGTAGCCCTTTTAAAGTCCCAATCCTTGATAAGAAAATCATCATCATCTATCATCATCATCATCTCTAATAAAGTCTCGTCAGACCATGGACTTGTGGGATCCTCTTGTCATCATCTCATTTCTTCTTTCTTCTCTCCACGCTAACATAACATCACCAATGCATCCATCCTGCATCCATCTTGCATCCATCCTGCATCCATCCTGCATCCACAAACCATCAACATTCGACATATCATCTCACATACATATTCATCATCATAATATAGATTTGTTAGTCTAAGCATCTCATAAATCATACATTTGCATAAAACATCTATTACATAATCATATAGGCATTATCGCATCATCATCTCATTTGCATCATCATCACAATCATCCATATCATCCATTTTGAACCTCTTTATTGCGAGATCGACCCTCAAATCATATCTTTTTGCTTGATCTCTCAAGGGGGCAATGTACCAGTGTACTTCTTTCCACTGGGGCATCCGAAAAAATCATACAATTTTTGAATTTTGATCACGACAAGTTTATTCTTTGAACCAATGCAGAAAGTACATTGCTTCATAGAGGGGAGAAATGAAGACATGTGAAATTTACATCATGCATTTAATTAGTTCATATTCGTCCATCAATTAAATAAACTAAGTTTAATTGATTTAATCTCTAAGGATTGTCCATCTAAAATTAAATAAATTAACTTTATTTAATTTGATCCTAACATTATCCCCCTTAGCTAAATAAATCAAATATTTATTTAACTAAATCTTTATCACCTTTCATCTCCCTTTGATTTGATTTAAATCCCTAAATCTATGTCAAATGGGTCAAAATCACCTAAGCATCATCTAATCTAAACTAATCCTGATTAACCTAACCTAACCACCCATCACATCCTCTAGCTTTTCCCACTTGCACCAATAAATCATTTTAATTCATTTATAAATTTCTCATTTTCCCTCAACAATTGAAGCATCTTTTTGAGAATATTCTCCAAGTTTGAATATGAAGACAAGTTGACTTGTCCCTTCCAACATGGCAATAAATTCTCTCTTGCATGCCCCCCATTCAACATTTAATTCTCAATTTCAAATTTGAATCTCCCCCTCTTTGGCACATTGGCCAAAACTTGCGCATTCCTCAACCTATCATAATGTGACAAGTGGCTTCATCTCATTGGTCAAATATTTATCCCACATTTTCTCTATTTTGAGCACTCTTAGCATTTGACATTTTATATATAGAGGGCTTATTCTTCATCAACCATCTACAATCTCATGCAAAGTCACTCTCTTCAATTGAGAACTGATTTTTTCCACCTCATATCATCTTCAAAAGCATTTCATATCATCAATATCATGGAGCTTAGCAAAGGATTGGGAAAGGGCTTCTTTCCATAGAAGCACCAATCCAATATGAGATAGAATTGACATCATGTTTTTATGTGCTTTTTCTTTAGTCAGCTTTTTATTATATTGCATTTTAAAAGCATGTTAGATTATCTCATATGGATGTTAAATATTTTCTTTGTTTTAAAAACACTAACCATGTTTTGTGTGTTAATATTTTATCCATATGCAGATTTGGCATCCACAATATGTACATGTATATATATGTTTCCATATATGTATATCTATATGTTTATATGTATATATATGTATTGTGGTGTAATTGCATAGCAGAAAGTAAATGCAATATTCAATGTTACAGTGTGGGGAAGTGTACTACAAAATATGCAAGGAAATATATTGATTTAGTTGCATTGCCAGAAGAACCATTCTGACATTATCAATATGTTACACCTAGTACATAATTAAATGCTTTGTATCTATCTATCTGCTAGGGCACTCAATACAATTTTCCTCTTTGTGTGTGACATCTACTATCAAACAAGTGGTATTCTAATACATATTATATAATTCCTCTATTTGTTTTCAATATGTAGTATGAAATAATGTAGCTTGAATCTTATATCAATATGTTTTGTGATATCCTTTTCTCCTCATTTGTTTCAAGATTTACAGATACTACACAATTAAATGCTATCTTCTTAGGAAATAGAAACTTCAACCAAATATCCTATTAGCTAAAGATATAAAGTTCAACAGATAACAGGCAATGCAACTATTGCTATCTTTTGCAGTTAAAGTTGCAAGCTCATTTAGTCAACTGTTACATATATTGCATGTGTTGTGTGAATATTTTTTATTATATCCTTTCCTTTATTGTCCATTCTTCTAGATATTCCACTTACCAATCTTGTTCTAACCATCTTCAAATCGTATTATGCTTTTTCTTTACTAGGATATCTCTTTTCCGTCTAATTCTTAACCCACAAAAAAGGCTATAGTGTAATACAATTTGATTCAAAACACCCATCTTTTTGCATGTTCTAGCCGCCACACATATGTATCAAGATGACTATTGGTTTAGTGCTTTTGTATTCTATCATCGTATATTTATTGTTGCTTATATACATAGACACACGAATTCTCACACGCACTTTCCCATGAAAAAAAAATACTCTATTCTATTCATTGTATTTTTCATCATTTCCACAACTCTCTTTTCAACATTTTTAGTGCATTACTTATACACAGTTGTTTTCCAGTATCCCATGTATTCAAAATCTCCCATTTTATCTCTTTGTATTTACAATAAACAATGCTAACCTGTTTTATTCTATGTGTATACTTTTTCCTTTCTAATGTTCCACAAAAGCAATACACATCGATCTATGTGGTTATGAATAGAAACCAGACACTGCTCTCATGTGCTTTTGAGCAGACAAACAAACTATTCATAGGATCACACTATTTATCCATAGAAGCACACGAGAGTGGTGTTTGTTGTTCCATTCCATTAAAGCAAGCAATTTTTACAATACTCTGCTATTGAACCAGCACCACATCCCAACAACCCACATAATGGCCATGCTCCACATTGCCATTAAAGAATTCAAATCAAGTCACCACCCATATAAGTCAACAAGAACAAGATTTACCTGTGATAAAACCATCCATACAAAATGATTATATCTTTCAAGTCTCCAAAATGAGTATAACGGAAAAAATAAAAACAAATAACAATGAAGATTTTTTACACACAATTGTTCACCTACATACCATTTATTCAAAATGTTTCATTTTATCTCTTTCTTTTTTTAACAAATATTTCTAACCTATTGTACTCTATATCTATATTTTTTACTTTATAATGCTGCACAGATACAATAGACATTCAAGAAAATTATTGTGTTGTAAATTATCTATTCCACATCCTTTCATGCTCGAAAAACTTGGCCCAACCATCTTTTACTTGTAATTCTTAAGTATTTTTCCAATAGTTTTTTCTACATGTCTCTACTCTTCTTATTGTGTGATGTGTGGTAAGAGTTCTTGAGATTTTCCATGGACCTTACTTGCTTTTCTTGCTCGAGGGTTTGGCTAGATCCCATGAGGCTTCATGATGCCAATATGGTAGGGAGGACAATGAGCATGAGTTTACTGGTTTTGAATTTTATTGTCAATATATTTGTTTCTCCTTATATACATGGACAAATAACGCTAACCTATTTTATTCTATATTCATATTTTCCCCTTTCTAATGTTGCATGAATACAATAGACATTGAAGCAAATTAGTCTATTGTAAATTGTGTATGTCAAGTTACTTGTGATTCTTAAGTGCTCTTCTAATAGTTGTTTTAAAATTTCTTTGTTTTTGTTTTTGTGTCATATATGCTAAGAGTCCTTGAAATTTTCCATGGACCTTACTTGCCTTTTTTCTTGGGGTTTGGCTAGAGCCCATGAGGCTTCATGATACCAATATGGTAGGGAGGACAATGAGTGTGGGTTTAGTGCTTTTGGATTCCATCATCATATATTTTTTGTTGCTTATATACATAGACAGACAAATTCTCACACACACTTTCCCATAAAAGAAACATACTCTATTCTATTCATTGTATTTTTCATTGTTTCCATAACTCTCTTTTCAACATTTTTAGTAGATTACTTATACATAATTTTTTTCCAATATCCCATGTATTCAAAATATCCTATTTTATCTCTTTTTTATTTACAACAAACAATGCTAACCTATTTTATTCTATGTCTATCTCTTTTAGTTTATAATGTTGCATAAAAGCAATAGGAATACAAGGGAATTACTATATTGTAAATTGTCTATTTCATATTCTTTCCTACTCCAACAAGTTGATCCAATGCTACTCACTCTTGTTGAACACCACCAACATGACATGTAAGTACAAAAATTTCCTATTATCAATAAATAGATTTCATTAACCAACTGTAACTATTGTTAATTATTTTGATTGCTTTTTTTTTGCAATGAAATGCGATTTTTCCAACAATATAACTTTCCACGTAGGTAATTAATGACATGCTATCTGATTCAAAAACATGAAACTATTCTTTGCTAATGACCATCTTCCTTTTGTAGGTGGAAATTTTCATAATTATAATCATCAAATATGTTGTTCATTAGATAGATATTTGTGTAGCACATATTTCATTTAAAATGGTGGATATGAAGAACCAAAAGTGGTGATCTTGCCCTGCAAGGTTGCAGGGAAATGTTATAAAATCTGTGGCATTTTCCATGTCTTCAAAATTCATGACGTTCATCATGATATTATAAGTTATGTAATTTTCCATGGATTTTATAACATTTATTACTACATACCCTGTAGGCCAAAAGTGCTCTACTGTGTACATGATTGATTTCCCATGTGGTGATTCTTTCAATTCAATGCTATGTATACATTCGCTTCAACACGGGTGCTCCACAAAAAGAATTTTTCCTCTCCCAACTATATAATGCTAGCATATTAGTAAATAGATTCAATCAACCAATTGTAAATACTATTAATTATTTTTGCTTTGCCATTGTCTTTGATTGTTCTGCACATATACATAGTTACTTTTAATGCTTCCTTTTTTATTCCAATGGGTTGAGTACAACATCTTTTTGCAAGTCAAATAAATAATTATTTGATTAATTTATTGTTCATGTCTTTGGTTCTCTTTTTTTTGTTGTTTTTGATACTAGGTTGAAGGGGTTTAACATTGATGCACTATGAAATGTGTGAGAAAGTATATTGATTAAGTTGCATTTTCAAGAGAGTCATTGTGGTGTTGGTTTGATAGCACATTATTTATTGTTCATTCCTTTTGTTTGATGCTTATTGTTCTTGTTGATAGCAAGTTGCAAGGTTTCATATTGATTAAGATGCATTGTGCAAATAGCAAGTGTGGTGTTGCTTTCACAACAGACCATTTTTAAAATTGTTGCGTTCTACTCTACTTTCCTATTTCACATCATTCATTTTTTTCTTATGTACACATATGTATATGCACATATTCTTGTATATATTTACTATTGTGTTTTCCATATTGCCTCAAAATAAGGCCTACCTTCTAATTCAATTAAAATAATAATGTATGCTAAATTCCCCTGGTATCTCTCGTTCATGTTTCATTCTTGTCATGCTTGGGACTCTTGATATAGGCCATGCACCCTCATTATGCCAATATGGTACAAAGACAAACAAGCATGGGTTTTGTAGTTCTACTTTAATGCCATACATTTGTTTTACATATATATATCTATATGTCTAGAAAAATTGTTGTATACATTTGGTGACATCTTTCTAAAGTTCCTTGCAAACAATGTGTACCTTCTAATTCAATTAAAATACCTTGACAAAGTATGCATGTTGTTAGAATCCTAAAATTACGGATTTGATACTACTTATAACATCTTCATTTTTTACAAAAGCCACTTCTGATGACCATTATAACTAAACTAATGGAATCACTTTTCCAAAAGACATAACTATACTAATTGAATCACTTTTTTAGAAGCATACTTGTTGATTTGATCTTAGGAATATAGCACATAATGTACAATTTGGTAGCCACTTTGTAATTGGTAAATCCTATTCCCGAACACAAGATACATTTTCCCATTTCAATGAATCAAACAATTGATTTACCTATACAAAAACATCAAATATACACTCTATTAACACAAAATATATAATACCTTAAATTTTGGAAAAAAAATTATAATTATTAAGAAAACTAATACTTTATAAATTTCAATTGTATTCAATTGAGAAAATGTGATTTATAAAGAAAATCTTTATTTAAAAATCATTTTCCTAATATTACTTAAGAAAACTAATACTTTACAAATTTCAACTGTACATATTCAATTAAGAAAATGTGATTTATAAAGAAAAAAGCAATAATAAATAGACAACGAAAGACATGAATAATAAATTATTGGTTTCAGCAAAATACCCATCCAAAATGACTTATAGATTCCACACCACAATAGTTTTACAACCATCTAGCCTACTACAAAATGGAGCTGAGGCTGACGATTTTAACAATGGTGTGGTGTCAAACCCACACCATCATGGCTCTTTCAATAATATAACTTAATCAAACTATGCCATGCAAAATGGTAGGTTTTTGTTGATATGCCAGTTGACCAAATTCATTGTTCTAATATAACAATGTCAATTGTTTTGGCTACCTTGTGAAATGAGAAACTCTAGTGTTTATATTATTTAATCCACAACTTGAAGTTTTCCATGTATTAGTACTCATATCTACCTTACAATAATTAAATCATAATCAATCAATTGATTTCATCAACTAGACAAAACTATCAAATATAGATGTGCATCTAGGCCTAACAACTATTACAGTATAATACATATAAAATTATATGATAGCTTACATTTTTGACAAAAATGATTATTAGTAACAAAACTAATTATTTAAAAATTTAAATTCTATTTAATTTTCCACAACTAATTTATTAAGAAATTTTTTATTAAAAAACCATTCTCCTAAGATTATTTTCGTAATCAATTTCAAACTAAGAAATATTGATGTATAAATTCAAAGATCAATTTCCCGTACTGTGCAAATAGTTCTTAATCTCCTATAGACTGCATTATTTAAATATAATTAAATAATAATCAATTGATTTACTGATTAACGTAGAAAAGAATATCAAACATGAATTTCCTCTTTTATGCAAATCATTATTAGTCTTCAAATGCATTTCCTTATCTTAAGAAAATTAAATAATAGTTAATCAATTGATTGATTAACCTAGAAAAATTTGTTAAATATACATGTGCATCTAGGCCTGCCAACTATTAAACTAAAATACACATAAAATTATATCATATTTTAAATTTTGGAGAGAACTTATTATTACTACGAAAACTAATTATTTGAAAATTTAAATTGTATTTAATTTACCAAATGTAATTAATTAAAATCACTTTAAAATAATTATTGTAATTAAGAATATTCATGATTAATTCCTTCAGATTCAAAAAAGCTTATCCTCGTTCACCTCCTCTTATTCCATATTCAATTATTTACATGCTTTCCTTTCTCTGATTTTTTCTAATACTTGCAAATATTAACAACTTCCTTCCTTGTTCCCCATTTTTGGTAGACCCCTATTGGCTAATCATCGAATGCCTGTGCATTCAACTACTAGTATATATTATATAATATATAATATTATTATTTATATAATCAATGTCTTTTTTCTTTTTTTTATTGATGAGTGCTACCAGATAAGGGGGTAGCTCCTAGATTACAATAGTAACTTTAGGTAGAAGAGTGCCACAAACACACCAAAAATTTGACTCCAAACAGGACAATGATAAGCATTCATGAACTGGTAAATTCTTGCCATACAATTCCCCATCCTGACAAGCATGTTTAGGCTGCCCATCCCAAACCAACAGAGGTCGGAGTCCATGTATCTTGAAAATGCCACCAAATCTCCATTCCTGACTCCCATTCGGAAGACCTCCCAAGCGTTGGACATGAAGTTGAGAAGCACATGCCTCACTGCCATTGCCATCATCATCGCTCAGAATAGCAGGGTCAAAGTATACTCTGAGAAGGCTAACCCACCCTTCTGTCCTTAACTCCATAGTAGCGTTGGTGATAGCATGGATATAGATTGGCACCACAAGCCTATCTAGCCTTGCCACCACCATTTCCTTGGACTCAGTGATGTCCACCAAAATGCTTATCACGACTTCAAGTAGCTTCCCGTTGCACCAGTGTTGGTTTATGCTCAGAAAGGAAGAGAGCAGATCAACAATGGCATTTAGTGTTCCCTGGTTTTGGACTACGAACAGTCGCCTACACTGGACAAGGAGAGCTTCCTTAGCACATTGACAAAGAACCCTAAACTGAAACACCATACCTGTGTTACACTCCACACCACTAGACATCCACGAGTAGAAGAAAGTGGCCAGGATGTCTACATTAAGTAAGCATGGAAGGTTTACTCAAAGAACAAAGGAGTAAAAATACCTAGTGGACACAAAGAGGCCCAAATCATCCAAAATTTAAGCCCCCAGTACACACTGCTAAAACTCACATTTTGAGGGCTTCTTGAGCATGATTCTAGACAGTAGAT
Organism: Sequoia sempervirens; assembly: GCA_007258455.2. Lineage (NCBI taxonomy): Eukaryota > Viridiplantae > Streptophyta > Pinopsida > Cupressales > Cupressaceae > Sequoia > Sequoia sempervirens. The sequence goes on along the minus strand of VDFB02281492.1, from coordinate 376,403,899 downwards.
AAGGCACGACAACCTAGTGAGTCTTTTAAAATAATTTCTTGTAGCCCCGGCCATGGTACAGATGTAGAACCCACGACTAGTTTTTCAGCTTGCCTTACACCCGAATTCGCTAGAAGGTCAGCAGCGCGATTTGCCTCTCTGTACACATGCGATATTGTATAGTTTGATAGCCTTCCTAAAGATTCCTTTATTAGGCCTATCCAGTCAAGCATTTTCCAATTTTGTGATTCCCCAAGGATGATAGTGTTATGCATAACAGTGAATCTCCTTCGATCTCGACCTTGTTGATTCCCTTCTCAATGCAAATTTGTAGACCAAGCCATAGTGCTTCCATTTCAGCGATGTTGTTTGTGCATATCCCAAGATTTTTTGAAGCAGCCCACACACAATTGCCTAGGGGATTTTGAATTATGCATCCTGCCCCTGCGATGCCCGGGTTGCCTTTTGTCACCCCGTCGAAGTTCATTTTCCATTTTAGCCGAACTAGGTGGGTCCAAAATATCGCTTCCCTACTCACTTTTGGTTTGTGTGGCCGGCCGAGAGCAGGTATCCTGAGTCCATTCCATTTCTTCATGATTTCCTCATCCCACCTTGAGAATTTTGTCTTGGAGCCCATGATTAATATATAATCAATGTCTTATTATACATAAATGTATAGTATATTTATATATTATATGATATAATATATAATGTAATAAACTATTATTTTATAAATAAAATAAATCATTATCTACCTTTAATAGATATTAATATATAAGAAATTGATCACCAACATTTACATTAATATTAATGTGTTACATATCATGGAGACACAACTAATAATATTTTACCATGACACCACTAAGGACATGATAAAAAAGTTTCAAAGTATAGGATATATTATTTACTTTATGATCCTTTTCATCTATGCGGTACAACTTCTATATTAATATATATATATATAGATTAAATTTTAATAATAACTTTTACTCTTATTAGTATCATTGATGGAGTGGTACAATTTGTGTAGAATCACACTAGTTGTTCTTGTCTATTCACAATAAGTGAACCATCTAACAGACACACCTATTTTTGACAAGTTTGACAGTTCCATATTTTTTGCAGGCATCCACCATCAATGCTTATGGTGCATCATTATGGTGGGATAGCCACTTCTGATAGTGGCTATCCAACCATCATGGTGCACCATAAGCATCGATGGTGGATGCCTACATAAAATATGGAACTGTCAAATTTGTCACAAATGGGCATGTCTATCAAATGGTTCATTTATTGTGAATAGACAAAGGGGTTTTTGTCGTGAACAAATTATATTGCTCTATCAATGATATTAATGAGATTCAAAGTTATTAAAATTTAATCTATTTATATATTAATATAAAAGTTGTGCTAAGTATCTATGTTTTAATAAATATATTGATGTTTAATAATATTTTTATATAATATATTTAATATATTTAAAATATATAATATATTTATATAGTATTATTATATTTGTTTAATTATATATGTAAATTATATAATATAAATATATTTGATATATTTATATAATGTATAATACAATGTATTATATATTATATATTGTTATATTATATAATATTATTTATATAATAGAATATATTTTACATATTATACATTTAAATATTCTATAGTATGCACAATAAATGAACCATCTGACAGACACACCTATTTCTAAAAAGTTTGATAGTTCCATATTTCATGTAAGAATCCACCATCGATGCTTATGGTGCATCATGATGGTTGGATAGCCACTTCCAAATGCTTTAGCTCTCAGGAAAGAAGTTTTAAGTTGCTAGCAATCACACCTTGGTGTGCAATGAGTACACTGAAAGAGGTGTGGAAGGTCAATTGAAGAAAATTTTGCTTCTTTTTCATATATTTGTGTAGTTTACAAGGTAGCTTATTTAATAAATGATGCTTGTTTAACAAATTTTTTAATAGAAAAGTGATAGTTTCAAATAAACTATGCATTCACTTAAGGAGATTCAAACACATGTGAAAAAAAACTTTTGAATGAGGAAGATAATCACTTCATTACCAGTAGACTCATGTTATGTTTGTAACAAGAAGAAAGAAAAAAAGATAAAATTTAAATATAAATACAATAAATAAGATAATATAATATAGTAAAGATAATATAGAATATAATATATAGTAAAAATAGTATAATGTATATATAATAATAAATAGAAATCTATTATATATTAATTACATATTGCATTATATTTGTATGTTAGATTAACTAATATTATATAAAAATATACTAATTATTAATTATATTAATTTTAGATTACATATAATTTAATTGAATGTAATATTGCAATCAAAAATTCAATTTTATTAGATATAATTTAGTTTGTATTGTACAAAATATAAATTAGATATTGCATTATATTTGTATGTTAGTTTAATTTATAGTTTATAAAAATCTATTAATTCATAATTACAATAATTTTTTATTTATATTGAATAATATAAGAATAAGGAGATCACAAAGATAAGAAACAAGCACAATCAACAATTTTCAATATTGTATTAAAATTACCCAAAGTAAAATAAGTACATAGACTTGCATATATATGCAAGGAAGAGGCAAGCCACCTATGATGTGGATTGACAAGTTCCCCAGGATGTAGTACAAAAGAGTAGACAAATGTGCTATAAGTGTCAACCTTACAAACACCTAGAGTGTGCAAACCAACAACCTCTATGACCAAGTCATCAACTTTGTGTGCCAAGTGTTAAGTGACCTTTGAGGTGAGATGAAAATACTTCCAAACTCAAAATGGTATATGCATGAGGTTAACAAAATAACTTGGTAACCTCTAGAGGTCTAAAAGGTTGCACAATCACATTTGGTTAGACAAGAATTTTTCTAACCTCGTCAATCTAAATACACTTAAGTATGTTGAATAGATTAATTATTCACACTAACAATAATATCCTACATTTGTGGCCTCACCTAAAGTGGTTAGGTTAAAAATCCCTCCTCGTCAAGAAAAATTAAAAATTAAAAAAACCAATCATCCTCAATGATAATCATATCTGAATTCTATCCTGAATTCAAGCCTACATAATTAAAAAGGATCTACACACCTATTGTAACTCAAATAACTCAAAATATTCTAGTAATGTCTTTGAAATAGTAACCCAAAGTAACATTGATGTTAATGTTCTCAAGTATTCAAATATACAACTTGTTAGATTAATATTTTTTCATACATATTTTATGTTAATAAAGATTAAACTTTTAGTTTTAGTTTTTGTTCAATTTTCCCTTTTTACACCAATATTTTTCTTTGTCATTCCAAGATACCATGTTGCACTTTTCAATAAAACATTGCTTATTTATCTTATTCACTTTATCTTATTTTTGTAGAGATATTAAGCAAGATAAAATTATTTCCTAAGATTTAGGAATATTGAATTAATGTGAGTTCTATGTTTCCTAGTGTGACCCATTATGGATTAAGTAATTATGTTTTTTATCTTCATTAATATTTTCACATTCAATTCATGGTCTCTAACCTGGGAAGAAAGATTCATTATTTATTAGTTAAGAAAAAATGAAGCATTCAAAAATAAAAGAAAATGGAGAAAATAAAGGAAAAATAATAACAAGAAAGAATTCAAGAAAGAAAATAAATAAAATTATAAGGACCTAATTTCTTTAGGTTATTTAGAGTTCTCTATGAAGGATATATACATCTATCTAATACTAATGTTATGCCCTAATTTTGACAAGGGATCGCTTTATTGATGCTATGGATGATTTATTAGTGATCCTCACTTGTGTAGGGTTTATCATTTTTTATCCAATTTATATCCCTATCCATAATACCAACTATAATAGATTTAAATCCATTGATTTATGGATCCAATTATATCTTCAAAATTTATCTCCTATTTAGCATAGCACTTTACTTATACCCTATACATGTGTTTCTAATTCATTTCCATTCCAAATAATCTCCTATAGATTTTTTAATATAGACATGTGTTGGCCTCCTACAATGATCCAACAACTAAGCCCTTACAGTTGTGATTCAAAGATTAGACATCTAAACTAAATAGTTGTTCAATCATCATGAAGGTGGATTTAACTTGTCAACCCAGGGACGTGAACTTGAAATGGGTCAGCATAGTATGTGTACTAAGGATCCAAAGGGGTGATCCCACAATAGTGGTTTATAATTTTTGGCCAAAATGGACAATGAAATAATTTTTTTTATCCAAATCTTCACTTTTGGGCACCTATAGTGGTTAAACTATGAGGAATTTGAAGATGATGCAAACTAGAGTTTCATGAAATATTATCTGTAGATTCTAAATATTTTTTTTTCAAAAAAATTGGAATTAAATTGCACTTTGTTTTCCATCTCCCTCAAAAACTGATATTTTTCAGAAAACAACATTTTTAAAAAGTGACGCTCACTGTATAATGCATAATTTTTTTCCCATGAAGGATAAAATTCTAATTCTTTTGAATTTAGATTTGTAACTCTGATATCTAGTGCTTCCACTTGGTTAGATAGTTTTTATTGAATATTTTTTCTTTAATCAAGTTTTGAATTCAAACCAATTACAATTCAGATGTAGCACGACTATATAATGTGTAACTTTTTTTGTATGTATCAAAATTCAATTTTAATTTTTTTGTTGGATCAAAGAAATCATTATCTAGTGCACTCATTTTTTTTAATTTTTTTTTGATAATCTGCTATTTTTCCACATGTGGAGAACAAAGAGCTTGATTTTTGGTGAAAAACCTACATTCAGAAGAAATAAATAATAATAATAATAATAATAATAATAATTATTTAAAATTATAATTTTTGGGAAGGTTATAATAAGGACTACATACTTACAAAAAATAATTTTTAAATGAATTCATTCAATCCCCCAAAAGGTAAATCAAAAGTGGTTTTTTATTAGCATTTTGATAGGTGTAAAGGATACTCTGTTATAGGTATCATTTAAAACTAGCGGGGTTCTATCCAATGGGGTCTGATCTAAGGTAGTTTGATCAAACCCTTTTCAATTTGAATTCTTTCAATGGAACTTTTTAAGGCTTAAATAATTATATTTTCTAAAAATATGTGATTTCAACAAAAATTAGAATCTCCCAGAAATTGTAAACCAGCTTTGTGGGATCACCTATAGCCATATTAATTCTACAACTAAGAAAAACATAACGATGAAGGTAAATTGCTTGGAAAGAAATAACATAACTGTTGAACATCAACTAACAACTATGTTAAGCTGAAATGCATGACAAAAATGAAAAACTGAGCAAACAAGCAAGAAAATACTCTATCTGCTTTGGTAGTAGTAATAGTCACATAATGAAATTCTAGTGGCTGCAAGAACAGTCAATGCCAGATTTTTAACTAATTACTGAACAAAAAGTAATAACTAAACTAAAATAAACTAAAGGATGGGATGCTCACCAAGTGGGCTCCCTTGGATGAGTATTCTCTAAAAATAATGTAAATTCAAATGCATAGACTTATAACTTCATCTTATTCATTGGAAAACATGAACACAATAGAGTAGTGTAACTGTATTGCTAAAAGCTAAGAATGCAAGTACATCATTAGATTGTGCAACCTTCTAAGAAGGAGCATTCAAATCTTATTGATAGGAAAATAAGCTACTAACTAAACAAGGCAGTCAACTCCATGAATTAGGAGGACGCCATTTTAGGGAAAGCAAAGAAAATGGAGAGGCAGTTATGTGTGCATGGAATCTGGTCAGACATGCTTTCCTCAACACAAATTTAGCACAACAGTAATGCCTATATTCGCTCAACAACAATAAAGATCATTTACAAGGTGGTTACAACTTGGTTTGCATGAGGAATTTCCTGTCGTCGACCTCTTTGAATGATTCCCTTCATTGACCTTTGCATGACCACTTTATTGACCATTATGGTGAATGAATAGCTAGCAAAATCCTCTCAATCTAGTGGCCTTGAATCATATTTTCATGAAAATATTAGTACACACAATAATCGCATATATATATAACTATCTTAAAGAACATTCATTAATCCACATGTAGAATTAACATAGATAGTGCATATAACATGTCAATGTCATTAAAGATTTGGAGAGATAAAATTAGGGCCAATGTCTATGGTTTTGAGGAAATATCAACATTCAAACATCAAGATTCATGACAGTTTCAATAAATGGATCATAAATTCTACCAAAATTAATCCATAAACTAGACTCATCATCTCCCCCAACCTAAAGTTTTGTTGATCCTCCAACAAGGGAAGGGTTGTTCTTATGCTTAGTCAAAGCCCTGAAATTTGCAACTACCAATTGTCCCACACTAGTGGTTGTTGTGCGTGAATTAGGATCCTAATAGAACCCTTGTTTTCTTTCCAATCTGTTCCATCTTTTTCTTTCTGCAGCAATATCATAGCTGCAAAAATTGTAATTTGGGACAAGCCACATCAGGATGGGTGGCTGAAAAGACAATGGAAGCCAAAATTGTCCTTTTTTTTGTCCTCCCAATCTATATATATCTGTCAATTCTTTTGAGTGTTGCAGTATAATTCTGTATAGAGTGGGGCTTTGATTGCTTTACCTCATTAGTTAGTTTGTTCCATCTTTGTGACATGTATCTCTTCATAGACTCCTCTTTTTCTTTTGCCTCCACCTCATACTCACTATAAACTACTTCTAGCCAAGGCATAACCCTATTACCATAGCTAGGTTTGAGAAGCATTATGTGTCATTCTCTATAAATGTCCCCTAGATTCCTTGATTTAGCCTTGATGGGAAGAGAGATGTTGGATTCTAATTACTTATAAGCCCCATATTGTTGTCCCCAATTGATCTCATTTTGTACCCATGACATAAATTCCCTTGATTAGACATCCTCCACATATAATAGTAGATTCTAATCATGGTCTTGAGTTACAACATAATTGTGCAAATAAAATTCACATAACAAATTTTTCATCTCACAGGAAACAATCTGATAAGCATGGAAAAATTCAATAGGAGTCTCAATAGAAGGGTTCAAACATGAGACAATTCTTGCTAGCTTAAAAGAAAATTTGGACACAGAAAATTGACATCACGCATATTTAATTAAATCATATTCACCCATCAATTAAATAAATCTAGTTTATTTGATTGATCTCCTAAAGTTTCTTCATTTAATTAAATCAAATATATTTAATTAAATGGATAGTGCATCAATTTCCTCCCTTTTGATTTAAATAAATGCAAGTATCTAAGTCAAAAGTCAAAATCACCTAATAATAATCTTAAATTAATCAAACCTTGATTAATTTAATCCTAATCCCTAAATTTCTCTAGATTTTTCCACTTGCACATGAAAATGCATTTAAATGATTTATTAAAATCTTTATTTATTTTCAACATGGCATCTTTTAGGGAATATTTGAGCTAAGTTTGAAATCTTCCCCCAAATTGACATGTACATCCAACAAAGCATTTATGAGGTCTTACATGTCTCTTACATGTCTCTTACACAAGTCAACTTGGCATTCAACTCATCTTTCATCCCCCCTAAACATGTCACTTCATCAAATTCAAATTTCAAATCTCCCCCTCTTTGGCACATTGACCGAAATGTGCTCATTCCTCAACCTCTCACATGTTGACAAGTGGCACTTTATCATTGGCTTATCTTTTGTCCCGCATCCTCTATATCTTTCAATCCTCCATCATCCTTTCTTATAAATAGAGAGTTCCTCTATTGTATTAATCTTCCACAATCGTAGGCAACTTGATACACATTCATCTTGCACTTGGTCATCATTTTACATCTTTTTATCATCTAGGAGCTTATCAAGGGTTGGGAAAGGGCTTCTTTCCATAGAAGCACCAATCCACTATGAGATAAAGTTTGATTCATGTTATTATGTGTTTTATTTATCTTCCTTATTTTCTTAGTTGCATACCTAACATGATTCATTATTTCATAGAGATTCTTTGGTTTGCTTTGTTTTAACTAACCATGCTAATGTTTGTTTTAGTTTAAACAATATGAAGATTTAGCATCTACAAAAAGATATTTCTCCTTAAAATTCAAAGCATAAACCCTTGGAGGGGCTCTGCATTCTACTATCTAGGGTACCAAGGCTGTCATATCATCCATCTTCTTGTTTAATTTTTGCATCCTTGTCTTCAATATCCTTGTCTTTCCTTTGAATTTCATTATTTTGCCTACGTTTCTCTTCTTTCCATTCCTCTTATCTTCTTTGCATCTCTTTCCATAAATGCATAGCTACCATGTGCATTGAAAAATTAGGGGGGTTATGTATTCCTACCAACATTTTTCCTGGTACTGATGATTGCTCTTCATATAGTACTAGCTACAGGGATTCAGGCTGTTCAGTCAATTCTGGCAGTAGGGCCTCTTGTTCCTATTTTTTCTCATACTAGATAGGATCTCTTGCTATAGGAAATCCTAATTTCCCTCATAACCTTGATTCTCAACTTGTTCTGCAATATCAACAAGATCTTCTAGTGTTATGTTTGTTGCTTTCTTAAATATATCCTCTTCCTCGACATTCACCCTCCCCATTAGAGATTTTGCGTCCCCCTATGATATTTCTCTAGACTTAGGGCTTTCATGTGGAGGCATATCAAAGGCTGACCTAATTGGTTTTGCTTTCCTGGGAGGGCTTTCACATTTTTCTTTGGCTATAGGATGAATAGTGTCATCCTTCCACTTCCTAGAGCTTGGTACTTCTTTTTCTATTGATTGTTTTTTAGCTTTTCCTTTTCTTATTTTTTCTTCTCTTTTGTGCTGTAGTTTTCATTAGGATGCCAAATGAAACGTCATCATCAGAATCTAGGGAGGAACTTTCTTTGTTTGTGTGCTTTGTCTCAAAAGACCTAATCTCTATGGTCTATTCTACTACAGGAGGGTTTGCACTAGGGCCCGTGCCAGAGGTTGAACCACCAAGAGTGGCTTTAGCCACACTCAGTCTCCTACTAGACCTACGGGGTTGAGGTAAATCCCTAGGTCATAAATTCTCAAGTCTGATTTGATCAATATTTATGAATTATTCCCAAATCATCTCAGATACATCATGCAAAGACTTCTCAACTAACAATTTAATCATACAATGGTGAGAAACAGAATTGTCCCTACCTGTTTGAGTCTCAGATGCCATGATTGAAAGAAGGTGGTAAAGAACGCTCGACACATTCATCCTCCTCCCATGCCTCATGTGATTAAAGATTTTAAAATGCACGAAATGTAGATTTGACTGGCATCCTTCACAGGTGATATATTTTATGTTTTATGACATGAACAACTACTTACTTCCATGGCTTAGGCAGAGAAGTTCTTTTTTCACCTTGTTTTTTCATGCTTAATGGAGGGTCGCCAGGTTGTAAATTTGGCCCTAGCCAACCTGGCATCTCTAGAAGCAAGGTAATTTTCACCGTCAACAAGAATCCCTATAACCTCTGCAATTCTCTCTTCAATAGCCAATACTTCTAGCCCTTTTACCATGGCTTTTCCCTCAAATAATTTATAGGAAAATTCTAATGCATTGGCTTCATTAAAACCTTTCAACTTCATGAAATATTCTAACCAGCTAGAGTTTTTGAATTTAGCTTATGAAGGTGCATCCTACAGTAATATGTCATGAACCATGGGCTCATTCCTGATTAATCCACCCCCGATTGTTCAGTTTCCTACAATCAAACAATTGTTCTATAAATTTTTTTCCTTCCTACAACATTGCCAAATTTCTAGTGCCAATGTCATCTGACTTTTCCTTTTTTTGTTTTACCTTTTGGCAACTTAAGATTATTACAAGATCAATAATGGCAGTAAATGAGTAATAAAGGAAGGTTATGATGGAGAAAAATGGTGGTGGCATTTGGTGTCACCTCACATGTATGAGCCATCATCTTAATCAAAATTCAAAAATTGGCTTGATTTAAACTTGCTGACATAGACCAGTATGGACTGACACATGGGAAAAGTACTCACATCTCCCACCCAACCTAAATTTGAGCATGTGTCCTCACATCCAAAGTGGTAAGGATGATTTGATAAGGACAAGGAATAATGACATGTTATGGTGAATGCCCATATTAATTCACAACAATTAAATGAATGCACTAAAGACAATAGATACCGATTAATGTGCACAAAATTGGATTTGTGAAAGATTCATTGCAGAGATTTTGGAGAAAGTACTAGTTTCCTTTTAAGAAATAAGTTGTGAAATTAATGAAAATGAGGTGGAATGAGGTGAAGTGGAATGAAGTGAAGTGATGGAAGAATGAGAAAGGTGGAGGTGGATGGGTGAAGAAGTGGACTCCCACTAAAGTAGAAGTCTTTATTATGACAAGGACATACCTAAGTTATCCAGAAGGAGGGACATTAGGTCTACTTTCTTTGGCTGCAGGAAGCTCGGGTGTTGCATGTTGAGTGAATTGCTATAGGAACTCCTCTTTTGATGTTGGCTTGTGATAGAATTTGAAGCTTGGGTGTTGTATGCTGAGTGGATTGTTGTAGGAACTCCTCTTTGGATGTTGGCTTATGATACAATCTTAGGCAATGACCAATGAAAAATAGCTTAAATCTGACTAGGTCAATAGTAGTGAGCTGAACTACCATTGGGGTATGCTTCAGCAACCTCATATGGTCCTATCCACCTTGTCTATAATTTTCCTACATTATCTTGATATCTTGAGTCATAGAGCAAGGCCCAATCTCTTGGTGGAATTTCTTGTCCTTGATGAATCTATCATGCCACTTGATTCTCTAATTTTGAACTACCTCTGTGTGATGCAAGGTTGCTCTCTTCATCTCATCCAAAGAATTCAGCTACGAGATTCTTTTTTTTTTATGCCTCAAAGATATCCATCCCCAAGTCTACTACAGTCCTAAGAATCTTATGTTCAAATTCAATGGGAATCATAGCTATCTTTCCATACATCAACTCATAAAGAGTGAAGCCTATAGTTGTCTTCCAGGTTCTATAGGCCCAAACATCTTTGGGTAGCCTATGTGCCCAATCCTTTTTATGAACAGCCACTATTTTGGTCAGGATGGCTTCAATATCCTTGTTAGTCACCTCAACTTGGCCATTCACCTGAGGGTGATAAGGAGTAGACTTCATGTGTCTTATATTGTACTCATTGACCAGTGTTACAACAAGGGTTGATGTGAATTGAGCCCCTTGATCAGTCACTATCTCTCTTGGAATTCCATACCTTGTGAAAATATCCTCATAAAGAAATTCAACAACCTTATTGTCTCTTGCATGCATTATGGTCTTAACTTCTACCCACTTAGTTACATAATCAGTGCAAACTAAGATATAAGACTTACCATTTGATGGAGGATCAATGGGTCCCACAAAATCTAGTCCCCATTTGTTAAATGGAGTGATTACTACCTAAGGGGAAAGTGGAATCTCATTAGATTTGGTTGGTTTTCCCATCCTTTGGCATCAATCACATTTTCTTGTATACCTTCTTACATCCTTGTGGAGTGTTGGCTAGTAATATCTTGTGTTCAAAATCTTCATTGCTATCATTTTGGCTGCAAAATGTCCTCCACATGGTTCGTTGTGGCATGCATGCAAAATATCATGTCTCATCTTCTCTCACACATCTTCCCATGGCATAGTATGACCTAGTGTAAAACAAACATCCAACAATCCATGAAAAAGGAAAATATTTTTTAATGAGCACCCTTCTCTCTTTTGGAGAGAAGTGAGGAGGAACTCTCCTTGTGACCAAATAATTAGTTGTGTCAACGTATAGTTGAATTTAGCTCCTTGTAAGTTTTTGCTAACAAAATAAATGGCATTTTCAATAGCTCCTTTTTTTTTTCCTAAAACTGCTTTTATGGAATAGTTTGATGCATCTATATGGATGTGAAAAGGAAGCTGACAATTAGGTTCTTTGAGTATAGGAGCATGAGTCAAAGCTGTCTTCAAATCAGAAAATGCTTTGTCACAGTCTTTTGTCCATTGAAATTGAGTATCTTTGGTGAGAAGAGTATACAATGGTGTTGTTATTTTGTTAAAATCCTTGATGAACCACCTATAATAGCCTACATGTCCCAAGAAACTCCTAATTTTTTTTGTTTTGTAGGTGTGGGAAGATTTGTGATTACCTCAATTTTTGTAGGGTCTACTTGAATTCCTTTGTGAGAGATGCAGTGTCCAAGAACTACACCTTCATGCATCATCATGAATTACTTTTCACTGTTTAGAGAGAGATTTTGATCTTCACATCTCTGTAGGACTTTCCTAAGATTCTCCAATGCCTCACTGAAATCAACACCATAGGTGGTGAAATAATCCATATAAATTTTCATGCAATCATGAGAGATGTCTGAAAATATGCTAATGACTTCCCTCTGAAAAGTTGCAAGTGCATTGTATAAGAAAAATGGGAGTACCGAGTAGGAATAGGTCCCCCATGGATAGGTAAAGATGGTCTTCTCTCAGTCCTTAGGTGCAATTTGGAGAAAAGAAAAGTATTGCCTCCCTACAAGTGAGTCCAAAACTTGATCTATGAAGGGTAAAGGAAAATGGTTTTTTTTATGGCAACATCAAGTACCCTGTAATCAACAAAAACTCGTCATTTCCCTCCTTTCTTGGGAACAATCACCAATGGAGACATCCAATGGTTATATGAAATGTGGTAGATAAATCCCAAATCTAGCAATTTTTGTAGCTCTCCTTTTACAATTTCTCTTAGTGCAAGATTAATTCTTATTTGTGGTTGTCTAACTAGGGTGCAATCATCCCTTATGTAAATTCTATGATTGCAAAGCTTAGGGTCCAATCCCTTCATCTCATGATAGTCCCATGCAAATGCATGCTAGTGGGTCCTTAGTAAGTTTTCCAACAACGACTGTTGTTCTTCATTCAATTTGTTGTTAATATTTAGATATTTTCCTTTTGACAATTGTACTTGTGTAGTTAACTCTATCATGGATTCTTCATTAACACGTGGTACCTTGATTTCATACGACATCAATGCATGAGACATACCTATTGCTACAGAAAGAGTAGTTGTGGGAAGAGTGGATATAGGAAGAATATCTGGGGGAAGAACATTTGTAGGAAGAATGACTGCAAGAAGAGTAGGAAGAAGTCTCCTAACTAGAACAACAGAATGAGAATATGATGCTTCCTCCACTAAACAATGATTTTGAATGATGTTAGCCAATACTTTATCTTCATCTTGAAGCTACATAAAAGAGATTTTTCCTAACATCATAAGCTATGCCGCAGAATTAACTTCCTCGGCCTCTTCACCAACGTGTGGCCATACGGGATTATCCTCATCATGGGATGGCTGAGTAGGAGGATAAAGAGCAAGCTTTTTGGTGCTCTTTCCATCATAACTATTCATGTCTCCTATCCTGCATCCAATATATGCATTTACTATTGCTAACCATGGTCTTCTAAGAATAATGAGATACCCGCCTAGTGTGGCTTTAGGAGAAAAAATCATGAAATTTGTTGGGTACTCCCATGATTCTAGAATTACCACAAGATCCTCCACTATACCATCAAGCTTAATAGTAGAACTATCAACAAGTTGCAGGATAGTAGGAGTAGGTCTCATGCTTGAAACATTTAGTTGTTGTAGGATATCCTTATTCATTACATTTATTGTTGCTCCCAAGTCAATCAGAGCATTCTTTATTTGGATCTCATTTATAACAACTCCTACCATAGGACTACCTAGGCCATTGTACTTAGAGACAATCACTTTCCAAAGTATGTTTTCAACTAGCTACCCCACCACATGAACCATAGTGGGGTCTTTCATTCTCCTACCTAGCTTCTTGAGGCATGATTCCTTGATTTCCTTGCCATAGATTGGAACATCTTTTACGGTCTGAAATAGGGGTATCTAGACACATATATGCTTCAGCTAATCTATAGTGTCAAAATTTGTGTCCTTTTCTTCCTCCTTGGCAACTTCCAATCTCTGAGGAAATGGTGGTTCTTGTTCAGTCTACTTAATTGGGATTGGTTTAGGATTTTTAGGTGCATTGGGATGAATGGGAGTATTCAACGACTCCTCTTCTTCCACAAGAAGCTCAGTGATAATGGGTGTGGAAGGAGTTGGTATAGTAGTTCCTAAACGCAAGCGGATGTCACTCACACTCACAACATATGTAGGGAATTGATTTGAATCAGTAGAGTATACAAGTTACTGCTATGGTTTGTTATTTAGATTGGGTGTGGGTTGAACTAGTAGCTAAGTAGGTTTAGGTGGATTTGAGTTTGGATTAGTAGGTGGAGGAATTATAGTAGGCTGTTGGGGTTGAGAAGGTGGCTACATGTAGCTATTTGTCTAGTTTGACCATTGCTATCCTCCCCTCCATTGATTTGTATGCTTCCAATTTCTTGGGGGTGGCTACCAATTTCCGTGAAACTACTGTCAATTTCCCTAAGGTTGTTGTCATTAGGGTGGAGAGTTTTGATGATGAGGCCAGGCATTTGGAAGGTTACTCTAAGGTTTTGGTGATATCCTCAATAGTTGGATGGATATGGGAGTTTCCATTGGCTACCAGATGAATAACAATTGAAATATGGTCAAGCAAAAGAGAGTGGATCTGGTGGCATACCTTTCCTTGGAGCCCAAGGCATCCTTTGTGCAACATAGTAGACTTGATCTTCTTCAATCTGAATTGGGTTGAACTTCGGTGCAATCTGCTTGCTCTCAACATTAGCTGCCATCTTGCATCAATATTCCTTCTTCTTTTGTCTGCAATGGGGGCAATGCTCTTCCAATGTTGCCTCTACCTCCTCTTGTTTCTTCTTGGCCTGAAGTGTATCCAGCTAAGTAGCTGGATTGTTTATAATTCCTTGCTTAAGGTATACCAATAAATGAGTAATCTTCATTCATGAAACTCCACTGGTAGATGACTTACCCATAAAAGATAAGTAAGCTCTCCCTTTCTTTGAAGTTTCCCTAGAGTAGTTCTAACATATCTTCTTGATATCCTCCCAAGGAACTTGGGAGATATCCCATTCTCCTATCAAGTCCAAGGCATCAGTGTGGCTTTCATTAATTCCTCTCAGGAAAAATAGTTTTTGTGATTCTTCATTAAGTGTATGGTGTGGAGATTTTTATAGGAAAAATAGAAACCTTGCAATGTAATCCTCTAGGCTCTCATCTTCCTTCTGCTACATCCTAAAAATGTCACCTCCTCTCATGTCACTGCCCCTACAATACTCCTTGTATTTCTTAAGGAATTTTGTCTTCATGTCATCTTATGTCTCCACAATATCTCTACCTAGGCTCATGAACCATCTTAATGCATCTTCTTTCATAGTGGTAGGTGTAGATCCTAAATCTGCATTTTGCTCAAAGACAAACAAGCATGAGTATTGTTAGTTAAATCAAGCAAATCAGATATAGAATCCATATGAAATAATTGCTCATGTTATCTATGAAAACAAAGTAAGTTATCAACATAAGCTAAGTGAAAGCATGAGAAAAAAAAGAGTCAAATTCTATCCCATAGTGGATTGGTGTCAAATGTGCTAGTGGCCCTTTCCCAACCCTTGATCAAAGCTTAAGATGAAATGCTATGAAAATGGTGGAGTGATGATGAGCAAAATCAGTTCTCCAATGGAGAGTGACTTTGCATGAGTGATTGTGGAGAGATTGTGGAGAGATGGTGAAGGGTTTGATAAGAGATGAAGCCTCTATTTTATAGATTTTCTTGATGCTAAGTGTTGAAGAGGGACCAATGTGGGACTTAAGATTGGACAAATGAAAGGACACTTGTCAAGTGGTGATTGGTCAATGGATGTGCAAGATTAGGGAAATGTGCCCATGAGAGGGAGAATTTGAATTCAAATTTGAGAGTAAATGCTAAGTGGGGGACAAGAAAATGAGCAATAAATGCAATGTTGGAGGGATAAATCAACTTGCATTTGAATTCAAAGTTGAGGGAATATTCCCCATAAATGCCATGATGGAAAATCGTGGATTTAATAAATCAATAAATTGATTTATATGTGCAAGTGGCTAAATCTAGAGAATGCAAGTGGGTGAGATTAGTATTTAATCATGGTTAGATTAAATAAATGATGATTATGCTAATTTAATGGTGCTTAGATGATTTTGACTTTTAGGACTTTGATATTTGATTTATTTAAATAAAAAAATGATGGAATATGATTTAGGATTTGATTTAAATAAATTCCTGATTTATTTAATTAAATGGATGATGGAAGATGAAGGTTGAATGATTTATGAGAGATGAAAGGTATTATTTGATTAAACCTTTGGATTGACCTAATTTACCTGATGAATGGATTTGTTGTGTTTGATCAATTCAATGAGCGAATGACTATGCATAATGCTAATTTTGTGTGTCTACATTTTTCCCCTTTGAAGCAATGTACTTGTTGTGTTGGTTCAAAGAATAACTTGCCGCGATCAAAATTAAAAAAAAAATGATTTTTCGGATGCCCCAGTGGAAAGTACACTGGTACATTGCCCCCTCGAGAGATCCAGTAAAAATATTCGATTTGAGGGCCGATCTCGTGATAAAGAGGTTCAAAATGAATGGTTATGGATGATGATACAAATGAAATGATTTCAAGATGCTTAGAATAACAAATCTATATTATCCTAAACAACTTAAATGATGATATGATATGAGATGGATGAGATTGATGATGTGATATGTTGTGATTATGCAATGGATGATTTATGAGATGCTTATACTAACACATATATATTATGATGATGATTATGCAATGCATGTGAAATGATCGATGTTTCCTATGATGTATGATATTGATGATATGTGGTATACTGATGGTTTGTAGATGCAAGATGGATGCATGATGGACTATTCATGATGCGATGTTAATGTGGAAGTGAGATGATGACAAGAGGATCCAACAAGTCCATGATCTGACGAGACTTTATTAGAGATGATGATGATGATGAATGATGATAGATGATGATAAATGGTGATGATTTGCTTATCAAGGATTGGGATTTTAAAAGGGCTACTTACCTTATGTTTGATTACACACATAGATACGATGCATCAAGGTATAAAGAACCAGGATGGCATTGTACCTAGTGCGATGGACTTTGACTCGACAAACAGATAGGAGTATTCTTGTTCACACTTGACATACGAAAACCTTGCTAGGATGCACTTTAGAAGTTTCAAACATCTCAGACCAAAACACAAAGAGGTATAACCAATCAATGCAATAGTCAACAAGTTGTCCAAAAAAATCCTCTATACATATCTAACAAAGAAAGTATTCACCAAGTTATTTTACAAGAACGTCCAACAAGCATAGCAGACAAAAGATAATGGTCGTTGCCCCATTCCTATCTCTCTAAATCCTTCATTCGGATATCATCGAGAGGTCCTTGGAATGAGCGCAATAAGATAAATCAAAAGAAAGGATCAAGTATGCAAACAAGCCAATGTTCTTCATACCTTCAGCCAAAGGGATTTGTTTTGATAGGATAAGAATCCAAGTGATATCCAAAAATGATGCCCATTGTCAGAACGATATATCCTAGGACATGCATTGTATAGGATGATGATGGTTTGATAAGTTGATTGATAGGCTATTGATATAAGGTCGATTGACATGTTTGAAAATGATCAAGACTTTGATTTTGTTTTGAAGTTTTGTTGTTTTGATTTTGATTTTGCGATTGAAGCTTGCTTTTGCTACTTGTTGTGATTGTTTCTGTTTGCGTTGCCAAAGGATGAAGGTGGTGATCAGTTTATTATGGATGATTGATTATTGTGGGTGAAAACGAGATGAGGCAGATGGATTTTTTCAAATATTTGGATGTTTTTGACATTTTTTGGAATGCTTTGAGGCTATTTTTGAATTTTTTCAAGATTTAACAAATGTTTTGATTTTTGATTTTTGTGATGGTTTTGGATTTTGATGTTTTTTGAATGTTTTTGGATTTTGATGTGATTTTGGATGTTTTTGGATTTTGTGTCTTGGGGGCTGATCAAAGATGAGCCTTTCCTACGTTTAAGCTCAGAGACGACGTAGTTCAGATTTCAATGTTTTTGATGTTTTCTGCTTTTTGAGTGTTTTTTTGGATTTTTGATATGTTTTGGATGTTTTTGGATTTTCGCATGATTTTGACAATTTCGATATGGATGTGTGTGTGATGATATCGGTGCTCTGTTTTGGATTTTTTTGAAGACCAAGCTAAGGTTGACTGATCAGATTGATGGATTGATGATGATGATAACATTGTTGAGGATACACAACAATGCAAGGATTTGATTGATCAAGATTGATGATGATAACATTGTCGAGGATACACGAAAATGCAAGGATAGTGTTAAGCAACACAAGGATTAGGAAGGATATCCCAAAGATGATGATGGATTGATTGGATTTGATTGATCATGATTGATGAAGCTTGATTTAGAAAAAAAATTATTTGAATGATTTGATTAGATGTTTGAAGGGTACATTAGATGCGACTGATATTAATTGTTTGGATTGATGTTCGATGAAAGGTGAAGATTGATAAGGAATGTCTTCTTGTCAAAATATGCCATGGGCTAGTGACTCATATTTTGAATCACAAATGCTTTGACCAATTTGGTTTCACGTTTGTCAATGTTCGGATCACCCCATAAGTTAGAGGATATAGATTAGGATTTATTCTTGAAGCAAGATGTACATATTTTCCCTCGGTGTCTTGCAATGGGTGGATTCTTGGATAAGTGTATGGATGGATGGATACACAAAGGATGCCAAGGATTATCTTGCGATAAGATAAGGTGTTCAGATAACGAATGCTTATTGGATAATGCGTCATGGCTCAGATAATGCTGCATAGGATAGGACCCATGAAAACAACCCATGTCAAGATGTTTGTCATAAGCAAGCGTAAAGTGTGCCCCAAAATTTCATCAAGATCAAGATAACTTGGATGATGGATGCAGATGGATGAAGATGGATTGGATAAATGGTTCATGGATGAATGGATTTATTATGGATAAGATGGATGGATGGCTCGATTTATTACGGATGGGATGAGATGCTTTCAACTAAAGTGGTGTACATAGATGCTCGATTCCACACATGACACCTGTTTGCCAGGTTTTCATCATAATCTTGCCCAAAGTGCCGCCCATGTGGTTTTCACTAGAGGACGATTTTTCTCTTTACTGTTTTCAATCCTTTTTCTAATTTTTTTGGTTTTTTTTTTGTTTTTGTTTTTTTTGAAAGATTCATGCTGAACCACCTGGTGGTGTTGACGTAGATGCCCCTATCATAATGTGCCATCGATATCCTGCTTGACGAAGCTGCTTTGCCAAGATACGTGCACTTGAATATAATTTTTTGGATTTATGATCTGCGTCATTGATACCGGAGTTGACTTTGTCTTTGTGCGCACATCGCGATAGATTGCCTTCTAAATCCTTATAATGAAGGGTTGTTACCAATACACGGTCAATGTACGAATTGGATATTATGCGTGGAGGCATGGACGGAGTGTGTTTAGGCATAAGAGATGGATTGGTTGACAGTTTGGAACCTTTAACTCTCCAAACTTGGGAAGATGAGCAATGATGGGTGGATACAGAAGTGTGCATGGAATTAGGACCAACTGCTTGATACACTTTGTACGTCACTTGAAAAGCCTGCTTTTGATTTTGTGGACATCTTTGATGGATACCTTTCTCTCTTTTAGTTTGCCCCACAGTTTCTTTGACTGATGGAGTTTGATAGGGATGATCTTTCTTTGTATTTTTTGGTATCCATGCATATTTGATTTTTCCATCATGCTTCTTACCTTCTTTTTCTTTGATAACGACCTTTGTGCTTTGATTCAAATCTTTCTTTTGATGTTGGTCCCAATTCATGGATGGGGTGATGGGTGGATGAAGATTCATGATGTGATTGGTTGTAGTATTGACATCAGTTTCACCATAAGGATTCTTCATGCTCCCTATGTTGACATTTGCTTGAGACATAGTTGCCCCCAGTATGGTGGTAGTAGCAACTTCATGCTTTGATACTGTTTGTTTGAAGAGCTCTTGTTTAGAATGCATTCTCTAATCAATGATCACTATAGATGACATTATTTCCATTTGTTGCTATGCTAATTATGGATTATACTATTTTTTCTGATTTTCTTCCTTGAGTGGATAATGTTTGATATTTTTATTCATGATTTCCTCAATCTGATTTTGGGACATATTCGACCTTGATGTTGACAACTCCATTTGACTGTAGGAGTTGATAATCTACTCTTTTTGTGTAACACAATCTTGTTCTAGATGAAGATCATCTATGTGTCCATCCATAGAAAGCATGTCATGGGTAGGTGGAGGAGTATGTGCTACATGGATATGATCATCTTGCATAGATAGGAGAGTGTCCATTAGATGATTGTAGTATCTTGAAGATACAAATTCTTCATCTTGATTAATTTCGGAGTTGCTTTCGACATGCTTTGGATCAAGTTCTTGACATGGGGCAACTTCAAAGGATGGATTTCTTACAAAGGACTTTTGGATGTTGACATTAGGCATGGTCAAGTTCAAGGTTCCTTCAGCATCTGTAACCATGAGGTCAAAGGGGATCAACATGTTTTGAAAATGACCATTGCTAGACCTTAGCGAAAGATTTTGATCTTGCTTTGGAATAACTTCTTGAGATATGTCCTCTAACTCATAAGGCGATGTAGAGACATTTTCAATATGATCATTGGTCAATGGATCATGCATTATGTCAATTGGATCAAATAGTCCTAACACTCCTTGAAATAGATCACTAAAGATTGGCTCTTGATGTATGGTGAGTTGATCATTGGATTGTGTAGATACATCCTCAATGTGCTCCTTGATGGAGAGGTTTTGATCATTGTTTTCAAAAATTGTGGTGAAGAGATTATCAATGCTATCATCAATGATTGAATGTTTTCGTGTTTGTTCCTGTTCTTGTCGAGCAACTAGAGAGGCTTGAGTAGCTTGATAGGATTGTTGCACTTGTCGAGCTTGTCTTGCTTGTTGTGTGGCTAGATATTGTTGGATGGCCTTTTGGTATGACTGGTGAGCTTTTAGAGCAATGTCATATTGTCTTGTTGCGTTTGGTTTTGGTGGTAGTGGTGGTGGATTCGGAATCATGTTGGATGTAATGACAAGTGGTTGAGATATGCTTGGATTGATTATGGGGGTTTGAGATGTGATGGGCATGATAGTGGTGGTTGGAATGATTGAAGGGATAGTGATGGTTGGAATGACTGAGGTGATAGGTCCTTGGGAGACCATATTTTGATTTGGGATCAATGTTGTTTGACTAGATACCATCCATTGGTGTGATGTCGATGGTATATTCAAAGAATTTGACGTGATGGTTTGATTGACGTTAGGTGGATTGATTTGGGTGGATTGATTGGTGCTAGGTAAAGGGGGAAGCCCTAAACCAATGAATGATGTTGATATGGGTGGTGGAGATTTCCCTTGGCGCAATGCCTCAACTATTTTGGAAAGTTCCACAATTTGATCTCACCAAATTTGTTCTTGATTTTGATCTTGACTTACTTGAGATAGTTGATTTGGCTTTTGTTTAAGCGGATTTGGGATGCCTACTTGCGGTTTTTGAATGGGATTATGGGAAAATTGACTTTGGATAATGTTCTGATTTGGGATGATGTTTAGATTTGGCATGATAGGATGAACATTGTTGGTATTGGGAATCATTTTTCCAAAGTTTCTTGAGTTAGGATTCATGTTTCAAAAACTTGCACTTGGTACATCCACATTTGGCAAGTAGGGATTTGGTGGGATGATGTTGCTCGTTTGAAGACTCATGTATTGATTGTTTGGAGGATAGACTTGTAAGTTTGGACTTTGATTTAAATCTATCATGGGGAGATGTGTTCCAAAATTTAGATTGGGCATACTCACATTTTTTGTACCATTGACCTTTGTCGAAGGTAATGACCATGCATGGACTTTGATAATTGATAGGCATTGCAAGGCTTTGAAGATTTAATTGATTTGGATTACCCAAGATGTATGGATCAAGTTTATATTCCATGTTCTCCTTGTGTTTTGACCTTGTTGCAAAAGTGACCTCTAAGGTTCTTAGGACCAATGACAAGATGGAGGATGAAATGTGTAAATTATGAGTGATGAACGTTTAGGAACTTTGGATCAATGCTAGACTTAGAGTTTGATTTTGATTGGTTGATTTGGATGATGAACTTGTAAACCCTAAGATGTTGGATGTGATCTTAGGATGAATTTGTTCAAAGGATGGCTAATTCAATTAAATGTATGAGAAAGGATGCATTCCCATACATCTAACTAAACAAGGTGATTTTGATGATGATGATTTAAGGATGATTTACCCAAGTCTAGAATGATGTTTCCAAAGTTCTAAAGTTGTTTGGTGGGATGGATTTTGATAAGTGTTTGGATGAATGAAGTGTTTGAATTGATCCTAAGAGACTTAGAGAGACTTTTTTTACTAGGCCAAGGTATTGAAGAACACACTTTTCTCTAAGAGCAATCAAAAGATCAATATGACCAAAATCTATCAAGCACATGTGTGGGATCCAATTTGTTATCTTTTGCTTAATGAGTTCTTTTTACAACAAACACACTTCTTGATTTAGGTTTCAAACTGAATGTCCAATGTCACAACTTCTTTTGGTCCCACAAAGTGCTATGTGGAAGTTCCAAGAAATCAAGACAAGGGTTGCCTAATGTTGACCTTTGTAAGAGCAAATTAAGATGTAAACCCAATTACTTAGAAACCTCTAAGGACATAATCCCAAGGGTAAGCAGTAGTTCTTAGGTTTTTTCAAAGGTATTTTCTCTAACTAAGGGGTTTGAAATTCTGATGATGATGTTGAATGATGGTTTTCCAATGTTTTTGATAAAGGCACTGTGTTTTCAAACAAGCAATGTAACATCCTAGCTTAATGGGTACGTTTTTCTTAGTGGGCTTGCCTCATGCCCTTCATAGAAGAGACGATTTTACATGCAACCAAGGAAAAAAATAGAGGTATGATGAAATCCTAACCTCTATATTTCAACCAAAATCAGACATGGCAAGTAACTTCTTGGAATCTAAGTTCCAATGCCCTCCTTCTAGCGCCATTATGTAGAACCTAAATCTGCATTTTTCTCAAAGACAAACAAGCATGAGTATTGTTAGTTAAATCAAGCAAATCAGATATAGAATCCCTATGAAATAATTACTCATGTTATCTATGCAAACAAAGTAAGTTATCAACATAAGCTAAGTGAAAGCATGAGAAAAACAAGAGTCAAATTCTATCCCATAATGGATTGGTGTCACATGTGCTAGTGACCCTTTCCCAACCCTTGATCAAAGCTTAAGATGAAATGCTATGAAGATGGTGGAGTGATGATGAGCAAAATCAGTTCTCCAATGGAGAGTGACTTTGCATGAGTGATTGTGGAGAGATTATGGAGAGATGGTGAAGGGTTTGATAAGAGATGAAGCCTCTATTTTATAGATTTTCTTGATGCTAAGTGTTGAAGAGGGACCAATGTGGGACTTAAGATTGGAAAAATGAAAGAAGGACACTTGTCAAGTGGTGATTGGTCAATGGATGTGCAAGATTAGGGAAATGTGCCCATGAGAGGGAGAATTTGAATTCAAATTTGAGAGTAAATGCTAAGGTGGGGACAAGAAAATGATCAATAAATGCAATGTTGGAGGGATAAATCAACTTGCATTTGAATTCAAAGTTGAGGGAATATTCCCCATAAATGCCATGTTGATGGAAAATCTTGGATTTAATAAATCAATAAATTGATTTATATGTGCAAGTGGCTAAATCTAGAGAATGCAAGTGGGTGAGATTAGTATTTAATCATGGTTAGATTAAATAAATGATGATTATGCTAATTTAATGGTGCTTAGATGATTTTGAATTTTAGGACTTTGATATTTGATTTATTTAAATAAAAAAATGATGGAATATGATTTAGGATTTGATTTAAATAAAGTCCTGATTTATTTAATTAAATGGATGATGCAAGATGAAGGTTGAATGATTTATGAGAGATGAAAGGTATTATTTGATTAAAACTTTGGATTGACCTAATTTACCTGATGAATGGATTTATTGTGTTTGATCAATTCAATGAGCGAATGACTATGCATAATGCTAATTTTGCGTGTCTACAGTAGGAAATAGCTTAAGCCTATGGGCATTGATGGTATAGTCATAACTCCTATAGAGTATGTCAAACTCAAACAAGAAGGTATCATGATCTTTTGTGACAAGTCTATAATACTTGGGAAGGACTGAAGCAAGGATATTTTTGAGGTTGTCTACTTCATTTTTATGATCAATGGGGAAAGGAAAATTTGGTTGGTTAGGTCTATTTCTATTTGCATCACCTATGCCTGCTTGATGTAGTTCCAAAGAAAAGGGATTCTCAAGCTGATTTTGGTCTTTAGAGGAAACTTCAGAGGTAGTCAAATCAAGAAATGCATCAACAAAGTGGTGTGGATCTTCTTCTTCTCTTGGTAGGTTCCAATATTCAACTAGCTAGAATGGATCAGGATGGTTAGGAATGAATCTTCCATAAGTATCTCTTCTCCTTCCTCTATGCATGCATTATCAACTCACTAATAGCCAGCTCACACAAATAATTGGTAAAGAATAAGGGGGGTCATTACTTCCTAAATGAGGGGTATACTAAGAATAAACTTTTAGAAATACTACAGTAATAAAAACTATCAATGACTCTAAAGAACTCCCTAGTTTAACACCATCCTCAATAATTGCACCAAAAATGTTGGCCTCCTACAATGATCTAACAACTAATCCCTTACAGTTGTGATTCAAATATTGGACATCTAAACTAAATAGCCATTCAATCATTATGAAGGTGCATTTAACTTGTCAACCCAGGGATGTGAACTTGAAATGGGTTAGCACAGTATGTGCACTACGAATCCAAAGTAGCCATATTCATTCTACAACTAAAAAAAACATAATGTTGAAGGTAAATTACTTGGGAAGAAATAAAATAAGTGTTGAACATCAACCAACAACTATGCTAAGCTAAAATGCATGACATAAATGAAAATCTAAGCAAACAAACAAGAAACTACTCTATTTGCTTTGGTTGTAGGAACAGTCACATAATGGAATTCTAGTGGCTGCATGAACAGTTAATGCCAGATTCTTAACTAATTACTAAACTGAAAGTAATAACTAAACTAAACTAAAGGACAAAATTCTCACCAAGTGGACCCCCCTTGGATGAGTATCCTCTAAAACTAATGTAAACTTAGATGCACTAACTTATAACTCCATCTTATTCATTGGAAAACATGAGTACAATAGAGCAATGTAATTGTATTGCTGAAAACTAAGAATGCAAGTACATCATTAGATCGCACAACCTTCTGAGAAGGATCATCTGACTCTTATAGGAAAAGAAGCTACTAACTAAACAAGGCAGTCAACTCCACGAATTGGGAGGATGCCATTTTAGGGAAAGTAGAGAAAATGGAGAAGCGGTTACACGTGCATGGAATCTGGTTAGACGTGCTTGCCTCAACATAGATTTAGCACAACAGTAATGCCTATATTCACTCAATAGCAATAAAGATCATTTGCAAGGTGGTTACAACTCAGTTTACATGAGGAATCTCTTGTTGTTGGCCTCTTTGAATGATTCGCTTCATTGACCTTTGCATGACCACTTTATTAACAGTTATGGTGAATGACCAGTTGGCAGAATCTTCTCAATCTAGTGGCCTCAAATCATATTTGCATGGCAATATTATTATGCACAATCATCACATATATGTAACTATCTTAAAGAACATTCATTAATCCACATGTATAATTAACACAGATAGTCCATATAACATGTCAATGTCATTAAAGACTTGCAAATATAAAATTAGGCCCAATGTCTATGGTTTTGATGAAATATGAACATTAAAACATCAAGGTTCATGACAGTTTCAAAAAATAGATCATAAATTCTACCAAAATTAAACCATAAACTAGACTCATCAACATGTTTTAGAATCATGTATTTTTTCATAATATTGTCTAGATTATTGAATTTATTTATTTGGATTCATGTTAGTAATCTAGATTCTTATTTTCTCTTACTCTATTTCCATGTCCTCCTTAGGGTTATTTTATAGACATTATACATAAACTTGTACTTATGAGATGATAAATTCAATATAATTTTGAATTTTTCATTTAAATTTTCTAAGCACTTAAAATCACTAAGATTTGCTAAATATAAATATTGATATTGATATATATAAAAGCGGTAATTTGAAATCCATAATTCATTACTTTAGATTCATGGTCTAAAGCAAGCCCATGCATACACACTACATGTTTGCATCAATGGTTTCAATTTTTTCTTCCTAATTTCCCATGCTTATTCAATTAACTTATTTTTTTGTGAATCCCATGAGACTCAAAACCTTGTATCTACAATTTTACTTTATTCTATAGCTATAGACCTAGCAAGCCCTGTAGATTTTACTTAAATAAGGCTTTCACATATCATAGTCTTAATGCTTGACATTCAATTCTTTCACTATAAAAATATATCATTTTAAAGAACCTTATATATCAGTTTAGAATTTAAAAGTGTATTCAATAATATTCTACCTATATTATTCATTTTAAGCTTTGGCATCCACCAATATTCCCACATAAATTCTAATTTATTTTCTTTTTCATGTCTATCTTTACCTAGCATCAATCCTTGTACTACTCCATAGTGTTATATATGTTCTTTTTGTCTTCATGAGTATATATCATTTACTATAATTTATTTTCTTTAATCCCATCCATGTTTGAAGCATAGAATTTATCTATTCTCTTCTATATTTTAAAGCTTTTAATGCTCCAAGGATATAGATTACATGGACCTAGGTAAGAAAGAATAATTGAGTATTATGCAATCCTCGATACCATCATACATGTTTTTTCTATCCACATTCACTTGAATTTTTTACCCAACCACCATGACACATGTTCCCTCACTCATCACTATGCATATTTTCTTTCCAAGATATTACTTCATCTAATTCATACATATATTCCTAGATCAAATCAAATTTGACACATACCTTGGGTCCACTAAAAAATAAAAATGGATATGAGTTCATAATTTTTTTTCAATAAGCATGCTAGCTAGCTTTCTTTCTTATGCAAAGAATGACAATTTGGAAAATGGTCTTATTACCCTCTTTTTATTGCAAAATATGAGTTTGAACTTTATAAGCATAAAACATGACACCATATACCCTATAAACTCAACACCTCAAATTAAACCTAAAATTCTCAAAAAATCAATAATAAATAGAAATTAGATTTCTTGAGTAATAAATGCAATTTTAATTTCTTCAACAATAATATTGAAATATTTTTTTTCTTCCCTCTTGACACGTAGTTTGTAGAATTAAGGATGAAGATAAATTGAAGCTTCTTTGGATCATGTGATGGAAAGTAGAACATTGAAAATGGTTATTGTAGCTAGAATATTAGTGGCTAAGTTTCTCAATTTCACCTTAAATATAGAAAATTGGGAAATAGGACATAGCTCGATATCAATATATAGTTGATATATGCCAAAGTCATTCAAAAAAGATCATGTTCCTTATTTAAAATCAATTAAAATCATGTAGAAAAGTTTATAATGTATTTAATACCTATATTTTCTTTGTGCCTAAGCTTAGAATTCTCTAAATTCTATAGTGGTTCTACCACCAAAATAGTGAGTTATGTTAGTCATAAAATAATATAATATCTAAGATCATATATCTCAAGGGTCAATATATAAATACATATACTTTTTTTCTTTTAGTGTCTTGCATCAAGTTAGTATAGAGTTAGATAAATAAATTTGGAGAGGCGAACTTCACCTACATAAGTAACTAGGTTGAGACTTTATTTCCCTACTTTATCGATATGTACCTACTATAACTTAGTTTCTTCTTCATTTTGTAAACACAAATTTTTAAGCCTAAATGTATTACTATTAATGAGATAGTTGATAATAGTCTCAATAATTATAGTGGTGGTTTTTTTGCTAATTTTCTTGCTTTTCTTACAATATTTTTTTATTTATAGTTCAATTTATTTATAGTCTTACATCATTTATATTTTAGATTAGGTATAATAGTTTTCTTTTATTAAGAAAAATGTTTTCCCTAATGTCATTAGATAACTTTTATTATTTCTTATTTCCAATTTCTTTGGCCCTTTTCTCTTCTCACGTTTCTTCCATTTTTTTAACTGCATGGTTAGATTATGATAGTGTAGATCTATATTAGTATAGATTACTTTCTCTTGTCTTCCATAGTTACATATTTCCAAGAGTACATGCATTTGTGTTCAATTTTTAGAGCATTATTTGTAAATGCATTGCTATTTTCATAAGGGAAGGTTATTCTATGTGTAACAACCCATTAAGACATTAAAAAATATAGATACCAACAAGCGCCTCTTTTGAAACATCATTGTTTCTACCGTTGTGCTACATTTGCATTGCCAAGTATAATAGCCTTGAAACTTTAGGACGATTTTGAGTCATTTTTCAAGAGAATTTGGATTTTAATTCTTGAAGTTGGTCTTGTGGTATCTAAAACTATAAGTCTTTATAGCTTAGCTAAATTTAAGTTAGAATTCTTTTAAGAAATTTGAGAAATTTTTGAAATAAAATATTACATGTCCTCTAACTAATATGAAGTGATAAAGTTTTATAAACTTATCAAATAAATACTACACAAAATGTCTTAACACTAATTAGAAATATTTATACCATGTGTATGTCATATTATATTGTGCAAGACCTATAATTCAATTCTTTCAATATATTATCACTACTTCAAATAACAATTAAAAGTCTCATATATCAACACTTTAAATCTAAGTAATAGATTCAACGAAAGACATCTATTCAACACTTTGAATGCATATTTAACTTTGAAATTCAAAATCATATTATTTTTAAATTTTAATTATTTCATAAATACGATCAAACGCGTATTAGACAATAAGTTTTTGATAGCATTGCAATTACTATTTTATTGTCTTTAAATTTGAATTGATGTGGTCTAATATCCCCGCGATTGCTTTATTAAATAGAAGTTAATACAATTGACTTTTGGATACAGTTTTGAACAATTCAATTTTAACTTTTGGTGGCAACCATCTTAGTAGGATAACAGCACGCACACTCATATATAATGGTTTACGTGTCTTTTAGTTTAAGGACATGA
This sequence comes from Sequoia sempervirens, assembly GCA_007258455.2. NCBI lineage: Eukaryota > Viridiplantae > Streptophyta > Pinopsida > Cupressales > Cupressaceae > Sequoia > Sequoia sempervirens. The sequence continues at coordinate 376,374,591 of VDFB02281492.1, read as the reverse complement.
AACGGTTTTATTAATTTTTTAATTGAACAAAAATCGACAATATTTGTTTCTATTTACAAATCTCACTCCAAATTCACTATTCTTGACGTTGATTCGTGGAGGCAAGAATACAACTCTTAAGAAATAATGAAAACAATTACACAGATCCTCCATACATAAATTATTAAATTTCATCGTATGGTTCTGCACTTACATGCAATCTGATCCTTATTTCGCTTTCTCAATCAAAAAAATAAAACAATACCACATTAGTAATAGTTTTAGATATTCCTTTAGTTGGGGACGCGACATTGTTTCCTTATCTCACCCTGCGATCCAGTCAGCACATCAACGTCTGATCGGACTTCAGCAACCCACGCTTGTATTGCAAATCGACGTAGTATTTCACGTCCAGATTATTAGGTGTGAGAGGATTCAACGGAATAACAACACTGGAGGTTGAAGATGGAAGGGTCCTGAACACCCCTGCCGCTGAAGTTGTACAGACGATCTGCAGTAAATGAAGAACAGTGAGAAACTCCAATAGAATGCGCCCCTGCAAAAACATAAACATCGATGGCATTAGAAATTTCGTTCTTCATACAGTTAAATTAATTACAAAATTAATATTCTAAACCGCAGCGAAAGCAAAGTAACCACCTGAAAGAGTAACCATATCTTCTTGGGATAATTGCTTTTGAGCAAAGAGTTGTGTCAACTGGTTTACGTCGAATGAGGGAGGTGGCAGATTCCCCGGAATATCCGATGCTTGAGATATTCTTCCATCTCTTCGTCCTCCCTCAACAGCGCACGTTAAACCACCAGCTACGTTGATGGTTACGTTGATGGTTACGTTACTCAATCTTGATACCAATCTTACTTGGTGGGCGCTATCTCTTCTATCATAGACTTCGATATCGGCACAAGAAACCACTCCTGGGCATTTGGCTTCTATCATAGACTTCGATTCATCAATAATGTCAAAGCCAGACAGGCTTGGATTGTTTGCAGGGGAGTCTTTCTCTGCAATATTTCCTCCTGCGGAGTCGATGAGGATTGATCCATCACAACCCTGCAATAATAACTCAATGTTTATATAGCAGTCACCTTGTATTAGCTCTGAATATCTCATGTAGGGTTTCAAAATACTTACTCTCACGAAGCAGTCGTGAAAATGCATTCGTATTAGATCTGCTGCGACACCAGGATTCGCTCTAACAGCTTTGCCCACAACATCACTTACAATCCCCTCTGCCTCAGGGCATGTATGCCAGTAGTAACCCACTTTTTACCCGGCACCATCAACTATACTGTTCATAAATGACAGTAGTAAGATTAATGGAACAAAAGCAAGAATCATTTTCGCTTCGAACGACGTCGATACTAATTCTCCAAGAGAATTGAGGAAATTAATCACAAGCTCTTTCTTCTTACTTTGAGATGAGATGAGATGTTGATATGCGATGTAGTAGCACCTGGTATTTAAGGGGTTCTTCGGCTGCCATTGTTCGATGAACCAGCCAACTCAGGCTAACAAATTTGACCAGACTCTCTCTGTGATACGCGATGCCATTTTATCTTTTAGCATTGAATTATTCAAGCGAATAGACCAAGTAAAGCATCTAATGCTAATTATATCATTCACCATTTGGCGGCTAAATAACGTGGCGGCGCCCACAATTAACAGCTGCATATAATTTCTTCGTGGCCTTTACAGTCTCCAGATTTGCTCAATGCCAGATTATATTATCTCTATGTTTATTATGAAGTTTTATTGTCCTGCAGATGCCTCGAAATTATAGTCGGTAAGCATCGACTGGTCAATTTTCTAAAGTTGTCATTTGGTAGACCCGGCCGAATAAATGCACGTGGTCAATATTCTTGCTGAAAAGATTCTTTCAAAAATAGGTGACGGACATATGTCCACGTAAGAAGCAAAAACGATGCCTGTTCAAATGCCTTAATATATTATAATGCGCCGCCCAAAAAAGGCTATCGCTTTGAGGAAAGGAGTTTTCAAGTTATATGATTTTTTTTAATGGTTGTACAGCCTATGTTTAGGTCATGTCGATTTTGTAAGATTGGTTTTGTTGAGATTGGCTGGCATTTTGGTAGCTGTGGTAGCTCTATTCTTGTAATTTTTTGTTTTGTTTATTAAATAAAAAAAAATTTCATAAGCATTATATCGCGCTCAAGGTATATAATATTTGTTTATAACAATTAGGTCTTGTATTTAAAGAAGGTCATGTTAATATGTTAGAGAGTATGTGTTTATGCATATAAAATCTAGTTGTATGTGATTGGATTAAACAATTAATAATAAGCATTAAATAATAGAATAAAATAAACTTAGATAATTTTAGATTTTTTTTCTTAAAAAATTTAAGGATTATTTGATTATGAAATATTTGCATAGAGATTTAAAACATAAAGCAATGCAAATGAGAAAAGAAAGTTGTTTTCAAATTGAAAAAAAATATTGCAAGTGGAAACAAAATATTCTTGTTTAATTGTCAAATCAATATTTATTTTCCGTTTATGTGATAAGTGAGATTTTAGAAGGTTTCATAGCTGGTTTACCATTAAACGGTAGGTGAAACTTGTTTTCCAATGACTCAACAGTGGTTTGTAGGCATGAGACTTGTGTCAGGCTCAAATCTCACTCTATATGTGGCCTATCAGCTAATTACTATATGAAATGGTGTTTCTTAAAAGGCAAGTTAGCAAAAATTATAATGTTTTGTGAAAATGACATGTGATTTACAAAAATGATTTTATAAAATGAGGTAATATAGATTTATTTGAAATAATTTTTAGTGTTTAATATGTTAATGTGGTTTTCCATGCTTTCATATCTACAATCAATAGGTTTTCATCCACTAATCACCAATATTCAATGTGTTTTAATTCATATAGTATTATTTGTTGAAAACAAGTGCCCAAAGAAATCTTGATAGAGTTTTGATAAGATAAAAAGAGATGCCTCAAATGTGAAATCGTCGGCAAATAAATAGAGGAACAAATCAAAATTATCCTCTCTTGAAAAAATAAACAAAATAATATCATTTTCATCGTTTTCCCTACCAAAATAGGCTCTCATAAAGATTTTTCATTAGCAGAGTCTTCACAAAAAATAGATAGTAATTTCCTCTTGCAATTTGTCATAAAATCATATATATGATCTTGATGTTTGTTACTTTATTTATGAGTAGTGAAACAATCTATTTTCCATAGTGAGAATAATAATAATAATATAATGAATATTTAATTGACCTCCATCCATCTTGAATATATAATTCATCATGGGTCAAACATTAAATGTTAATTTTTGATTTCCAATCTCATTCCTTAACCCCTAGCAAATGTTAGAATGGGCAATTTTTCCATAAAATTAAATTTGTAAAAAATGGGACATGACTGTTTAATAATTAGTTTTATATATAATATTTCATATTTTATGAAAACTATAGTGCTATCTTGATCTCTGTAAAGCTATTCCATCATTAGTAGACCAAACAGATTTAGTTCCACATTTGTTGCATTGAAGAACCCATTCATAGAAAGGATATCAATATTCACTATTTCTTGACTACTGAGTAGGTAGATGACATATTAACCAAACCCTTTTTTCTTCATTTATAAAGTTCATTAGATTGCAAGAGCTGACAAATTTAGGGATGAATAATCATATCTTATCTCTCTTTCTCTATTTTTGGGGCTATTTTATCTTCCTTTTTCGAGTGAATTTATTTTATATAGCTACTTCACTAGGCTTCATTTTTTGAGACTCATGTCTCTTCACTAACTTAGGCTTCATTTTTGGGAGAATGCCACTTTACACTTTTATTTTGATTTAGAATAAGTTTTATTTATTTATTTATTTACATATATATTTAAGCTTTCTTAGATTATTATGAATTCTAATCATGAGATTAGATGTCGTCTTGTAGAAGAGATATTGTGTAACTAACTTATTCTTGGTAGTTAGATTTAACCTCTAAGATGTAACTGAAACCTATACCATCCATTTCATTTTTTCTCACTAACTAGACAATAAAAAATTCCTGAGGTCTTCCATGTAGATATAATTCTTATAAATTTATACTTTTTGGAGTTACTCCTCCTATTGGATTCATTTGAATCACTTCTATTTATTTATATTCAATGCCCGTCCCTCATTTTCTTTTGATGAAGAATGAATTTATTTGTACTAGTTTGCATTTCTAGTTTTTTGCAAGACATTAGTTTTGTTTTTTAATTTTATTTCTTGCATTATTTACAGAAAAATTCAAATATATATATATATATTTATATATTATTGTACTAGGTCTTTTATAATTTCCTCTTTAGTTCAAAATCAAACATAGGAGACAAAAATACTATTCTTTTAACCACAACCTACTAATTGTTGGAATCCCTTAGCCTTGAAATGAAACGAAATGGTTATCACAAGTCAATAAACATCAAATTTCATAACTGGTGAACATGAAAATAATGCTCAACTAGATAAGATATATGAGACTGGATTGGATAAGACTAGAAAAATGTAAAAAATTAGGACAATGAGACAAGATCATGAAAACATAAATATACATGAATAAGCCCAATCCATAGTTATTGACAGATAGTAAGTTGAATTACTCTAATATATTTAGTTGGATATGCTTTTGATTATTTGGACTATTGTTTATTAGACACTAGCTTTCCTACCTTTGTTCAACATGATGTAGTAAGATGAAAATCATAGTTGACAATGATGAGCATGCTATCTAAATATATGTTAGGTCACCTCCATTATTTTTTATATTATAATGTAGATTGTGTCAATAATTTAGTAATAATCACATTGTTAGAAAGTAATTGTTTAATGATAGTTGGATGGTTAATTGATCAATTAGATAAGTTGATTATATAAAAATAAGTAATAAATTATTTTATCAAACCATATATTAATATATAATATGATCATTTTTATAATATAAATTTTTATCTTTTTCCATATATTTATGATGTAAAATTTTCTTTCATTTTTATAATAGATTTGAGACTCTTTAATTATAAAATAATTATGTTAATAAATTGGTTTCATGATAGTCTCCTCCTTTATGCTCTTAATGTTACCAGAAAGACCCAGACAAATTGATTTAACTTGAAAAGAATATTTTGTCCCAAAGCTAGTATGGAATATACAAGTACAACAATCTAAAGTAGTAACTAAATATTGGCATGGGGCCTTATATCTACATAGTGATAAACGTACAGTCCTCCTGGGCATAAATTACTCCCTTTGATTACAACATTCTCTCCCTTATACACATGCACACTAGCAAACGACATCAAAACACTAAGGGACAAAATAAGTGGACACGCCACTCCATAGATTTGAGACTATTTAATTATAAAATAATTATGTTAATAAATTGGTTTCATGATAGTCTCCTCCTTTATGCTCTCAATGTTACCAAAAAGACCAAGACAAATTGATTTAACTTGAAAAGAATATTTTGTCCCAAAGCTAGTATGGAATATATACAAGTACAACAATCTAAAGCAATAACTAAATATTGGCATCTACATAGTGATAAACGTACAGTCCTCCTGGGCATAAATTAATCCCTTCGATTACAACATTCTCTCCCTTATGGGCATGCACACTCACAAACGACATTAAAACACTATGGGACAAAATAAGTGGACACGCCGCTCCACCTACATACTGGTTAAGAAGAGCCATTTAGGATCCATGTGATATAAATTCTTTTAATACGATGCTGCTATTTATGTTTTATTACATCGGTGTCTTGAATAACTTACTTGTGCGAAATTTGTTCAGAGATAAATTTTGATAAATACTTTTGGAGTTTCCTGCTGTAGGTAGTGAATTAATCATGGCCGAGCAAGGCAAGGTGACGTTGTGCAATTCAGATAACGAGGTGTTTGAGGTGGAGTATGAGGTGACTTCACAGATGGATTTCAATAAAAAATATATAGAACTTAATGGTTGTGACAGCGTTTTACATGTGCACAATGTTTCCAGTTCAATTTTAGCAAATGTTATGTAATACGTCAAATTTCATCTGGAAGCCAACAAATCTAAACAATCCTAGGAAGATGTGAAAATTTGGGATGTTCAGTTTGTAAGTGTTGATCAGCCAACACTTTTCAACTTTTTATGATATGTCTTACGTTTCTTAAAAACTTGGGCTATTCTTCTGTATGCTTAATTCGAACGAGAACTTTGAACATGTTTGTACTTCTCTGTAAAGTTCTCAGCTGTACATTATATTGCATTTTAAAAGTAATTGTATAGTTTTTTAAATTCATCTCACATATACAGGCTGCTAATTACCTGGTGGTAAACAATCTTTTCGACTTTTTATGTCGAACTGTAGCGGACAAGCTTAAAGATCTATCACCTGAGCAAATGCTGCCGGTATTTAACATAACAAATGATTTTACTCCCGAAGAGGCAGAAAATAGGAGGCGTGAATTTCCATGGGCGTTTGATTGAAAATATTAACTTTTATAATTCTGATTTGTTAATTGAAAATCCTTTTCATGGACTAAATTGCTGCGCTCTTGTTGTACTCCCAAACTGAATTGTACATAAAAAATTAAAAAACTAACAATTTAAACATGTTGAAATATTCATTACAATCTGAGATAGTAAATTTATTTGGCTTGACTGAATATTTTTATATAATTAACACTAGCTATCTAAGTGAAGCCTATGTATCATATCTATGGGAATCATTCAAACTACTTTTGTTCATGTGTAGCATAATAAATAATATTATTTATATTTGTTCATCATTATATATTCTATTGGAAAATCTCTATTCTGAGTGTTAGTTTGTGATAACGCCTTTCTTTCTAACATTGTATTTTTCTTTCTATTTTAGATTCATTTTGATTAGGTGTCCCTAATGCAATAACTAGTGCAAGTTGTATATTTTTCTACAAAATTAGGTAGTTGAATAAATAAAAAGTTGGTCATATCTCCAAAACATTCATAGAGTTTGATCTTGAGTTGTCGATTTACACATTCTTAGTCAAATGTCAAATCTAGGGCATCAAAATAAACTTTTCTCAAATCTATAGTGTGGAAATGATCCCCTACTTTTCAAATCCAAAACTATATTAAAAAAAAAAATCAATCACATACTACATATTTGATAGAAAAAAGATAAAATAGTTTTTCAGTTTGACAATAATAATATAATACATTTATACACAACTTACAAGGATCAATTATGACATATTCTACATTGAACACTAAAGTTAAAGACCCCTTTCCTCTTCATTAATTTAAGTGCTTACTAGTTCAATTTAAATATTTGAACCCCTAAATACTTGGTCATAATAGTTACCAATTTTAAAGCTAAAGTAGTCAACAATTTTCTTTTGTCACACCTTCTTGACATTGAAGAAATATATCTCTAATTTTTCTTTCTCTAAAAGTTTTCCAAAGGTAGATATATATAACTCCAATGTTTCCTTGATTACTTTCACCTCTTGCATATTTGATTTCCAAAATGTAGTAAAATCATTTACAAATTGAATGTGAGTTATCATATACAAATTTATTTTCACTTAAACTCATTTCCATGGTTCTAACTATCGTCTTTATCTTCTCTATCGTCACAGGCCTTCCACCATTAGTGCAAATAAGAATGTACCCAAATGATTCCCTTGATGAGTTCCATTTAATACTTCAAAGAACCCACATAATAATTTTTTCACGAAAAATGGAGAAATGAGTTGTACAAATGCAATGGAAGATCCACTATAGCCATTGCTTACAAAACCCCAAAATTTTTAGAATCACCATCAAGAATCTCTAGCATAATCTATCATATTGCTTGCTTATATCCAACATTATCATCACACTTATTTGTTTCAAAGTTCTATTGTTTGAATGATTTCATTTTCTAAAATGATATTATCTATGATTTCTCTCCTTAGGGTAAATCATCTTCACTCTTTTGAGATAATGTGATCCAAAATAATTTTGATTATGTTGGCTAACATGTTTGATATTATCTTGTAAATCGTGTTGTACAATGAGATTGATCTAAAATATCAAAATTAAGTGCAATCCATTTTCTTAGGGATGAGTATTATGATCATATTGTTTAATTCTTTCACAAATTTACTCTTTATTTTGAATTCCTCCACTAAATGCCATACATATTTTCCAGTCAAATTCCAACCATTAAAAATGTGCTATAAATCCATCCAACCTAGGGGCCTTGTTTAGGGTAAGTTATAATGTAACCTCTTTAATTCTTTTTTCAATGAATGGTGTTGTGAGCATCTAATTATCTACCTCTAAAAAATTAGAGATGGGATGTAGTTTGTGAATCTCTTAATTTCCAACTTGTCAATAGATCCATTTGGTGTAAGTTTTGAAAAAATATTACAACAACCATTTCATTTCATTTCTTATTTGATACCACAACACCTTCTGAATTTTGAATCACATCTATTCTATTTTTTATTCTTCTTTCCTTCATTGAATTGTGAAATAAATTCATGTTTGGGTCCCTTAGGTTAAGGCATGTTTTCCTTTCTTTTGACCTCTAATATACTTAATTGCGACCTAATATTTCTAAATTCTTTACTAGCAATTTTTTCTCTGATAAAGTCTTTTGGAAACGTCTCATCTCAAATGACTCTTTCATTCAATTTTTATAGTTCCCTCTATATTCACCCTTCCTTCTCAAATATATTCTTGAATGATAATTCGTTCCACTCTCTCAATTTCCCTTTCAAATGTTGTAATTTTGCAATGAAGATATAACCTTTTATGCCTAACTTTTTGAAAGCCTTTTCCAAACCTTATTTCATCAGGCCCATTAGTTCATCCCTTCTAAGCCACATATGTTCAAATTGAAATCGTTATTCACTATGGGTAAATGCATTTTGATTTCCAATTTCATAAGGAAATGATGTGAGCATGATATTGAGAGTATTTTGGAATCAACAACTATAGGTTTGTTCAACCATTTTTGTTTGAAGAGGAATTGATCATGTCTCTCAAATATACAAGAGAACCCCAACCACCTATTTGTCCATGTAAATACACCATTTTTGGGAGGAAATCCCCTAATTTGACATATTCAATAAATTTTCAAAATTCCTTCATTGCAATCAATTTTATCTATATGCCTCCACTCTTTTCCTCTAAATTCAATATAACATTAAAGTATCCACCCATTATGATTTTTTCATCCTTATGAAAGGTAAATGAGATGATAGGTTTCCCATAATATATACTTTTCCTCTGTTCTTATCAGGCCATATATGATGTATAGAAAAAGGGACATATCAGAAGAGAAATGTCTTACCTCACACATGATCCAATTGTCTTTGCCCCTTTTCTCTTCTCACATTTATTTCTTTTTTTTACTACATGGTTAGATTATGACAGTGTAGACTTGTATTAGTATAGATTAATTTCTCTTGTATGTACAATAGTTCCATCTTACTCAGAGGACATGCATTTGAGGTCAACTTTAAGAGCACTTTTTGGATATGCATGACTATTTTCATAAGGGAATGATATTCTATGTGAAACCACCCATTAAGACATTGAACAATCTAGACACCAACAAGTGTTGTTTGAAACATCATATTATCTACCATTTTACTACATTTACATTGACAAGTATGATAGCCTTGAAACATTGGTAAGATTTTGAGTCATTTTAGAAAATAATTTGGATTTTAATTCTTGAGGTTGCTCTTGTGATGTTTGAAACTATAAATCTTTATAGCTTAGCTGAATTTACGTTAAAATGGATTTTTTAAAATTTGAAAATAAAATAAAATAAAATATTGCAACATATTCTCCTAATTATTAAGAAATCATGTCTTTTCATAAACTTATCAAAAAATACTACATGAAATGACTCAAAACTAATAAGAAATAATTATATCATGTGTATGTCATATTATATTGTACAAGACCTACAACTCAATTCCTTCAATATACTATTATTATTTGAAATAACAATGACAAAATGAAATGCATATTTAATCTTAAAATTTAAAATCATATTAAATTTTGAAATTTTATTTAATTAATCAATACGATCAAATTCGTATCAAAATGGTGGATAGACAATAAGTTGTTGATAGTATTGTAATTACCATTATATTGTCTTTTACGTTTGAATTGATGTGGTCTGATAATCCTGAGATTGCTTTCATTGACTTTTTATGCAATTTTGATCAATTCAATTTTAACTTTGGTGGTAACCATCTGAGTAGGATAACCGCACGCACACCCATATATAATGTTTTAAGACTCTTTTAATATAATGACATGAAACGGTTTTATTAGTTTTATAATTCAACAAAAATTGATAGTATTTGTTTCTATACAGAAATTCCACTTCAAATTCACCATTCTTCATGTTTATTCGTGGAGGCAAAAATTAAAAACTTAAGAAATAATGAAAACAATTACACAAGTCCTCCTTACATAAATATTTTATTTTCATCGGCTAGTTCTGCACTTACGTGCAATCTGATCCTTATTTCGTTTTCTCAATAAAAAAATAAAAAAGAATACCACATCAATAACGTATTTAAATATTCCTTTAGTTGGGGATGCGACATTGTTTCCTTATCTCACCCTGCGATCCAGTCAGCACATCAATGGAACCCATCTTTACCATCGCTATGCCAAAATTCTTCCTCCATATGGTTGGATACTTGGCGTTAATCTTCACCAGCCTAGAGGTGGCGTCATTTGACATCAACGTCTGATCGGACTTCAGCAATCCACGCTTGTATTGCAAATCGACGTAGTATTTAACGTCCATTTTAGTAGGTATGAGAGGATCCAACGGAACAACAACACTAGAGGATGAGGATGAAGCGGCGCATTTGGCCTTAAGCTGAAGGGCATAGCGAGGATCCATGGAAGGGTCCTGACCACCACTGCCACTGAAGTTGTACAGACGATCTGCAGTAAATGAAGAACAATGAGAAACTCCAATAGAATGCGCCCCTGCAAAAACATAAATATCATTGGCATTAGAAATTTCGTTCTTTCTTATAGTTTACTTAATTGCAAACTTAAGATTCTAAGCCGCAGAAAAAGCAAAGTAACCACCTAAAAGAGTAACCATATCTTCTTGGGACAATTGCTTTTGAGCAAAGAGTTGTGTCAACTGGTTTACGTCGAATGAGGGAGGTGGCAGATTCCCCGGAATATCCGATGCTTAAGATATTCTTCCATCTCTTCGTCCTCCATCAATAGCCCACGTTAAACCACCAGCCTAAACATTGAATTAACATGGTTAGCACTTGAGCAATACTAGGCTACGTTAATGGTTACGTTACTCAATCTTAATACAAATCTTACTTGGTAGGCGCTATCTCTTGCAGCGAATGCCACTATATCGGCACAAGATACCACTCCTGGGCATTTGGCTTCTATCATAGTTTTTGATTCATCTATAATATCAAAGCCAGACAGGCTTGGATTGTTTGCAGGGGAGTCCTTCTCTGCAATATTTCCTCCTGCGGAATCGATGAGGATTGAACCATCACAACCCTGCAATAATAACTTAATGTTTATATAGCGGTCACCTTGATATTAGCTCACAATAGCTCATGTAGGGTTTCAAAATACTTACTCTCACGAAAATGTCGTGAAAATGCATTCGTATTAGATCAGCTGCCACACCAGGATTCGCTCTAACAGCTTTGCCCACAACATCACGTACAATCCCCTCTGCCTCAGGGCACGTATACCGGTAGTAACCCACTTTTAACCCGGCACCATCAACAATACCGTTAGTAAATGATAGTAGTAAGATTAATGGAACAAAAGCAAGAATCATTTTCGCTTCGAACGACGTCGATACTAATTCTCCAAGAGAATTGAGGAAATTAATCACAAGCTCTTTCTTTCTACTTTGAGATGCGATGAGATGTTGATATGCGATGTAGTAGCACCTGGTATTTAAACGGTTCTTCGGCTGCCATTGCTCGATGAACCAACCAACTCAGGCTAACAAATTAGACCAGACTCTCTTTGTGATAAGAGATTAGCATTGAATTATTCAAATGAATAGACAAAGTAAAGCATTTAATGCTAATTATATCATTCACCATTTGGCGGCTAATAAAACGTGGGCGGCGCCCACAATTAACAGCTGCACATAATTGCTTCGTGGCTTTTACAGTCTCCAAATTTGCTCAATGCCAGATTATTATTATCTATACGTTTATGAAGTTTTATTGTCCTGCAGGTGCCTCGAAATTATAGTCGGTAAGCATGGACTGGTCAATTTTCTTCATTGTCACTTGGTAGATGTGGCCAAATAAATGCACGTGGTCAATATTGTTGCTGAAAAGATTCTTTCAAAAATAGGTGATGGACATATGTCCACCTAAGAGGCAATAAACGATACCTGTTCAAATGCCTTAATATATTATAATTTGGAGGCCCCGCCCAAAAGATGCTACAGCTCCGAGGAAAGGAGGTTTTAAGTTATAAATAAACAATGTCGTAAGCATTATATCACGCTTAATATTTGTCTATAATAACTAACCCTTGTATCAAGAGCATATAAATTCTAGTTGTATAAATTCTAGTTGTACGTGGTTAGATTAAATAATTAATAATAAATGTTAAATAATGAAATGAAATAAATTTAGAGAATTTTGGATTTTTTTGTTTTAAAATATTAAGTATTATTTGATTAGGAAATATTTGTATATAGATTTATAACATAAAGTAATGGAAATGAAAAAAAAGAAAGTTGTCATCAAATTGATAAAAAATATTGCAAATGGAAATAGAATATTCTCATTTAGTTGTCAAATCAATCTTTATTTGACATTTATGTGATAAGTGAGATTTTGGAGGCTTTTTTTTTGGGGGCTTTGACAGCTAGTTTACCATTAAATGGTAGATGAAACTTGTTTTCCAACAACTCAACAGTGGTTTGTTGGCGTGAGACTTGTTTTAGGCCCATATCTCACACTATATGTGGCCTATTAGATAATTACTATATGAAATGGTGCTTCTTAAAAGGCAAGTTAGCAAAAATTATAATATTTTGTGAAAATGACATGTGATTTACAAAAATGATTTTATAAAATGAGGTAATAGAGATTTATTTACAATAATTTTTAATGTTTAATATGTTAATGTGGTTTTCCATGCTTTGATATCTACAATCAATGGGTTTTCATCCACTAATCACCAATATTTAATGTGTTTTCATTCATATATTATTTGTTGAAAACAAGTGCCCAAACAAATCTTGACTGAGTCTTGATAAGATAAAAAGAGATGCCTCAAATGTGAAATTGCTAACAAATAAATAGAGGACCAAATCAAAATTATCCCCTCTTGAAAAAATAAATAAAATAATATCATTTTCATTGATTTCCCTACCAAAATATGCTCCCATAAAGATTTTTCATAACCAGAGTCTTGACAAAAAGTAGATAGTAATTGTCTCTTGCAATTTGTCATAAAATCATATATATGATCTTGATGTTTGTTAATTTCAAGTTATGAGAAGTCAAACAATCTATTTTTAATTGTTAGAATAATAATAATATAATATAATATAATGAATATTTAATTGACCTCGATCCATCTTGAATATATAATTCATCATGGGTCAAAAATTAAATGTTAATTTTTTGTTTTCAATCTCCCTCCTAATCCCTAGCAAGTGTTAGAATGGGCAATTTTTTCATAAAATTAAATTTGTTATAAATGGGACAAGAAGTTTAATAATCAGTTTTATATATAATATTTCATATTTTATGATAATTAGAGTGATATCTTGATCTCTCTAAAGCTATTCCATCATTAGTAGACCAAATAGATTTAGGTCCACATTCATTGCATTGAAGATCCCATTCATAGAAAGGATGTCAATATTCACTATTGCTTGACTATTGAGTAGGTAGATGACATATTAACCAAATGCTTTTTCCTTCATTTATAAAATTTATTAGATTGCAAGATGCAACAAATTTGGGGATGGATAATCATATCTTATCCCTCTTTCTCTATTTTTGGGGCTATTTTCTCTTCTTTTTTTTGTGAATTTATTTTATATAAGTACTCAACTAGGATTCATTTGTTGAGACTCATCTCTTCACTAACCCGAGCTTCATTTCTAGGCGAATGCCACTTTACACTTTCATTTCTATTTAGAATAATTTTTATTTATTTATTTGCATATATATTTAAGCTTTCTTTGATTATTATGAATTCTAATTATGAGATTAGATGACATCTTGTAGAAGAGGTATTGTGCAACTCTGACTTATTCTTGGTAGTTAGATTTAACTTCTAAGATGTAAGCCAAACATCTACTATCTATTTATTTTTTTCTCACTAATTAGGCATACAAAAATTCTCGAGGTCCTCCATTTAGATATGATTCTTATAAATTTATACTTTTTCGAGTTACTCCGCCTATTGGATTCATTTGAATTTCTTTTATTTATTTATATTCAATGTTCATCCCTCATTTCTTGTGATGATGAATGAATTTATTTATACTAGTTTGCATGTCTCTTGTTTTCCAAGATATTTTTTTTTTTTTTTTTCTTATTTCTTGTATTATTTGCAAAAAGAATCAAATATTTATATTATTTTACTAGGTGTTTTAGAGTTTCCTCTTTAGTTCAAAATCAAACATAGGAGACCAAAATACTATTCTTTTAACCACACCATGCTGATTGTTGGAATCCCTTAGCCTTCAAATGAAAAGAAATGGTTATCACAAGTCAATAGACATCAAATTTCATAATTGATGAACATGAAAATAATGCTCAACTAGATAAGATATAGGAGACTAGATTGGATAAGACTAGAAAAATACAAAACATAGGAAAATGAGACAAGATCATGATATAGTCAATGAAGACATAAATATACATAAATAATCCCAATCCATGGGTATTGATAGATAGTAAGTTGAATTACTCTAATATATTTAGTTGGATGTGCTTTTGATTATTGGGACCATCGTTTGTTAGTCACTAGCTTTCCTACCTTTGTTCAACATGATGTAATAAGATGGAAAGTATAGTTAACAATGATGAGCATGCTATCTAAATATATGTTATGTCACCTCCACTATGTTTTACATTATAATGTAGATTGTGCTGATATTTTAGTAGTAATCACATTGTTAGAAAGTAATATTTAATGATAGTTGGATGGCTAATTGGTCAAGTAGGTAAGTTGATTCTATAAAAAGAAGGAAGACAATGTTTTATAAAACCATATATTAATATAGAATATGATCATTGTATAATATAAATTTTTGTTTTTTTTCATATATTTATGATGTAAAATTTTCTTTTATTTTTATAATAGATTTGAGACAGTTTTTAATTATAAAATAATTATGTTAATAAATTGGTTTCACGGTAGTCTCCTCCTTTATGCTTTCAATGTTAATATAAAGACCCACACAAATTGATTTAACTTGAATTGAGTTTGACAAAGATATACTAAATAATATGTTGTCCCAAAGCTAGCATGGAATATACAAGTACAACAATCCAAAGCAGTAACTAAATATTGGCATGGGGCCTTATATCTACATAGTGATAAACGTACAATCCTCCTGGGCATAAATTACTCCCTTCGATTACAACATTCTCTCCCTTATGCGCATGCACACTAGCGAACGACATTAAAACACTAAGGGACAAAATAAGTGGACATGCCGCTCCACCTATATGCTGGTTAAGAAGAGCCATTTAGGATCCATGTGATATAAATTATTTTAATACGATGCTGCTATTTATGTTTTATTACATCAGTGTCTTGAATAACTTTCTTGTGCGGAATTTGTTCAGAGATAAATTTTGATGAATACTTTTGGAGTTTCCTTGTGTAGGCAGTAAATTAATCATGGCCGAGCAAGGCAAGGTAATGTTGTGTAGTTCATATAACGATATGTTTGAGGTGAAGTATGAGGTGGCTTTACAAATGGAGTTCATTAAAAAATATAGAGAACTCAATGACTATGACAGCGTTTGACCTCTACACAATGTTTCCAACTCAATTTTAGCAAAGGTTATTCAATATGTCAAATTTCATCTGGAACCCAACAAATCTAACCAATCCGAGGAAGATGTGAAAATTTGGGATAGTCAGTTTGTAAATGTTAATCAGCCAACACTTTTCAATGTTGTTATGGTATTTCTTACGTTTCTTATAAACTTGTGCTATGCTTCTGTATGTTTAAGTCGAATGAGAACTTGAGCATATTTGTACTTCTCCGTAAACTTCTTAGCTGTACATTATATTGCATTTTAAAAGTAATTGCATAGTTTTTTTAATTCATCTCGCATATACAGGCTGCTAATTACCTGGTCGTAAATAATCTTTTCGACTTCTTATGTCAAACTGTAGCCGACAAGCTTAAAGATCTCCCACCTGAGCAAATGCTGCCGGTATTCAACATAACAAATGATTTCACTCCGGAAGAGGCGAAAAATTTTAGGCGTCAATTTCCATGGGCATTCGATTGAAAATGTTATAAGGAAAGAGTTACATTTATAATTCTGATTTTTTAATTGAAAGACCTTTTCATGGATTAAATTATTGCTCTCTGGTTGAACTTCCAAACTGAATTGTGCTTAAATAAAAATTAATAATTTGAACATGTTGAAATATTCATTACAATCTGAGGTAGTAAATTTATTTGGCTTTACTGAATATTTTTTATATAGTTAACACTAGCTATCTAAGTGAAACCCATGTATCATATCTATGGGAATCATTCAAACTACTTTTGTTGATTTGTAGCATAATATATAATATCACTTCTATTTTTTCATCATTATATATTCTATTGAAAAATCTCTATTATTTATGTATTTTTATGATAACACCTTTCTTTCTAACCTTGTATTTTTCCTTTACCATTTTTTCCATATACTCTCTTGATTTGACTCCACACAACATAATCTTGTCCTACTTTATATTCAAAGATATTTTTCAATTTTTTAGCTCGTTCAATAATACCTACTTGGATTCTTTGATAATTGGGAATTTCTTGACATAAAACTTTTCATATTTCTTACAAGGGATGTTGTTCATTGGGTAGACATAACCCACCAATTTTATGCTTCTGATTCTCACCGTTGTGTCTTGATATTCTCTTAGCTTTGTATAATCTAAGAGAGGCTTGTGACCATTCCATGTGTTGCTCCCAAATTCCTTTTAGTTCATTGTTTATCTTCATTTTAGAGAATCATTCATGGTATTTGCGATAGTTAGAATTATGTTGGTAGTGATTTTTTTAGTGGTTAATATTCGTCAATTAGCTAATAGTTGAAATTTGGGAATCTAAAATTTTCTAATAGTTTGAGCTATAGCATGACTTGAATTGCCACATTTAAAAAAAATAAAAATTATAGTATTATTTAAATTGCCAAAAATACTATTGTATCAAAAAATTTAACTAAAAAATTTACCACAGTATTTGATACATGATTGGATTAGACTCACCTAAATTTTATAAATTATAGTAGAAATCTATATTAATTCACCAATAGTATATCATAATTATTAGTGTCTAAGGGACCATATTTCTAATCTTTAGTTTCTACCATTGATTTATAGTATAATCTAATGGCCTTTGTTGTATTGCATGACGTAAAATGTGCCTACAATCTATAATGCTCACAGGGCCCAAAATTTTAGGTCTTATGAGCATTATAAAATGTGGGTCATTAGATCAATAATCTAAAATAAATTTTGAGCCTCATGAGAATTATAGATCGTGGGTACATTTCACCTTGTAGAATATAATGGGGGCCATTATATCATATTTTAAAACAACAGTGACAAGTAAATATTATTGTCTATCACTTAAACCCATCAATAATTCGCACCTTTGGGACTGTACTTTTCCATGAGAATTATTTTTACATTGGATGGATTCGCCATCTTGATTAATGCATTTTTCTATTATTTTTCAAAATTCGCCAAAATTTTCTACAAGATTTTATTGATGTAAAAAAAAAATTGCTAATAAAATTAATATTCTTTTCAAAATATGAAAGATTCGCCAATAGAAATTAATATTTTTTCCTAAAAATTGAAAGATTCACTTGATTTTAATATCTTTTTTCGAGGGAGGTTTCTTAAAGTTATCACTATATACATGTGTCTTCATTTTCTAGATATTTGTTTTGGAGCACTTTGCATCATATTTTTTTTGGAAACTTCTAAAATAGTCTGGCCCCCAAATCCAAGATTTATAATGAAATGACTCTTATTCTAGTGCCCCCTTTAGAGGTTTATCTACATGCAGTATCCTAGAGTACTAGTGGAAGTATTTTTTCTTCTTTCCATCCTTCCCATAAGAATTTATTCATTACTCCCTCTAGAGTTGATGATGCTTTCTTAGTGAGTTGTAGGAAAGACATAATGTATATTGGTATATAGCTACTAGAACCACCTTGATCATAGTGATACATATAACCAATGTAAGACATCTACCTTTCCACAAACTTTTCCTTGTCCTTGTTGCACCTTTTCCTTGTTGCACCTTTAAATATTGGAGCCCCTAAATACCTGGTCACAATAGTATCAATTTTAAAGCTAAAGTAGTCAACAATTTTCTTTTGCTACATCTTTTAGGTGTTGAAGAAATATATCTCTAATTTTTCTTTGTCTAAAAGTTCACCAAAGGTAGATATATATAACTCTAAAGTTTCCCTAATTACTTTCACCTCTCACATATTTGATTTCCAAAATTAAATAACATTATTTACAAATTGGATGTGAGTTATCATATACAAATTTATTTTCACTTAAACTCATATCCATAGGTCTAACTGTTGTCTTTATCTTCTTGATCATCATAGGGATTCTGTCATTTTGCAAATAAGAATGCACCCAAAGGATCTCCTTGATGAATTCCATTTGATCCTTCAAAGAACCCAAATAATAATTTTTTCACAAAAATGGAGAAATGAGTTGTACAAATGCAATGGAAGATCCATTATAGCCATTACTTACAATACCCAAAGTTTTTTAGAATCACCATTAGGAATCTCTAGCATAATCTATTATATTGCCTACTTATATCCAACATTATCATCATGCTTATTTGTTTCATTTTTCTATTGTTTGAATGATTTCATTTTCTAAACTGATTTTATCTATGATTTCTCTCCTTAGGGTAAATCATCTTCACTCTTTTGAGATAATGTGATCCAAAATCATTTTGATTATGTTGGCTAACATGTTTGATATTATCTTGTAAATCATGTTGTGCAATGAGATTGATCTAAAATATCAAAATGAAGTGCAATCCATTTTCCTAGGGATGAGTATTATGATCATATTGTTTAATTATTTCACAAATTTACTCTTTATTTTGAAGTCCTCCACTAAATCCCATACATATTTTCTAGTTAAATTCCAACCATTAAAAATGTGCTATAAACCCATCCAACCTAGGGGTCTTGTTTAGGGTAAGTTATAATGTAACCTCTTTAATATTTTTTTCAATGAATGGTGTTGTGAGGATCTAATTATCTACCTCTAAAAAATTAGAGATGGGATGTAGTTTGTGAATCTCTTAATTTCCAACTTGTCAGTAGATCCATTTGGTGTAAGTTTTGAAAACATATTACGACAACCATTTCATTTCCTTTCTTATTTGATACCACAACACCTTCTGAAATTTGAACCACGTCTATTCTACGTTTTATTCTTCTTTCCTTCACTGAATGTGAAAGAAATTCATATTTGAGTCACCCTCTTTCAGTCATGTTTTCCTTTCTTTTGACCTCCAATATACTTCACCCCAAGCTAATATTTCTAAATTCTTTACTAGTAATTTTTTTCTTTGATAAAGTATTATGGTAACATCTCATCTCAAATGATTCTTTCATTCAATTTTGATAGTTCACTGTCTATTCGCCCTTTCTCCATAAATATATTCTTGAATAGTGATTTGTTCCACTCTCTCAATTTTCCTTTCAAATGCTATAATTTTGCAATGAAGATATAACCTTTTATTCCTAACTTTTTGAAAGCCTTTTCCCACCCTTATTTCATTAGGTCCATTAGGTCATCCCTTCTAAACCACATATGTTCAAATTTGAAATCATTATTCACTATGGTTGAATGCATTTTGAGTTCCAATTTCACATGGAAATGATGTGAGCATGATATTGGGAAGATTTTGGAATCAAACACTATAGGTTCATTCAAATATTTTTGTGTGAAGAGAAATTGATCATGTCCCCCAAATATACTAGAGAACCCCAACCACCTATTTTTCTATGTAAATACACCATTTTTGGGAGGAATATCCCCTAATCTGACATATTTAATAAATTCTATAAATTCCTTCATTGTGGCCAATTTTATCTATATGCCTTGACTCTTTACCTCTAAATTCAATACAACATTAAAGTATCTACACATTATGATTTTTTCATCCTTATGAAAGGTAAATGGGAAGATAGGTTTCCCATAGTATCTGCTTTCCCTCTATTCTTATTGGGCCATATATGTTGTGTAGAAAAAGGGACATATTAGAAGAGAAATGTCTTACCTCACACATGATCCAATTATCTTTGCCCCTTTTCTCTTCTCACATTCATTTTATTTTTTTACTACATTGTTAGATTATGATAGTGTAGATTTATAGTAGTATAGATTATTTCTCTTGTATGTACCATAGTTACATCTTACTTAGAGGACATGTGTTTGAGGTCAACTTTGAGAGCATTTTTGGATATGCATGACTATTTTCCTAAGGAATGATATTCTATGCGAAGCCACCCATTAAGAAATTGAATAATCTAGACATCAACAAGTGCCTTGTTTGAAACATCATCTTATCTACCATTGTACTAAATTTGCATTGCCAAGTATGATAGCCTTGAAACCTTAGTAGGATTTTCTCATTTTACAAGAGAATTTGGATTTTAATTCTTGATGTTGGTCTTGTGATGTTTGAAAGTTTGAAACTATGAACCTTTATAGCTTAGCTAAATTTAAGTTAAAATAGATTTTAAAAAAATTGAAAAATTGAAAAATAAAATATTACAACATATTCTCCTAATTAATAAGAAATCATATTTTTTCATAAACTTATCAAAAAATGCTACATGAAATTACTCAACACTAATTAGAAATAATTATATCACGTGTATGTCATATTATGTTGTACAAGACTCACAACTCAATTCTTTCAATATACTATTGTTATTTGAAATAACAATGACCGAATGAAATGCACATTTAATCCTTAAAATTTAAAATCATATTAAATTTCTGAATTTTATTTAATTAATAAATACGGCTCTAGGAAAATTCACCATCAGCAATTCATGCAATTGATCACCAAGGAAAATTCATCAACGGAAAATTCATCGCCAAGTAAAAGGTAAAATTCACTACCAACAATTCACCGAAGTGGAAAATTAACCACATTAATAGTTTTTAATATATATTTCGAAAACTTTGATTTTATTAAAAATATTAATGTAGTTAATTTTCCACCACAGTGAATTTTACTTGATGATGAATTTTCTGTCGGTGAATTAGTGACGGTGAATTTTTTGTCAGTAAATTGCTGACAGTAAATTTGTTGTGTGCCAATAAATACAGTAAAATATGTATTAGAATGGTGGATACACAATAAATTGTTCATACTATTGTAATTTTATTGTCTTTTACGTTTGAATTGAAGTGGTATGATATTCCAGAGATTGATTTTATTGACTTTTATATGCAGTTTTGATCAATTCAATTTTAACTTTGGTGCTAACCATCTGGGTAGGATAACGGCACGCACAGCCATATATAATGGTTTAAGACTCTTTTAATATAAGCACATGAAACGGTTTTATTAATTTTATAGTTGAACAAAAATCGATAGTATTTGTTTCTATATAAAAATTCCACTTCAAATTCACCATTCTTCATGTTGATTCGTGAAGGCAAAAATTAAAAGCTTAAGAAATAATGAAAACAATTACACACTTCCCTCCTTACATAAATATTTTATTTTCATCGGATAGTTCTGCACTTACGTGCCATCTAATCCTTATTTCGCTTTCTCAATAAAAGAATGAAAACAAATACCACAGCAATAATGTATTTAAATATTCCTTTAGTTGGGGATGCGACATTGTTTCCTTATCTCACCCTGCTATCCGGTCAGCACATCAATGGAACCCATTTTTACCATCGCTCTGCCAAAATTCTTCCTCCATATGGTTGGATACTTGGCATTAATCTTCACCAGCCTGGAGGTGGCGTCATTTGACATCAACGTCTGATCGGACTTCAGCAACCCACGCTTGTTCTGCAAATCGATGTAGTATTTCACGTCCAGTTTATTTGGCGTGAGAGGATCCAAACGGAACAACAACACTAGAGGATGAAGATGAAGCGGGGCATTTGGCCTTAAGCTGAAGGGCATAGCGAGGATCCAAGGAAGGGTCCTGACCACCACTGCCGCTGAAGTTGTACAGACGATCTGCAGTAAATGAAGAACAGTGAGAAACTCCAATAGAATGAGCCCCTGCAAAAACACAAATATCATTGGCATTAGAAATTTCGTTCTTCATACAGTTTAATTAGTCGCAAAAGTAAGATTCTATGCCGCAGTGAAAGCAAAGCAACCACCTGAAAGAGTAACCATATCTTCTTGGGACAATTGCTTTTGAGCAAAGAGTTGCGTCAACTGGTTTCGTCGAATGAGGGAGATGGCAGATTCCCCGGAATATCTGATGCTTGAGATATCCTTCCATCTCTTCGTCCTGCCTCAACAGCCCACGTTAAACCACCAGCCTGGACATTGAATTAACATGGTTAGCACTTGAGCAATATTAGGCTACGATAATGGCTGCGTTACTACAGCTTAGTTATAATCTTACTTGGTCGGCACTATCTCTTGCAGCGAATGCCACTATGTCGGCACAAGAAACTACTCCTGGACATTTTGCTTCTATCATTGACTTCGATTCATCAATTATATCAAAGCCAGACAGGCTTGGGTTGTTTGCGGGGGAGTCTTTCTCTGCGATATTTCCTCCTGCGGAGTCGATGAGGATTGATCCATCACAACCCTGCAATAATAACTCAATGTTTATATACTAGTCAACTTGATATTAGCTCTGCATAGCTCATGTAGGGTTTCAAAATACTTACTCTCACGAAGCAATCGTGAAAATGCATTCGTATCAGATCAGCTGCCACACCAGGGTTCGCTCCAACAGCTTTTCTCACAACATCACTTACAATCCCCTCTGCCGCAGGGCATGTATGCCGGTAGTAACCCACTTTTAACCCGACACCATCGACTATACTGCTCGTAAATGAAAGTAGTAAGATTAATGGAACAAAAGCAAGAATCATTTTCTTTTCGAACGACGTCGATTCTAGTTCTCCAAGAGAATTGAGGAAAGTAGTCACAAGCTCTATTTTTCTGCTTTGAGATGAGATGAGATGTTGATATGCGATGTAGTAACGCCTGGTATTTAAACGGTTCTTCGGCTGGCATTGCTCGATGAACCAGCCAACTCAGGCTAACAAATTTGACCAGACTCTCTTTCTGAGACGTGATGCCATTTTATCTTTTAGCATTGAATTATTCAAGTGAATAGACCAGGTAAAGCATTTAATGCTAATTATATCATTCACCATTGGCGGCTAATATAACGTGGGCGGCGCCCCCAATTAACAGCTTCATATAATTCCTTCGTGGCTCTTGCAGTATCCAAATATGCTCAATGCCAGTTTATTATTATCTCTGTCTATGAAGTTCTATTGTCCCGCGGATGCCTCGAAATTACAGTCCGTAAGTATGGACTGGTGAGTCCGCCTCTTTGATTTCGCAATGTCAGTTTTCTAACGATCACGTTGTCATTTGGTAGACCTGGCCGAATAAACGCACGTGGTTAATATTCTTCCCGAAAATATTCTTTCAAAAATAGACAACCATTAATGTCCACATAAGAAGCAATAAACGATAACTGTTCAACCAGGCCTGCAATTTGACGGCCACCCCTACCTGTCATATGATTTTTTTTTTACGGTTTGTTCATTTAGATGTCTGTCACTTTATGTTTTATGAAAAAAATTAATTGTCAATTTTTTTTAAATATCAGTTTCAAACATATTCAAAATAATTATATAAAATTAAAAATAGTTTAATCCTTATTCAACTCATTATCTAAAATTTCAACATGCTCATTAAAGCTGGCGAATCACCTGGAAAAAAAATGCTATAAAATATTGATTTTTTTTTATAGTTTAATCCTTAAATTCATCTATCTTAAAAACATAAATTATTTGTAAAAACCAAATAAAATTTCAACATACTCACCAATAAAACACAAATATTGTATTATCTTGAAAAAAATCAAAGCTCCATTCACTAATCACTTAAACAAAATGTTGCAAAATAAATGTTGTTGAAAAAATAGTGAAAATTTGTGTTATGTTATTCGTATGGATATCCTATATATATTAAAAAAATGTAAAATTAGAAAATATTGATAATTAGAAATAAATGTAAAAATCTTAAATTTACTGTTACAATTAACAAGAAGTTTCTAAATTCATATAGAAAATAAATCTTGTTAAAATATTCAAAAAGTTAAAAAAACAATTATATTCTATTTTTGAAAAGATTTTGTATTAATATATATTTCTATAATAAATATTATAAATCATATATATTAATATAAAACAATGATAACGAGATTAGTAAAAATGTTAAAATCTTAAATTTATTGTTAAAAATATTTAAAAATTAGAAAGAACTATATTTAATCTTGAAAAAATTCTATTTTGAACAGATTTTGAATTAATAAATATATTTATAATAAATATTATAAATCATATATATTGATATAAAGTGAAAATAGAAATAATTATTCCAATTCTAAAATAATTTATATTTTTATCATAAACATTATATATATATATGCTACCATAATTTTTTACGGTTTAATAATAATTTTAAGTGTCATATTTACGGTTATATAAAAATATAGCAAGTCAAATAATACGGTCTAATAAATTTTTAGGTTGTAATATATGGTCCAAAATGCAAAAAAGGTCAAATAGACCA
This sequence comes from Sequoia sempervirens, assembly GCA_007258455.2. Lineage (NCBI taxonomy): Eukaryota > Viridiplantae > Streptophyta > Pinopsida > Cupressales > Cupressaceae > Sequoia > Sequoia sempervirens. The sequence continues at coordinate 376,349,488 of VDFB02281492.1, read as the reverse complement.
TCAAATTCTAGGCCTATGTTCAACTGTCTTAATATACAATATAATTTGAAGACCCCACCTGAGAAGGCTATTTTAGGTTTTAAATAAACGATGTCATAAGCATTGTATCACTCTCAACGTATACGATATCTTCTTAAGAATTACTATACTAGCACTGAAAATTTATATAAAATGTCTTATAAATTTGAGAAGAGATCACTCGAAATCAGAATTATCATATTCAAAAGAATTATAAACAATATAAGCATGTCCTAATTATTATAAATAATTTAGAAGTCTTGATACAATAGTGAGTGGTGAGTTTTAACATGGGTGATCATTTGTAGATCTTGATAGAACATTAGGTGATCAGTTTTGACATGTGTCATTGTAACAATCTTAGATGTCATGTCCATCAATATTTTCAATATTAATTTTCATTGATTATAGAATAGAGAAAGAAGTGTAATACATATATTTGTGTTCCATTAGAATTCATCTAATTGAAAATATTTTGGTACATGCTAAGTGCAATATATTTTTTGTTGTTCATAAAATAACATCTAAAATTTTGCATATATCATTGACCATTAATACTAATTATCTAATTTAAGATGCCTCTAACATATATCCTTTGTAACAATGTCAGCGTACCAATTATCCCTCCACTTCATTGAGAAAATTCACTCATGAACTTGTAGCTAATTATCAATGTGATTTATCATTTTTTAGTTTGATCTTCAAATCCTCTAACCCTTACATAGACCAGATTTTATGTATTTTGATTGTGCAATAATTATACAAAAAATGGAAGCCATTATTAAATGTTTAATGAAAATCATCTATCCTCATATCATTGTGTTTGTTTTAACTATAAAAAGGAAACAATAACAAGTATGTATGCATGTTGATGCTTTATTTGTGCTATGCAAAAATGTTTGAGATCCATGTGTTGAACATATGTTGTCATTGATGTCAAAAAAATATGGTCAATACATCACTGAGAAGTAATTTATGTTGGTAATTGTACTACCATATCATTTTGAGTTGCAGAAGTATATATTGTTAGCTACATCAATAAAAGAAGTTGTGGACTGCCTGTAGTACCATACTACATTTATCCATGATGACATTGGAGTTTCAAAAGAGTGTTGTGTACTATTGACTAAATAGTGGATTAAATGCATTGTGTTTGAATTATCATTATTAGTGCATCTTGTGAGCAACACATTCAACTGTAGGCTTACAATATCACACATACATCCATTCACTATGATAGAGTTGATTCGAAAGGCTGATCTGAAATGTTGGAAGTCAGTTTCTCAAGGTAGAGTATTTTTGTTGGAAACATAGTTATGCTCTATATTCTCTTATGAATGTGATTTTTCTTCAAAGTTTGAAAGGGGAGTACACCTACACATGTTCTATCATATTCTTGAGTTTTTGAAAGATATGTTTAGTATGCAAAAGGATTGAAGTGACTGAAGGTTCTCTATGTTTGTTTATTAACCTATTGTTATTCCAAAACTATACAACAACAACTACTAGCATGCAATACCTAGAGGTAGCATGGAGTATTAAGATAGCTCCAAGTTAAGGTTCTATTGGAAGAGCACGACATCATGATGTTTTGGCAAAATTTTATTTAATTAGGACTAAAATCTTACATATTTCAAGAAATTTTAATTTAGGTCCACCTTATGTCATCCCAATTAATTGCAGATCCCAGCTTGACATGGAGTAATATTAATGTAATGACGTGTATATCATCATTAGACATTTGTGTAGATACATAATGTGAAGTGGTAGGATAATTGATGATAAGGTGGTGAGTGTATATATAAGGAGTTGGTTGTGTGAGAATTTGTGTGAGCTCATGTTATTCATTGTGAGTCATATCTCAATTGTGCACCATTATCAAAATCTCATAAGAAGTGTGGAAGTGTGTATAAATCTATGTAATCAGCATTGAAAATCCACAAGCTTTATATTTGTAATCTGGTAGGATTGGTGTTCTACTTACTATATTGATCTTTATAGTGGGGATTGGTGTCTCCAATAGATTGGTCCCTACTTCATATTTTAAATTCCCTTATTATATTCTTGCTTTGTGAGGTTGGATTTGGATAGTAGAACCAAGTAGCTATTCTTACCATAGCTTTTTCCATCTTAGGTTTCCATGTATATTTAGTATTCTCTTGTGTGACTATATGCTCATGATTGTTGCTTGATTAGTGGAAGAATGGAAAATGGGATGATGCTTTTGTATGGTTTAGAGCATAGAGAAAAACCCACTTCACAATTATCTCATTAAAGGGAAACCCTAGAGATCTCAATCCATTGAGGAGAAGGGAAAGAGATCTAACAATAGGGTTATCCTAGGGTTTGATTAATGATTAAAGAGGGGTTCACTACCAAGCTAGGGCTTGGAAAGACTAATGAAATGTAATATCTAATGTTTAAACCTAGTGATACATGAAATTTGAATGAATGACCGAGAAATTCATAAATTAGAACGAAAGGTTGTAAAATCAGAAGTGTGCACTTGAAAACTTGAAGAGGCTTGAATGAGCACTAGAAATGTTGAAAACACTATAATTTTGGCCCATTGAGACTCATACACCATTCTTAGTGTATCAGTCCCAAATCAAGGATTCTAGTCTAAAACAGGTTGTTGGAAAATGGGTATTTGGAACTACAAAAATCTAGAAAAAAATTTGTAGTGGGAATCATATGCCACTTCTAATGGATCATTCATGTTTCACCTTTTTAGGAATTTGAAGTTTAAATCTATACTTCAATTGCTTCTCTTTCCTTCCAAACTGATTTCTAGATTTGAAATCTTGATTTCAGACCTATAGATGACTTTTTGTGAAGATAGCAACCTTGCAAATGAGGGGACAACTCTAACAACCTTTTCAAGCTTGTAACCTAATCTCAAAGGGATATTCAAGCTCCAAGACATGTAGATCTTCAATCACACATGTAGAGAGAAAAACTTATTGATTTGTTAGTAAATGGGATTTTACCTTAATCAAACCCATTTAAGAAAATTAAACTAAGTGATGAGATAATGAAATAAGGAAATGAAACATGAAACATAAGATATGAGACATGGACATTGATACCTTGAATGATGCCTTGTAAATCTACAATCTAACATGAAATAGCCTTGAAGGATGTAGATCTAGATCTTGGGATAAGTGTAGAACAATGCTTGACCTTGGATCTTGAATGAAACATCACAACACTAGCTCAATAACATGCTTAATGCTTGATATCCTTGATACGATGATGGATATTGTATTGCTACAACAATTGATTGGTATTTTTCCCCTTGAATGCCTTAGAAATGATCTTCAATGCTCTCTAGATGATCTCATGGAGTCTTGGAATGCTTAACTTGATATCATGAATGCTTATATGAAATAATCATTTGAGACCTCATTTATATAGGAAATCCATCTAACATCCCATTTATTTGATCCCAGAGGCTGACATCCATAAAATTTAAATTTAAAACACCAATTTCCTACTCAAAACTAAAAAAAGGAGCCAAATGGGACTCATATGCCATCTATGGTATATGGGTCCCACCTGGTGAGACATATATGCATCCAAGGTGTCATATGGGTCTTACATGGACTTTTTAGAGAGAGAAAATATCAGGGAGTGAAGAAATTAAGTTTATTTGAGGTCTTTGTTGGGATTTTGGTTAAAATAAGCCTCAGGATGCATAATATAGGGTCTTAGGGGCCTACTAACGATCATATTAAGGTCATAAATGCAAGAGGTCCCAAAATTCAATGTGAAAGGGTAAATAAATACATTTTACAACATTAAATTAAGGAAAAAATAGGTCTTTTTAGCTTACAGGGTCCTAAACCCAATGTGAAAGTGTAGAACGCATTACAACACTAGATTAGGGCAACATTAGGTCCAAGAGATCTAAATTAAATGTGGAGGTGTAAATGAATACACTTTACAATATTAAATCAAGGTAAGGTTAAGTTTGTTTAGATTAAAAAGGGCTCAAGACCTAAGGTAGATATGTAAAACATATCACAACACTAGATCAAGGTGACCTTAAGTTAATTTTAACATTAATCATTCCAAAATTAAAAGAAATTGTACCATCTCAAAGGGAGTACAATTTATGTTGTTACATTAAGCCCACACTTTAGTGAGAGGATGAACTTGCTTCAAACTCCCACTAAAGTAGAGATTCAAGAGGGGTCCATGTGTACCGATGTGGATGGTCTAGGATAACAAGGATCAGAGGAGTGGTCAAGCCCCCAAGATCTAATATCCTACGTCAATCCAACATAAGCACAAAAAGGACATGCATAAGATGTATGATATGTAGCATCAAGATGCACAAACATGCAACGTCAAAGATATAAAGAAGAAAGAAAAACAAAAAGAGGTGGATCAAGCCTTGATCATTTGTCCAACATGATGTGGATCAGATCTATGTTTTTTGTCCAAAGATGTACACTCAATCTAGGGAAATGGAACTTTAGGCTGTTCGCTAGGTGAGTAATTTGAGAGAGTGAGACACATATAAATGTAGTCGGTATGCAATCACAACACATGTGATTGGATAAGGGAAAGTCATGTCATGAATCAACTTCCTGTCAAACCATGCAAAAGTTATACCTCCTAATAACATTGATAAGGCATCATGGAAAAATGATCTTTGAGCTTCATGAAGGAAGAAAAGCTTCATATGCTTGAAACTCATGAACAAGTAAGATGTCCCCATAGCCATGCAAGATGTGTTATGCAAGGTGGCCATATAATGGTTATTGTAAATGTAAAATAGTGTGAGGTACATTGAAAGGAATTTTTCTTAGTTCATGTAAGGTCACTTCTTGGGGGAAATTGTGCCTAATGTCTCCAAAAGAGGGAAAGTCAAAGAAATATCATGCTCTTAGAGGAAATCAAACATAATGAAACCACCAAGAAAAGGACGAATCACAAGAAGAAAGAAAATCACACAATGAAACATGAGTGTTGATGTATTCTCCCACTTTATAGTGGTTGCTAACACCATTGTTGTGAGAAATTGCTTTAAAGTAGAAGAAGACATGAAAGCTTATTTAGAAAGACCTATGCCAAGTTATATGTTTCTAAATCGAACTACATCATGAATAAGTATGTCACATGTGAGCCAACTTAAGGCATGTCATCAACATCCCAAGCTTGCTCTTATATTTACATAAAAGGGGTTCAAATAGACAAAATAGATAATGAAAAGTGACATATGAGGAAAAGGATACCTAACTCCTTGCCAAACTTAGTGTAGGACAAGGATGAGCCAAATAGGATTAAAATAATTTTCAATTAGAGGAACTAGGTGTTTCAACACAAGGTAGAGCACCACAGTCCCTAAGATGTTGAATTTTTTTAGTCAAATCCTTACACTCTCTACCATAGAAAAATGAATCATTAACATTTTCATTGTCTTTTAGGTGTTTCTCTCATGATGCTTGATCTATTTTTCTTTGATTTAATGTTGCAGTGTGACTTCTACATTCACATTAGGTCCTAAACATTCAAATTATGACATCTTGTGAAGGTGTTGTGAAGTTTTGTAAAGCATTTCTACACTTTTGTAGACTCTTCTCATTACAATTCACCTAAAAATAAAATTTTCATCACTTATGAAGTCCTATTCTAAACTATTGTAAAGTCTTATAACAAGCTTTCATGCTTTTCTAGGCTTAATTTCACTATTTACACCTTTCTTATGCTTTATTTGACCCCTTTATGTGCTCATAAGGCTTAATTAAGTGTATTTTTGAATGTAAACCTAACAAATAACATTAAATGTGACTTAATTCCCAACACCCACTTACAAGTCAAAGGTGGGACCCATTCGCAATGGGTGGCAAATGAGTCCCTCTTGGCTCCAAATTCAAAATTTCAAGTTTTCTTTCAGCTTTTTATTCAAAATTACCTTATGTCGGCCTGTGAAGTTATATTATTGGGTTAATAAGGCACAAGTGAGTATAAATAAGTGTTTTTATCCTCATTTTACATCTCCCATATTCTAATTCATCAAGTTTACTAGCATTCACTCATGTTGAGAATTGTGTCTCAACCTTGCAAGCTTTTTCCATAAAATTCTAGAATTTGTTTGTGGTAGTTCTCCACATGTTTATGTGTTGGAAAAAGGTGTATGAGTTGTTAAAAAATGTGCCTTGTCCCTAGTAGAATATAGGAGGGCTATTTTTAGAGTATAAACAACTCATTGTATAACTTTTATGGGGGTCTAAACTAGAGGACAAAATTATGGACGGAAATGCTATTTTAACTTGGTTGTTTTTCTATCTTGGAGTTCCAAATGACAAGTGGGTAACATGTGGCATTGTTGTTTTGCCCATGGTTTTGGCCTATGGTTTTGTAAAACCAAAAATGTTTTCCAAGTTGTAAATCACTATAAAAGGAGGGCTTGGGGAGGTGTTTGAATCATCGAGTTCAGTTTGTAAGACTGGGTGCTAGAAGGAGTCTCTCTGAGTCTGAGTTTGAGTTGTGGTGATGTACTCCTGTAAGAACTTGCATTGCAAGTGTATTGTAATCTTTTTTATTTGATAATACATTGTGCAAGTTCTGGAGGGTGGGGTTTTTCTCCTGGAAGGGTTTCCCCATGGTAATTACTGTGTTATGTGTTTATTGTGATATTTCCTTTATGCATGTTTATTTGTCCATTGAAATCTCTGTAATAGTTAGTTGAATTTGCATAATCATCCTCTCAAGATTAGCATAGGAAGTGATTCCGTGCACCTTTGCTTCCTTACAAGTGGTATCAGAGCCTGGCTAGTTTTGGTTCTATTTGTTGGGTACAGAGTTTTTTGAGCTAATCAAGGTTTGAGTGGGAGCTTGTGCAGAGGTTTTCATTTATGTATTGCAGGATTGTAAAGATGGCAAGCATATTGGGGAGGATTGATGTAGAAAAGTTTTCTAGCACAAAATTTGAGATGTGGAAGCTGAAGATGGAAGATCTGTAAATTGATTGAGATCTATGGGATGCGGTGGATGAGAATACATTGAGGCCCACATATCCAACTTTAGCTACATAATATGATGTGATTGATAGAAAAGATAAAGGTCTCATTAGATTGTCTCTTGCAGATTCAATTCTGATTAATGTCCATGAATAATCTATTGCAAAGAAGCTTTGGAAGAAGCTACGTGAGATCTACCAAGCAAAATCACTTGTGAATAAGATTTTCTTGAGGAAGAAGTTGTATTCCTTGAGAATGGAAGAAGGTGGACGAATTTCTGAGCATCTTGAAACATTCAATATGTTGGTGACTTAGTTGACCTTAGTTGGGGTTAAGATGGATGAAGAAGAAAGGTGCCAAACTTTGTTGTGTTCATTGCCAGACTCATGGGACAGCCTTGTCATGGCCATAGGGAGCACTTTAGTTGTCTTGAAGATGGAGGATGTTGTTGGTTCTCTACTTTCTGAGGAGATGAGAAGGAAGGTCTCTCTGAATTCCAAAGAGGGTTTGAGTGTTCGAGGAAGACCAAAAGAAAGAGGCAATAACGAAAAGCAGCATGGCCGTTCTAAGTCCAAGAATAAGGGGAGATCAAAATCTCTTGGTAAGTCCAAGGTAATCTGCTAGAATTGTGGAAAACTTGGACACTTCTGAAAGGACTACAAAGAGGAGAAGAAGAAGAAGAAGAAGCAAGATTTTGATTTTGAGTCCAAGAAGGAAGATGGAGATGCTTTCATCGTAGCCTTGGCCACTCATGCAGCTAAAAATGCATGGTTGATAGACTCAGGTGCATCTTTCCACATGACTCCTAATAGAAACTGGTTTAGTAAGTATGAAAATTTTGATGGTGGTAAGGTGTATTTGGGTGATAACTCTGTTCTTGATATTGTTGGTCATGGAACTATTCATGTGAAATTTTCTGATGGTAGAATTAGAAGATTTGATGGTGTCTTGTATATCCCAGGACTAGCAAGAAATTTGTTATCTGTTAGCAACCTAATAGATGCGAGTGTGCTTGTACAGTTTTCTAAAGTAGGTGTGAAAATGGTGAGAGGTGCTATGGTAATAGCAAGAGGAAGCAGATTGGGTACATTGTACCAACTTGATGCATGCACGGTTGAGTGCAATAGTACTTCTGATAAGATTGTGAAAATGACTACTTTGTTGGAGAAGGAGAGGGTTTCTTTTTCAACAGATGGTCATGGTTTTTGGGTACCCAAGGGTGCTCTATCTACCGAATCAAAGTTACCTATAGAGAAGACCATGTTATGGCAGCAAAGTCTTGGCCACATAGGTGAGAAGGATCTACAAACCTTGAAAAATAAAAACCTTGTTGATGGGTTGAATGACTGCAATCTTGAGTTTAATTTTTGTGAGCATTGTATCTATGGTAAACAAAATCATATTCAGTTTTACTCGAGTTCTCATAAGTCTTCATGTATTTTGGATCTTATCCATTCAGATGTATTTGGTCCAGTTGATGTTTCTTCTATTGGCAGATCAGTTTATTATGTTTCTTTCATTGATGATTTCAGTAAAACATGGGTTTATTTTCTTCAAAGTAAAGCTGAATTTTTCAATCATTTCAAAGAATTTAAAGCAATGGTTGAGTTGCAAACTGGAAAGAAGATAAAGTGTTTGAGAACTGATAATGGTGGTGTATATTGCTCTAATGATTTTGACACATTTTGTAAAGATTGTGGTATTAAAAGAGAGAAGACTTTTTCGTATTCTCCACAGTAGAATGGAGTTGCAGAAAGAATGAATAGGACCTTGATGGAGAAGGCTAGGAGTATGCTGAGTGGAGCTAGACTAGAACAAAAGTTCTGGGCTGAAGCTATTGCCATTGCCTGCTACCTGATAAACAGGTATCCTACATTAGCTCTTGTTGATAAGATGCCAATGGAAGTGTGGTTGGGCCACAAGCCTTCACTTAGACATCTGAGAGTGTTTGGTTGTGAGGCATATGCTCATGTGCCAAAGGAGAAGTGGAAAAAATTGGACAACAAAGTTGTCAAATGTATCTTCATTGGATATAGTTATGGTGTAGAAGGATACAAGCTTTGGGATCCTGTTACACAAAAGGTATTTTATTCCAAAAGTGTTATTTTTAGAGAAACTAAGCCTTCTATTATAGTGCAGCCAAAATAGATGGAAGAAAAGAAAGATGTGATTCAATTTCCTGCTACACCTGAGAAAGTTGAATTGAGGCCCTTAGAAAGACAAGATGTTGAGGAGAGCTCTACAAGTTCTGAATCATTAGAGGAAGAGGGAGAACCTGAACCTGAACCAGATCTTGTTCGAAGGTCTAGTAAACAGAGGAAAGCACCAGAAAGGTATGGATATTCTCTTGTTGATTGGAGGTGTATATTTGCTTTGAATGCTAATATTGATGAACCGAGATCTATAGAAGAGGCTCTGGTATGAATGATTCAGAGTCCTATAAAATAGCCATCGAAGAAGAGATGGCAACTCTTAAGAAGAATGACACATGGGACCTTGTATCATTGCCTGAAGGACGAAAGCTTGTTGGTTGTAAATGGGTGTTCAAAAGGAAGATGGGTTCAAATGGAAGCATTGAGAAGTATAAAGAATGTTTGGTTGCAAAATGTTACTCCCAGGTTGTAGGAGTTGATTATGGTGAAAATTTTTCTCCTGTAGCAAAAATGACATCCATTCATTTTTTACTTTCTATTGCAGCTGCTTATGATCTAGAGGTTGAGCAGATGGATGTGAAAACAACTTTCCTTCATGGAGATTTGGAGGAAGAAATTTATATGACATAGCCAGAGCACTTTGTGGTGAAAGGTAAAAGTCATTTGGTTTGTAAGTTGGATAAATCCTTGTATTTTTTAAAGTCCTAAGATGTGGTACCAGAAGTTTGATACATATGTTTTGAGTTTGGGATTTGTACAATCTAAATCTGATCACTGTATATATTACAAGTCTGATGGTGATTATTTCCTAGTTATTGTTTTGTATGTCGATGACATGTTGTTTATTGGCAAAGGAAAAGGTTTGATTGTAGAATTAAAATCTCAGCTCTCAACAAAGTTTGAAATGAAAGATCTTGGTACAGCAAGGCATATTCTAGGAATGGAGATTATAAGAGATAGGAAAAATAGAAAGCTTTGGCTAGGCCAGAGTAAGTATGTTGGTACTATTTTGAGAAGATTAAATATGTAGGATTCCAGACCATTGAGTGTTCCTGTTACTATGGGAACAAAGCTTTCTAGCTCATAGTGTCCTACATCCCCATTGGAGATGGAAGAGATGAGTCGAGTACCATATCAGAGTGCTGTTGGAAGTTTGATGTATGCTATGGTCTGTACAAGACCAGAAATTGCCCAAGCAGTGGGAGTACTTTCCTGTTACATGTCTAATCCAGGAAGAGCACATTGGGATGCAATAAAAAGAGTTTTCAGATACTTGCGGGGTACCTTAGAGTACTCTATATGTTTCCATGGAATAGGAAACAAGAATTCCTTAGATATTCAAGGCTACGTGGATTCAAACTAGGCTGGTGATGTTGATAAAGGAAGATCCACCAGTGCATATGTGTTTACATTATTTAGTGGTGCAATCAGTTGGATGATCAAGTGGCAAGTTGTGGTTGCTTTGTCCACTACAAAGGTAGAGTATATGGCAGCTACTCATGCCTGCAAGGAAGCCATCTAGCTAAAGAGATTGTGTTTAGATATAGAGTTCAAACAGTGTGCATTGATAATTTATAGTGATAGTCAGAGTGCAATATACCTAGCGAAGAACTTGAAATTTCATGCCAGGACCAAGCACATTGATGTACAATATCATTTTGTGAGAGATATGGTCGAGGACAGCAAGGTGAAGCTAGAGAAGGTGGAGACTTTGGTGAATGTTGTTGATGCATTAACTAAGCCTGTGAGCACAGAGAAATTTAGATGGTGTTCAGAGTCTATTGGGCTCTCGGCCCCTAGCAATTAAGTCCATGACACTTTGGATCCCTTGACTCTTGCAAGGTGTTCAACAAGTGGGAGAATGTTGAGAATTGTGTCTCAACCTTGCAAGCTTTTTCCAGAAAATTCTAGAATTTGTTTGTGGTAGTTCTCCACATGTTTATGTGTTGGAAAAAGGTGTATGAGTTGTTAAAAAATGTGCCTTGTCCCTAGTAGAATATAGGAGGGCTATTTTTAGAGTATAAACAACTCATTGTATAACTTTTATGGGGGTCTAAACTAGAGGACAAATTTATGGACGAAAATGCTATTTTAACTTGGCTGTTTTTCCATCTTGGAGTTACAAATGACAAGTGGGTAACATGTGGCATCGTTGTTTTTCCCATGGTTTTGGCCCATGGTTTTGTAAAACCACAAATGGTTTCCAGGTTGTAAATCACTATAAAAGGAGGGCTTGGGGAGGTCTTTGAATCATTGAGTTCAGTTTGCAAGACTAGGTTCTAGAAGGAGTCTCTCTGAGTTTGAGTTCGAGTTGTGGTGATGTGCTCCTATAAGAACTTTCATTGCAAGTGTATTGTAATCTTCTTGATTTGATAATACATTGTGCAGGTTTTGGAGGGTAGGGTTTTTCTCCTGGAAGGGTTTCCCCACGGTAATTATTGTGTTATGTGTTTATTGTGATATTTCATTTATGCATGTTTATTTGTCCATTGAAATCTCTATAATAGTTAGTTGAATTTGCATAATCATCCTCTCAAGATTAGCATAGGAAGTGATTCCGTGCACCTTTGCTTCCTTACATCTCATTTACATTTGAGCACTTTGCATCATTCAATCAAGCATCAATTACGCACCTTGGAGGAACCATTAACATATCTTCAGATTTCTTCAACAAGGTTGTGGTGAGTTTAGGACATTTTACATTTTGTTTATTCATCTTTCCTTGTTCATTTCATTTCATTTCTTCATTAAGGTTTTGATTACCAAAGTGGGATTTGACCAAGGCAAATCCCTATAACCTAACCCTTAACCATTTCCCCCCTTTGACATGTATATTTGTAGACTTGTGTATGTAGATTTGTTAAGAGATTAGGTATTGAAAGATGTTCAAGAAGTTAGCAAAGTGTTTTAAGTCAATTACAACCTATTCCAAGCTTGGAGGCAATCTATAGTCTATTGTATGTAGATTTGACTTTTTCAACCTGACAAGAAGACAAGTGCAGATTTGGTGCTATAGAATTGGTCCTTGATTTCACAAAAAATTGGGAGAGGAATAATTCACCATCAGTGGCAAATGAGTCCCACTGGCGATTTTCACTGATTATTGCTAGCATTCAGATCACTCCATATTCAATATTCATTGCCTAGGTGCACTCTATTCAACCTTATTTCAATTTAGTTTGCATTAGTTTACTTCTTTATTGTATTTTTTGCATATCACATTATGTTTTCAAACATTGCATATTTCTTAGTTTTTGCATTCATAATAAGTCAATTAAATTACTTATTTGTGTTTATATCATCTCATTTATCTTTAATCACATCATACATACACTAGATTGAGTGAACCACTTAGATTTTAGGTGTGAGATCAATCTCTTTCCATTAGGAGAAAGACCCTAATTGAGCAAAAGAGACATAGCATCCCTAACCATTAAATTCTATGGTTTATTTTGGTGAACCTACTTTTTTAACATTTTATTTTCTGATTTGGAGTCCTTTTCATCCCAATCCTAGCTTGCATTGAATTTGCATTAGAATTGCATTGGTTAAATTGCATCTAGGGTTTCAAATTTTTGCATTAGAAAAATGGTAATTTAACTTACATTTTTGCATATAATTTCCTTCAATTTTTTTTCAATTCTACATCTTCATCTTAGGTCTACATCATACAACATCAAACATATAAAAAAAAAATCAAATTTTTTGAAAATTTTGCAAAAAACTAGTACTAGGACTCATTCGCCATGCTAGGCAAATCAGTCCGTACTCAAATTTTTAACTAACTATTCTAGCATTAGAAACCTCATTTATGTGCCTCCTTAGCCTCCTAGTACCATATACTATAAGTCTAGACAATTTCTAGAACATTTTTTAATGCATATAGGTCAAAAACATCAATTTGGGGTAGTCATTTTTGAAATCATTTCAATAACACTCATCCTTAGATTTGAAAATGTTTACATTTCTTAAAATTTGCACAAGAATGCTAAAAGTACTTTTTAATTTTGCATATACAATGTTTCTATTCCTCAAAATTTGCATAAGTTTGTTAAAAGTTTTTTTCATTCTTGCATATTCATTTTGTATATTCTTCAAATCTTGCATATATTGGATATGAATGTTTTGCATCTTTGCACATACATTATTTATATTGCTGAAACATTGCATGAAATGGCTACATGTGCTTTTCCTTTTTTTTTTCACACAATTTTAGTGTCTTGCATATTTAGACATGCTAAGAAACATTTCATATCCCCTCCCTATGAGAGTGTTTTTGTTAAAGAGACTACAACCTTGGACATTCCTAACGATCATATTTCTTCCTCTCCTAATATCTCTCCAATTGATGAAAAATATATTTTGGTAGAAGAACCAATCCATGAGGGTTTTGAGAATCCCAGTTGTTTCTCTCTGAATCATAGATTTTTTGCTCTCTAGGACTTCTCTAACTCTTTTAGGGTTTTTCACCTAAAAGGAGAGAGGTAGGGCCAAAAATGCTAACTAGTTCATTCAAATTATGTTGTGGAATGTTTTCTAAGCTAAATTAAGTAAAATAAATGCAATTGAGTGATCTATATGAGTGAATTTGAATGCAAATCTAAGATTTAAACTATGTTTGAAAACATGTAGTGATATGCAAACAATGAACTAAATGAAGAAATAATGCAAAACAAAAATAAATGAGATGAAATAGAGTGCACCTGGGAAATGTTGGATGAATTTGGAATGTTGTGGATGCTAACTAAAATCACTAAAATTTCATAGTGGGACTCATTCATCCAACGTGGCGAATTAGTCCTAATGGTGAAAAAATGTGGTAAATTGGTTTCTAACTGTCGGGATCTAGAATCTGAAAAAATTCAAAATTTTCAGTCCTAAGTTAGGACTCATTCACCACTAGTGGTGAACCATTCCTCTCCCAAAATTTTGAAAAATCAGGAGACAACTCTACAATACCAGATCTGGAAATCTCTAATATTCAGGTTGTCAAAATCAATTCTACAGGAAATGAACATAAAACCTTCTCCAAGCTTGAAATATGAATGAGTTGACTTGAAGTACCTAGTTAACTTGTTTACCAATCTTTAATACCAAAAAGCTTGTTAAAACTGCATACCTGGGTCTGCAAACACACATGCAATAGGGAAAAAATGGTTGAGGGTTAGCAAATAGGGGTTTTCCTTGGTCAAACCCCACTTTTGGTAATCAAACCCTTAATAAAAAATTTAAAGAAAGAGAATGATAAACTAATAACATGCAATAGCTATCAACTTACCAAACCTTTGATAATGCAAATCTGAAGTAATGCCAATGGATGTTTCAAAGTGCTTGAATTTTGCTTGAATTTATGTTGTAAAATGCTTGAATGCTTGAAATGTGAGATGTAATGCTTGAATAAGTGAGGAGATTGTATGGGATGTAAAATGAGGTGAAAATCACTTATTTATATAATATTGTGCCTTAGTTAACTGTTCATACCCCATCACACGCCGACATCAAGTGTTTTTGAATAAAAACCCAAGAGGAAAATTTATAAATTTTGAATTTGGAGCCAAGGGGGACTCATTCACCACCCATGATGAATGGATCCCACCTAGGACTTGAAAATAGGTGTCAGGAATTAAGTTGTATTTAATGTTATTTATTGGGTTTACATTCAAAAATACACTTAATTAAGATATATGATGGCATAAAGGGGTCAAATAAAGCATGAGAAAGGGGTAAATAGTGAAATTGTGCCTAGAAAAGAATGAAATCCTGTTACAAGACTTTACAACACTTAAAAATAAGACTTGAATAGTGATGAAAAGGTGATTTTCAGGTGAATTGCAATAAATAGAGTCTAGAAGAATGCATAAATGTCTTACAACACTTCAGAACACCTTCACAAGATGTCATTGTTTGAATTTTAGTACCTAAATATGCATATTCAAGCCATGTCGCAACATAAAATCAGAGAAAAATATATCAAATACCATGAAGCAAGACCTAAAAGGCCATGAAAATGATAAGGGGCCATTTTTCTATGACACATTTAGCCCCCACTTTAGTGAGAGGATGAACTTGCTTCAAACTCACACTAAAGTAGCCATGAACATCAAGAAAAGGGTTCAAATGCACTTATGTTATCAAGATGGAATGAAAATAATCAAGTGGGATGATCAAGCCCCCAGGATGAAGATCCCTTGGAAAACTAAACTTAAGAACAAAGGAACACACAAGTGTTGAAATGAATCAAATAAAGCTTCGATCATCAATCCAACTATTGTGGATTAGATGTAGGCTAATTTTTTGAAAAAGATAACGTATACTAACTCTAGGGAAAAAAAACACATAATGGTCCATTGGGTGAGAAGACCTAAATATACTCACTCTGGGGCCACAAAACTTCTGATCATCTGTAGGCTGAGAAATCCCAAAAGGTAAGATACATATGCTAGTTGGTATACACTCACAAAAACAAAGGTGGCTATGGGGAAAATTCATGCCGGTAGGTGGTCTTCTCATTCAACCATATTAAAGTTACACTTGTTGATAAATTTAACAAGGCACTACAAATAAAAATGTCATGAACAAAAAGAAAGGTACCAGATTCATGCAAGGTGGAAAAAATGAAAAGTGTAAAATGCAAAAATGTAAAAATGTAAAATGTGAAAGATGTTCAAAGGAGTCTTGTTTAGTTCATGCAAGGTCAGTCACTTAGGGAACATTGTGTCTAATGTCTCCAAAAGAGGACCAATCAAAGAGTAGTATATTTGCAACTTAGGGGATACAAAGCATCACATTAGGCCACTAAGAGGAATTTAATATGCTGAAATAGATCACAATTATGAAAGGCATCACATCCAATGTCATCCACAAAGTGACAAACACATCATATAAACAACAAGACTACAATAGGAACCAAGAATGCAAATGAATTATGGTAATGTATGCCCTCTACTTTAAAGGAATTTCTACACATCATTTTGTGAGAAATTACCTTAAATTAGAGAAGAAAAGAAAAATAAAAAAGAAAACAAGACATGAGATCCAATCTTGGAAAGCCCTATGCCAAGTCATATGTTTTGAAGTTAGGCTACATCATGTCAAGGAAAATGAAAAACAAGGATAGGGAGTTGGCCCCCTAGAAAAGAACATACCAAACACATAAGGGACCTATAGATTTGGGGTTAGTATGTTTGTTGTTGCAATGTTTTGATTACAGAGCTCAGAACTATCATCATTACCCAAAGCACATAGAACTGGAAGAATGACACAAAGAGAGTGAAAAAAAAAGAAAGTTTGTTTTGGGTCAACATGGAAGAGACATTACAGTCTCAATGCTTTGCATCATCCCCAAAAGGAAAACACAAGTGAAATGAAAGAAAATGAAAAGGAAAAAGAAAATGAAAAATATTTTGGGTTAACATGAAGGAGACATTGCAGTCTCAATGCCTTACATCATCCCCAAAAGGAAAGCAAAAAAAAAAAGTGAAAAAGACTAAGACCTTGTGGGTCAGCATGGAAGAGACATAGGGCGTCTCTATGCTTTGTGTCATCCCCAAAAGGAGAACACAATACAAAAGAAAAAAAAGACAAGGACCTTTTTGGTCAACATGGAAGAGACATATGCATCTCTATGTTTTTTGTCATCCCCAAAAGGAGAAAAAAAAAGGTGAAAAAGACAATGCACGATGAATATAAGAATAGAGATACGAATAAAAGAAGTGTACAAAGAGAAGGAGACATCAAACACACGATAGGGGGGAACACAATACACACATGGAACAGAAAACTAAAAGGAACAAGTAATGCAAATTCATGTCAACCATTAACTAAGTTATTGGTTTCTCAATCCTAAATGGTTAAGCAAAAAAGGAATAACATAGTTAAGCGAGAAAGAAGAATGCATTACAAGGACAAGGGTGACAACTTCTTGCACCCCAAAAATTGTAAAGGAAAGAATGAGTTGAGGTGGGTGATGGGAAAGGATCAATCAATTGTGAGAATAGGAAACTCTACAACTATGGAATGATGAAGGGCATTAGATTGTTTTAAGGTATGATAGGGAAACAATCGGTATCAATGAAGTGATACTTATCTAGTATGTCCTTCAATGTCTGAAATTATTCCGTTCAATATCCAAGAATGCAATGATATTTGAAAAATGGTATGTTAGAGTCTTTCAGATGAATAACCAACCTATTCATAGGTGGTAAAAGTATAAGACCTTTGTTTAAAAGCAGATGAAGTCTCCTTTCACATTCAAGTGGAGGATGTGTAGGAAACTTTAGCTTCTTTAATTTCTATGGTTATTTTTGTTTGCTAGATTCTCCTTGTTCATGAATGGAAGGAGGAGGACCCATGGGGATCCTAACATCCTTTTCATTAGAATGAGAGAATGGTTGTTCATGTGGAAAGAGAATGTTTAAGTTAGGAGGATCATCCAAGATCATTGTACTAGCACCCCAAAGTCTCCTAGGTTGAAAAGGATGTCTATCAGGATGAGAAGGATCTTGGTATACTAATCCTATTGTGTTTGCATCAATTGAATATTGTTCAAGAATTTGATGGATGTCATGTTCATGTTTTGTATCACAACCTTGTTTACTTAAGATAGTAAAGCCTTTAACATATATTTCTTCAAGATTGATAGGTGTGTTTGTGACTTTGTGATTGTAAAAGGGTTGTGAGTGTGTTGGGTTAGAGGAAATAGATCCACTTGTGGGAGGAACCTTAGGTCCTACATTGATTTCAGGATGTAAATATGTAAAGTGATCAGGAGGTGCAACAATAGGAGGTGCAACAATAGGAAGATCTTGTGACTTCATGGATGGATGAAAGGTTGCATTAGCTTCTAGGTTGTCAGGGAAGTCATTGTAGAACTTGTTCATGCTAGCATCATCTTCTCCAATGATGTCTACATCATGAGGAGGAAAATCATGAGGAGTTGAAGGAGCATGTGTGAGTTCAAGGTCATTAGGGACACAACCAAATGTACAATTGGACATGTCTACCAATGATTTTAATGAGTTCCAAAACTTATAGAAAGAAAATGTGATGATGCAAATAAACTAAGGTGTAATAAATGATTAAAATCAGAGAATCTGTAAATGAAAAAAAAATGAAAGAACAAGAAACTGTAAGGTAGAAAAATGCCAAGAAGCTACCAAGACTATTGTTTAAAAAGTGCAGAGGGATTGATTCACCCAGGGTGGCAAATTAGTCCCAGTATGATGTTTTTGTGTGTTTTTCAGAAATTTGAAGATGAATTTAATGCACTATAGAATGCAATCAAGGATGCAAAATGCAGATTTTTAGTTTTTTCAATGAGACACAATGCAAAAAGAAATCTAAATAAACTTCTTACTAATGCAATATGAAAAGTCCTATAATGCAAAAATAAAACAATGTGCTAATTGAATGTTGATGAAAAAGTAATCTAAGATGAAATATGCACATGAAATCAGAAATGAAAAGTGTTCAAAATGCAGGTTCACCAAAATGAACTATTGATTTTTTTGGCTCTCTAGGACTTCTCTAACTCTTCTATGGTTTTTCACCTAAAAGGAGAGAGGTAGGACCAAAAATGCTAACTAGTTCATTCAAATTATGTTATGTGGAATGTTTACTAAGCTAAATGAATTAAAATAAATGCAATTGAGTGATCTATATGAGTTAATTTGAATGCAAAGCAAATATTTAAACTATGTTTGAAAACACACTGTGATATGCAAACAATGAACTAAATGAAGGAATAATGTGGAATAGAAAGAAATGAGATGAACTAGAGTGCACCTAGGAAATTTTGGATGAATCTAGAATGTTGTGGATGTTGATTGAAATCACTAAAATTTCATAGCGGGACTCATTCACCCAGGTTGGCGAATTAGTCCTCCTATTGGTGAAAAAGTGTCAGAAATTGGTTTTTGACTGTTTGGATCTAGAATCTGAAAAAATTTAGATTTTTAGTCCTAAGGTAGGACTCATTTACCATTGGTGGTGAATCAGTCCTCTCAAAAAATTCTAAAAAATTAGGAGACAACTCTGCAATTCTAGATCTGTAAATCTCTGATTGTTAGGTTGTCGAAGTCCATTCTAAAGAAAATAGATAGAAAACCTTCTCCAAGTTTGAAATGTGAATGAGTTGAATTGAAGCACCTAGTTGACTTGTTTACCAATCTTCAACACCAAAAATATTGTTAAATCTGCATACCTAGGTTTGTAAATACACATACAATAGGGGAAAAATGGTTGAGGGTTAGCAAATAGGGGTTTGCCTTGGCCAAACCCCACATTTGGTAATCAAAATCTTAATAAACAATGAAAAAAAAGAGAATTATAAACTAATGATAAACTAATAACATGCAATAGATATCAACTTACCAAACTGTTGATAATGCAAATTTGAAGTAATGTCAATGGATGCTTCAAAGTGCTTGAATTTTGCTTGAATTGATGTTGTAAAATGCTTGAATTCTTGAAATGTGAGATGTAATGCTTGAATGAAGATAGTATGGGATGTAAAATGAGGTGAAAAAAAATTATTTATACAATCTTGTGACATAATTAACTATTCATACCTCATTATAGGCCAACATCAAGTGTTTTTGAATAAAAATCTGAAAGGAAAATTTAAAAATTTTGAATTTGGAGTCAAGGGGGACCATTCGACACCCATGGTGAATGGGTCCCATCTAGGAGCTGAAAATAGGTGTCAGGAATTAAGTTGTATTTAATGTTATTTTTTAGGTTTACATTTAAAAATACACTTAATTAAGACATATGAGGGCATAAAGGGGTGAAATAAAGGATGAGAAATGGATAAATAGTGAAGTTGTGCCTAGAAAAGCATGAAATCATATTACAAGACTTTACAACACTTAAAAATAAGACTTGATTAGTGATGAAAAGGTGATTTTTAGGTGAATTGTGATAAATAGAGTCTAGAGGAATGTAGAAATGTTTTACAACACCTTCACAAGATATCATTGTTTGAATTTTAGTACCTAAATATGCATGTTAAAGCCATGTCACAACATAAAATTAAAGCAAAATGTATCAAATACCACGAATCCAGAACTAAAATGCCATGAAAATGACAAGATGCCATTTTTCTATGGAAAAATCTTCTCTTACCTCTCTTAGCATACAAGACATTGATAAACAAGAAAATACAACCATAGGTAATCATGACAACAACATTTTTTCTTCTTCTAGTATCTCTCCTAGTTGTGACATAGATACTTTGTTGTTAGCCAACATAATCGATGAAGGTTATCAATATCTTAGTTGCCCCCTTCTCCTAGGGAAACCCCTCTTGAAAAACATTATTCAACCATTGATCATTCCCCTAATTGCGATGAAGTCCTTTTAGAAGAATTGTAACCTATGAATATCAAAAACATTTGGCCTATTGTTCTCCTAAAAACTCTCCTCCTAGGCCAACTATCATGATGCAAGACAATCATAAAGTGACATTTGAATCCCCTTCACCAACAAATCATGCCAATAAAGAAAAAAATCTTTAAGTTATGACGACACAAGTGCGATCTCCTTTAATTAGTGAGCTTCCTATGTCACCTTCCATTAGTGAATCACACAAAAAATTTAGAGATGTCATTAAATCCATAATGCAATCTAATCATAACAATGTTTTGTAGCCGCTATGTTGTAACTTAGTGACTCAAACATCTAGGGGACCACACAACACTCCTACACCATTACCTTTTCCTCAAAAAGTGCCTAGTGTTGAAGACCTTAAAAAGGCTCTTGCTAATATATTTTTATGTCAACTCATTCAACTCTCATTGATAGTAAAACTTATTTTTCATGAAATATTGCAAATAAAAAAGGAGATCCAATCTTAAATAAAATTGAATCATGTAGCATCCTCCTCTTGTCCCATGCAAGCCACCTAGTTAGAAATCACATTCGCTAAATATGAATTATCCTCACTTGAGATTCAAAACAAAAATTCCCTTGATGATAAAGGTAATCATTAATGAAACTTTAATTAGGCACACTCTCATAAAAAATGGAGTGGAAATTAATGTTTTTAGCATGGACCTCCTACACAAACTTGACATGGAAAAAAATCTCATTCAACTTAATGATTTTCATATTCATGGCTTTGACAATGTTAATAGGAAACCACTCAGGATGATCACATCACCTATTGAGGTCAGACATGTAGTTTTCCTACCTCTATCCATATCATGCAAGGAACCCTTCCATACAATATTCTCCTAGGGAGACCATGGATTCATGCTATGAAAGGAGTCCCATCTACCCTTCACTTTGTAATGAAATTTGAATACAACAACAAGATACACATGATTGATGCAGATGAGCAAAGTTATACATCAAAAAATCACAACACTTACAACTCCCCTAATCCTTTCATTCCTAGGTCAAACATGAACCTATACAAGTTGGTCCTAACTCTTCACCTATAACAAAACTATTTTGTGATAATTGGTGGTCATTAGATTCTACAACAACTTTCCATAACATTTCCAAAATCTCACCCTCATGGTCCAAAGAATCATATACAAATGATTCATTTTTAGACACAAGTTCTAGTAGTGATTGGAGTTTCAAACCTAGCTTTAAGGGAGGGTGCACAATATCCCAATCTCAACCTAAAAAACCTTGTGTTCCATTCTCTCAACTTATTTCTACCAAATCACCCTATAATGGTAATGGTTGCTATATAACTTGCATCCCTCATGAATCAATGAAACATAACATTAAAAAGGATTTTTGTTCTTGTAAAGAACCTAATCCTTCTCGGAAACACACACCCCCTTCATCTAACTTGGAATATTGTTATGGTATCGGTTACAATCTTCCTCCTATACATGGATGCAATGAACACATGAACAAAATTGACATATCATACTCTTTCAAGAAAGATATATGGGTACCTCTCTTATCTCCACTCTCCTCTAAGAATTTGCACAATACAATTCAACATCTAAAGGAGTGTGGTGCTCTTCCTTGTGTTGGAGCACCTAGTTCCTCTACCTGATGATTCCTTTCATCTATTCCAACCTAAAATTTTCCCTACACTAAGTGAGGGTCAAGGAGGTTTAATAATCTTACATCGTCATATGTCACTTGTCGCTATCTCTTTTGACTAGTCATTAACCTTTCATGAATGTATAAGAGAAACTTGGGATGTAGATGATGTGTCTTAATATTGACTTGCATGTGACACACTACCTTTCTTCATGACACAACTTATTGAAAACATATTACTTGGTATAGGGCTTTTTAGCTAAGCTCTCATACCCTCTTCTACTTTAAAGAAATTGCTCATATAATTGGTGTGTAGCAATTCCTTTAAAGTGGGGGGAATACAGTGGCATAATTCATTTTAATTTTTGGTTCTTAGTGCAACCTTGTCACTTCATACAATATGTTTGTTACTTTGTGGATGAATTTGGGTGTGATATTCTTCATAAGTGCGATCTATCTTAGCATATTACATTCCTCTTGGTGGTTTGATGCAATGTACTGCATCCCCTAAGTTGTGAATATTTTTTTCTTTGATTGGTCCTCTATTAGAGATGTTAGACACAATGTTCTATAAGTGATAGAACTTGTATGGAATTAACAATAATCCTTTGAACATCTTTTGCATTTTACATTTTTACATTTTACATCTTTACCACCTTGCATAAAACAACTCACATGCTTGTGGTACCATCCTATTTTTCATTAGTTCTAAGCATGCGAAGCTTTGCTTGTCTCATGAATCACAAACTAACATTTTCCCTTGTGGCATATTGTTAAAGTTACTAGGAGATATAACTTTGATATGGTTGACTGGGAAGCCCATTCAATGACACAACTTTCCCCATGGCCACCTATGTGTTTGTGAGTGCATACTAACTATCGTATGTATCTTACCTTTTGGGTCTTCTCACCCAATGGACTGCCATGAGTTTCATCACCCTAGAGTTAGTATGTATTCTCTTTTTCTCACAAACAACCTAGTTCTAATCCACAACTAGTTGGACAAACGATCAAAGCTTAATTCAATTCTCCCTTTTCTTCACATGTGTGTTCCTTTGTTCTTATGTTTATTTTTCCATGGGATCTTCATTCTAGGGACTTGATCATCCCTCTTGATCATTGTTATTCCATATTACTACCATAAGTGCATTTGGATCCCTCTCGATGTGCATGGCTACTTTAGTGTGATTTTGAAGCAAGTTTGACATCCTCTCACTAAAGTGGGGGCTAAATGTACCATAGAAAAATGGACCATTGACATTTTCATGGTCTTTTAGGTCTTTCTCTCATGATGCTTGATCTATTTTTCTTTGATTTAATGTTGCAATGTGACTTTTTCATTCACTTTAGGTCCTCAACATTCAAATTAGGACTTCTTGTGAAGGTGTTGTGAAGTGTTCTAAAGCATTTATACACTTTTCTAAACTATTCTCACTAAAATTAACCTAAAAAACACCTTTTCATCACTTATCAAGTCCTATTCTAAAGTGTTGTAAATTCTTGTAATAAGCTTTCATGCTTTTCTAGGCTTAATTTCACTATTTACACCTTTCTTATGCTTTATTTGACCCCTTTATGCACTCATAAGGCTTAATTAAGTGTATTTTTGAATGTAAACCCAACAAATAACATTAAATGTGACTGAATTCCCAACACCCACTTACAAGTCCAAGGTGGGACCCATTCACCATGGGTGGCGAATGAGTCCCTTTTGGCTCCAAATTCAAAATATTTCAAAAAAAATTTTAGGTTTTTTATTCAAAATTATGTTATGTCGGCCTGTGATATTGTATTATTGGGTTACTAAGGCACAAGTGAGTATGAATAGGTGCTTTTCTCCCCATTTTACATTTCCCATCTACTAATTCATCAAGTTTACTAGCATTCACTCATTTGAATTTGAGCACCTTGCATCATTCAATCAAGCATCAATTAAGCATCTTGGCATAGCCAGTGACATATCTTCAGATTTCTTCAACAAGGTTGTGGTAAGTTTAGGACATTTTACATGTTGTTTATTCATATTTCCTTGTTCATTTAATTTCATTTCTTCATTAAGGGTTTGATTACCAAAGTGGGAATTTGATGAAGGCAAATCCCTATAACCTAACCATTAACAAATTTTCCCATTTTACATGTGTATTTGTAGACTTGTGTATGTAGATTTGTCAAGAAATTAGGTGTTGAAATGTGGTCAAGAAGTCAAAAAAGTGTTTCAAGTCAATTACAAACTATTTCAAGCTTAGAGACAATCTATAGTCTATTTCATGTAGATTTGACTTTGTTAACCTGACAAGAAGACAAGTGTAGATCTGGTGCTATAGAATTGGTCCCTAATTTCACATAATTTTGGGAGAGGACTGATTCACCATCTATGGTAAATGAGTCTCACCTTAAAGTCTGGAAAACTAGATTTTGTCAAATTCTAGATTCTGACAATCAAAAATTTGTTTCTAGGACTTTTTGCCAGTAGCTAGACTAATTCACCATCAATAGAAAATGAGTTCCATTGGTGATTTTCACTGATTTACACCAGCATTGAAATCACTCCAGATTCAACATTCATTGCCCAGGTGCACTCTGTTCAGCCTTCTTTCAATTCTATTTGCATTAGTTTACTTCTTTATTGCATTTTCTGTATATCACATTGTGTTTTCAAATAGTGCATATTTCTTAGATTTTGCATTCATAATTAGTCAATTACATTGCTTACTTGCATTTAGATCATCTCATTTATCTTTAATCACATCTTACATACATTATATTGAGTGAACCACTTAGATTTTAGGTGTGGGATCAATCTCTTTCCAAGAGACATAGCATCCCTAACCATTAAAATCTATGGTTCACACTCAATAGTAGAATGACTGTGAACTCTATGATATGCGCAAAATGAATTCTTGTAGTAAAATTTCTTTTTTGTTTATGGAGGGAGAGATAGAAAATGATCTTGGAGGAGTCTTGTTAGGATACTTTCTTGATCAAAAGTAGATGTTCTTTCTTTGTGTTGTGAAAAAGATATCTCTTGGTCATTAGATTGCAAGATTTTATCATATTCTTTGCAGGAGGGTGTAAAATCTATCAAATTTAAATCATTAGTGTTTTGTGTGATGACATTTATGTTAAGCGAAGTTCTCTCCGTTTCTTTTATTTCTTTAAAAGGACAACAATAAAGACCACTAGTGTCTATTAGTTTAGGATGCACTAATCTTATAGTTGGCTTGAAAGGATACTTTTTAGTAGTGTTGATATTAAGTGAATGTTTATTTGTTTCTTTTAAGGGGCAATAACCAAGACCACTAATCTTTTCTTATGTGTGAGGCTCTATAGGGACACATTTCTTATGCGTGAGGCTCTATAGGGACACACATACCTTGTTTTTTAGAACCACATCCTTTTCCACTATATCTAGGTTGTTTCATAAGTTCATAACCTTTTCCATAAATCATTTTCATTTCTTTTGGCTTAGGTGGTTTTTGATATTCTATCTCATCAAATTTTGTTGCATAATTTGCTTCTTCTTCTAAATTGGTTGAGGTGGATTCTTTCGAAGGGTCTTCTAAATTTTGTGTTGAAAATACCACTTTCTCTTTTACCTTTTTAGAGTCTTTATTTATGATCTTGTATTCTTCCATGAATGTTGGTTCAAAATATAAGGAACCCCAATCATCTTCTAATAGCTTCATGACTTCCCCAATATGTTTTTATTTTTCTTTTTATTGCACTGGTTCTACTTGTGTAGTTGGTGTTAATGTTTTCAAAGAATTTTCCTTGCCTTTCTCAATGTTCAATAAATTGTTTAGGTTAGGGTCAGCTTTGAGTGTGTACACTTTGTTGTTGTAAATATATTTTATTTTAAGATGAACAGTAGAAGGCACCCTTTTTATTGCAAGAATCCATGGTCTTCCTAAAAGAAGATTATATAAAAAATCATGAGGCACAACATAGATCAATGTTTCTAATGTGGTCTTTCCAATTGTAATAGGTAAATTATCACACCAAGTAGTTGTTTATAATGACAAGTAGCCAAAAGCTATGTTTTGTAATCACTAGATAAAAATTATCATTATCAAAGCGATATTTACTCAAGATGATTTTGAATGCACAACACTCATAAGTATTGGGTATGTGCAGGATCATGATGGGCCAAAAAGTGGTGATATGATGGGTATGTGTAGGGTATATTGCTGGCAGATTTTTTTTACCCAAAATTGATGAAACAAAAAGGGTTTTTAAAAGAGATTCTTAACTTTCCACCAATATAAATTATGCTTTACTTTGAATTTAATAAATAATTATTGTTCATTTTCTATTTGAATTACGACTAAAGTCCTAATTGATAGGCTGATAGAAAAAAATCTATAGCTTTCAAATGGTATCACATTTTTTGAATCTAAACCATGCATCACATTCTATGTTTCACATACTATAGGATTAAAAAAAAGAAATTCATGAAGTTTTGACAAAGTTAAGGTGGTCAGACATACAAGTTTTTATATTTTTTAAAAGTTGTAATAAAAAAATTATAATTAATTATTTACTTGGAAAAAAATTACAAAAAAATATGCATCACATTGGGACATGAATCCTCTACTGATATCTAAAATCTTAAAAAAAGTTATTATCATTTTATTGTAGTTAGGGTGTTCAGATAGACACCTACTTATTTTTTCCCTAAAATTTAAGTACTACTGCATTGAAATTTCAAATTTTCACTAAAATAGATTTAAAAAAAAACCTAGTAGTTTAGAAACTACATTCAATTTTCTACAGATTCTATCCTTACATATTTATGAAATAATATAGATAGCTTATTCAAATTTTTACGTCAAGTTTCCTAACTCTATTTTTTTGAATTTTTTGCCACTTAAGGACCTATTTTTTCCATGATGATTCTGCACATACCCTACTATGTCAAAGAGTTCTATGGTATTAAAAATGTGGAACATCTGCACCTTTAAGTCTCATCTCTTATTCCATTTGTGATAGTAGTATAAGTCCTTGGTTTAGAGTATTTGAAATTTTCTTTCAATTTCAGGTGGTAGAAAAGGGAATTTTTATTTCTTTAATTTGTAAGGCCTTCTACACTTGCTAGATTCACTAATTTCTCTAGTTGAATGTTGAGGAGGAGGACCTAAGATGATCCTCTCATCCTTATCATCATTATAAATCATTGGTTTTTCTTTAGGAAGGAGGACTTCATATGAGGAGGAGGATCTTGATATCCTATCCCATTTGTATTTTCAATTGGTATTTGTTATAAGAGTTTATGAATTTTATGTTCACTTGTTGTCTCACATCCTTGCTTACTCAATATTGTGAACTGTTTTCCATATGTCTCTTCGAGTACCTGCCACTTTGTTGACATAGAATGTTTGAGTGTTTGTTTGCTTAGAGGAACTAGGTTCACCTATTGTGGGGAACTTAGGTTCAACTTTTAAATCTCAACATCAGGGTGTAAGTAACGAAACATCTTAAGTGGTGGTATTATAATGGGTGTTGGTTGTTCCATGGATGGATAAAATGATGCATTAGCTTCAAGGTTGTTAAGACCATCATTTAGAAACTTATTCATGCTGTCATCATCTTCTCCAATGATGTCAACATCATGAGGATGACATGCATTAGGAGTTGAGTGAGCATGAGTAAGTTCAATTTCATCAAGATCATTTCCAAAAGAAAATATTGACACATCCACTAAGGACTTCAAGGACATCCAAAGTTTACCAAAGCACATATCCATGATGCAAATTCCAAATTCTAAACTACACAACAATGTGGAATGAAATGTTGTAGATGCAATTTTGAATTTAAGCAATGCACAAGATGAACTAATTTAAACTAGATGCAATGAATTGAATCAAATAAAAAGCATGTAAACTAGAAAACAAGTTATCAACAACAAATAGGAGAACAAAAATAGAGCTTTGAATTTTGTAAAATGCAGTTCAAAATCTGTACTCAGACTAATTCACTCAAAGGGGTGCATGAGTCCTAGTAAGGTTTTTTTTTCAAAATTTTCAATTGATTTTTATGTTTTTTATGTTGTATGATCTATAACCTAAGTGAAAATGTATATTTTGTATGATTTTCAATGATATGAAATGGAAAAATGCAAGCTATATGCACTGATTGGTGGGAAGAATGGATGTACAATGTCACTCTTTCTCTCACTAATCACTCAAGAATGTCCTAGCAGTCCTAATTAGATTGACTATCAACCTCACAAGGTGAGTGAATTATCAACAAGGAGGACTTAGGAGGGGGTTCTTTAAAATTTTAGGGGTTCATCGCCAAGAAAATGCTTGGAAAAGAAAAATAAACATTCAACTCACAAAACCTAGTTATGTAAGTTAAATGAGAGATGCGAATGATGAAATTATTCAACAAGAAGATAGAATATGTGTACCTAGGAAATCTGGAAATACAATAAGGATTTTGAAAATGTAAAGAAGTTGTTGAAAAGTGCTATGAAAGAAAAATATGCCATTACTATTGTCTTCGTCCCATTGTTGTTTTTTGGGGAAGATGCAGAATATTCGAATGTCAGATCCGAATTTGAAAGAATTTATGAAAATATGTTCAGGAGGACTAAGAAACCCTAGGTGTTGACTTTGTCCCATCATAAATTTTTTAACTTTATAAATGTGGTCCTGAGATTTGATGTCTACTCTTCCTTCATCTCTAATCTCAAGTTCTAAAACTTTCAGGTTTGGCCTCTGGGTGAGTTTCTATGAAGATGACAACTTTGCAACTTTGCAATTCAAATGATCTTCAAGTTTTCAACCTAAATCTACAATAAAAAACATGCAAGAGGAGAAAAACTTGTTGATTTTTAGTGAATGGGGATGTTCCTTGGTCAAACCCCTTGTTGGTAATTAAACATTGAAATAAAATATTAAAATGAAGGGACATGATGAATGAACAACATGCAATGATACAACTCACCAAACCCTTATTGTAAAGTTTGTAAACTTGTATGAAATGGATGAAATGGATATGGATCTTGAATCAAACAGATGATTGATAGATATGGACTTCAATTTCTTGCTTGAATAAAAACCCTACATTACAAATGTTAGCACAACACAACACATGATGCAAGAAGATATTTGATATGATGCTTGAATCTTGAAGATGGCTTCTAATGCTTGATGAATTGCTCTTGAGTGCATAAAATTTCCTTAGGAATGAATTATTGAATGCTTGTTATGGAAATGAGTGGAGGAATCTTGTATTTATACTTATTCATACTTAACATCCCAAAATTACACTGCAACAAGAAGACATATGAAATAATTAATTAAATGAGGCTAAATCCTACTAGAATTTGAAATCAAATCTTGAAAATAAGCTAGAGGAATAATATTCCCTAGGTGTTGTCTTAGTCTTAAGGCTCAAATTTCAAGGCGCATACTCCAAAAAGGGAGCATTTTAGGTACATTCAAAATCAAGGTCCCAAGACCCATGGAGGATAAAGATTCCCTAGGTGGTATTTTAATCCCGACCCACAAATCAAGGAAGCACAGATAGAATCATTTAATGATGATTTATATTTTGATGTTTTTTGGGATTAGCCATAAAATATATACTTTATAAGGCTTTTATATGAAAAATAGGACCAATTAAGCCATAAAGAAGTATAAATAAAGCAAGGCAAGCCTAAACAAGTGTGAAAATGCAAGGGTATGCATTTTGCTAGACTAGTTTTAGCCCCCACTTTAGTGAGAGGATGAACTTGCTTCAAAATAACACTAAAGTAACAAACCACACAATCAAGAGGTGTTCAAATGTAAAAATGTTGGTAAGATAGGATGAAAATGATCAAGAGGGATGAACAAGTTCCCAAGGTTGAGATCCTATGGAAAATCAACATAGGCATAAAGGAATACACTTGCGGATGATATATGAAGCCATAACTAGATCACAAACATACACCATAAAATATGAAAAGAGGAAAAAGGAAAAGTTCAATGGATCAAGCTTCGACTGGCCATCCAACATGGCAGAATGGGTCTAGGCTGAAAAATGTTTACAAGTGGAACATGTTGTCCACTATGCAAACAAAACAAACACTCACAAGGGCTAGTGAAGCTAGTTGTTCACTAGGTGAGCCCTAGGAAGTCCATATCAATGTCATACCCCCATGACTATGATAAGGACAAAAGAAAATGCACACTCACAAGGGCTAATGAAGCTATTTGTTCACTAGGTGAGCCCTAGGGGATCATATCAAAGCCATACTTCCATGACTTTAATAAGGTACAAAAATGAATGCTCACAAGGGCTAGTGAAGCTAGTTGTTCACTAGGTGATCCCCAGGGGACCATATGAAAGCCATACCTCTATGACTTTAATAAGGTACAAAAAGAAAAACACAAGAAAGAGGGATGTTCAAAGGGATTTTTCTTAGTTTGTATAAAGTCTCATCTTAGGGAACATTGTGCTTAATTTTTTAGAGAAAGGACAAGTCAAAAAAATATCACACTCAAGTAGAGGAAATAAAATCCAATGACACCACCAAGAAAGAAACACATTGTAGGAATAAAGAAAATCACATAATGAAACATGAGTGTCGATGTATTCCCCCACTTTAAAGTGGTTTATAACACCATTGTTGTGAGAAATTGCTTTAAAGAAGAAGATATGAGAGCTTATTCTGAAATCCCTATGGATATCATTGGGGATATCACTCTTCTTCCCTCAATCATTCACTATTTTCCTAGGAGTCCCAATTAGATTGACTAGCAACATCACAAGGTGAGTCAATTCTCAATTAGGAAGGTCCTATGAAGGGGTTTTTTTAGCTTTAAGGGGTTCACCACCAAGAAAATTCTTGGAATTTTTTTTTTTTAAAACATAATGTGATATGAAAAATGACCTCGAATTGGAAATTCAAGCTAAATAAAGAATGTAAGAAATAAAATTATGCAATAGTAAGATAGTATGTGTGTACATGGTAAGTCTAGAGATGTGAGGATTTTGGAAATGCAAAGAAGCTATCACAAAATTTTGTGGACTAAGATACCCAAGATGGAATATTAGTCTTGCTGCTATGTTTTGGGGAAAATACAAAGTCTTCAAATCTCAGAACCGGATCTCTAAAAATATTTGAAAAATAGGCCTAGGAGCACTAATACACCCAAGGTGGCATATTAGTCCCATTCTGAAAATTTGAAAACTTTAAAAGTGGTCTTGAGCTCCAAGGTCTACACTTGCTTCCCTTCCAATCTTAGGTTCTGAATATTTCAAATATGGACTCTAGGTGAGTTTCTGTGAAGATGACAACTTTGAAATGCAAATTTGAAAATTTTACAACTTTGCACTTTTAGTGATCTTCAAGTCTTCAACCTAGATTTGTAATCACAAATATGCAAAATGGGAAAAACTTGCTGTTTGTTAGTGAATGGAGGTTTTCCTTGGTCAAACCCTTTGTTGGTAATTAAACCTTGAAATAAAATAGAAATAATGAAGGAAATGGTGAATGAACAATATGCAATGCTACAACTCACCAAATCCTTGTTGTAAAGTCTACAAAACTGTGTGCAATGGCTACAATGGATATGGATCTTGAATTGCTTGCTTGAATGAAAAACCTACATCACAAATGTTAGCACAACAACACACATGATGCAAGAAAACTCTTTGATATGATGCTTGAATCTAAAAATTCTCTTAAATGCTCTTGTGAACTCAATTTTATATGATGAATCCTCTCACAAAAGACTTGCATTGAAATGAATGAATGAACCTTGTATTTATACTTATACTTAATATCTTGAAATTATATCACACCAAATTGACATATGAATTCATTAAATAAGGGAAGCTAAATCCGGATGGAATTTGAAATTAAATCCTAAAAATGAGTCAAGGAGGACTAAGATACTTTGGGTGGAATCTTAGTCCCAAGTCCTAAAAAACTAGGGCACTGACACTGAAAAGGGGTAGAACATCCCAAAATTAGGGTCCTAGAAGTCTTGGGGGACAAATATGCCCTAGGTGGCATTTTATTCCAAACCCAAAAATTAGGGGCACACTAATGGAGTCATTAAATTATCATTTATGCATTGGATAATGTCAGGATTAACCAGAAAAAGGATGTCATTCATAGGGCTTGTAGACACAAAATAGGACCAATTAAGTCATAAAGAAGCATAAATAAAGCAAGGTAGGCCCAATCAAGTGTGAGAATTCAAGGGTATCATTTTACTACACTAGATTTAGGCCCCACTTTAGTGAGAGGATGAACTTGCTTCAAACTCACACTAAAGTAGCCAACCACACAATCAAGAGGGGTTCAAATGTACACATGCTAGTAGGATAGGATGAAAATAATCAAGAGGGTGGCCAAGCCTCTCGAATCGAGATCCTATGGTTACATACCAACATTGGCACAAAAGAACATGTGTACAGATGACATATGAAGCCATAACTAGATTGCAAATATACAACATCAAAGATAGGAGAAATGAAAATTGCAATAGATCAAGCTTTGACTAGTCATCCAATGCAATGGACTGGGTCTAGAACATTTGTAAAAAATGGTTAACAAGTGGAATGCATTGTCCACTATGCAAACAAAACACACACTCACAAGGGCTAGTGGGAGCTAGTTGTCCACTAGGTGAGCCCTAGGAATCACATATGAACACCATACCCCCATTACTATGATAAGGACAAAAGAAAAATGCATGCTCACAAGGGCTAGTGAAGCTAGGTGTTCAATAGGTGAGCCCTAGGGGACCATATCAAATCCATACCTCCATGACTTTAAGAAAGTACAAAAATACACGCTCTCAAGGGTTAGTGAAGCTAGTTGTTCACTAGGTGAGCCCCAAGGGAACATATCAAAGCCATACCTCCCTGAATTTAATAAGGCACAAAAAGGAAAATGCAACAACAAATAAGAAATATTCAAAGGGATTTTTCTTAGTTCATGTGAGGTCTTACTGTTAGGGAATATTGTTCCTAATGTCTCAAGAGAGGATGAATCAAAGGATAAGAGATTCATAACTAAGGGAATGTAGTGCATTGCATGACAATTAGGAGGAATATAATATACTAAGATAGATCACACTCTTGAAGAAAATTACTCCCAATGTCACAACAAAGAGGAAAACAGGTCGCATAAAATAAGAAAATCACATCAAAGAACATGAAAAAGGAAAAATGCAATCAAAATAATGCCAATGTATTCCCCAACTTTAAAGAAATTTCTAACACCATGTTGTGAGAAATTACTTTAAAGTAGCAAATGAAAATCCAAGAAAAAAGGAATACATGAGAACCAACTTGGAAAGCCTTATGCCAAGTCATATGTGTTGGAAAAACAAGGAAAGACAATGGAGAGGGAAGGGGGTGAATCAATTGTCACAAAATACTTAAACTTTTCAAAATTAACTTTAATCTTAGATTTGATGAATGAACAATAAACCAAAAACAATCAACACATCAAAAAAATAGAGAACACCAATATTTTTATGTTGAAACCTTGTTAGAGAAAAAAAATGGTTGATGTCAGTCCACAATATTATACCCTGTTAAAAGTATAAAGAAGGATAATGGGAATGCACATGCATTCAGGAACACTTCCTAGAGCTCACTACTCAAATACAAGAGGGCTCACTACCCAAAGAAGACACACTATCTTACATAAATTCAGATTAGATCCGTAGGGTATGAACTAAGAAAATAGCTTCTACAAAATCCTAATTACAATTTCGGTTAAGCAAAAAAACACTTCTTCACACTTCACTCAAACTTCTTCACACTTTGCTATGAAATCGAATGATTAGATAACTATTCACACACTTTCTCTTCCTCTTCTCACACACACCTTAACTTCAGACAAACGACCACTCTTATATATCCAAAATATAGATCTACATCAACAACTTCATTGGCCAAAATAAAATATGAAATGTAAAACATATACACAATGTCAGCACAAATTTACAAGTAAATTTTCAATTTGAATCAAACACCGTTTGCCAATATTATATTGTGTCCCAAAAAAACATCCTCGATCACACTAAACATTCAAATTTTTAATCTCCAAGGATCCACATGTTGTATAATGAACCTGAACACATAAGAGAAAAATCACCATCCATGAGCACACCGATCAACGTGGACATGCAACAAAGATAGAGCATGATCTCAAAACATCCATAAGCACCAGGAATATATAGAGAAGAATCCAAAGAAATTGAAATTACTAGAATCACATCAACTTCAATTAGGAACACTAACTGAAGTCACATAAAATCTGTCAGAACATAATTGTTCATAACATGATCAAATTTTCACACAAACCTCTAAAAATTTTGGTGGATAAACCAGATACACTTAGTAATAAACCCTTTAATACACAATGATTGATCATCAATGTACTGAGCAAGACACCTTTAGGACCTTCAATGTTCCACTGTCAACTTGCAACTCTCTTATTTTAATAATTTTCTCAATATCCTCAACATATACAACCTTCAATAAATCAATGCTAATAGTGTTGACATCAAAGACAGCCACATATCAACAACACAACCACAACATCCAACAATCTCCCTCGTTGGAATTGATGGAAACACATGATGTGAAAAATACCATCAACACAACTATGCTTACTCCTCCTTTAGGTTCTAACTCTTCTCCTCAACTCTTCCACATGATCTTCTCCTCACAAGGATCTTTTCCCTAGATAATCACCAATTTTTCACATTTCTCTTCTCCCCCTTTGACATCAATGGAAAAGATAAGCATTATATTTCCACATACAAGCTCTGAATGACATATCTACACATCTGACTACTCCCCCTAAGTAGCAACCACAAAAATATCAATCCAAATTAGAATGTGATCATGAAATACATGGATTGATGCAAATAAATGCATCTCTAGTTCATATTAGGAGGGGTAATTACACCTAGCATCCCTCTAAGGTACTCAAAAGTATCCTTTGGAAATGGCTTGGTGAAAATGTCCACAATCTATTCTTTGGTACGCACATACTCTAGTTTGACCTCTTTTTCACTCACTTTCTCCCTCAAGAAGTGAAACTTGATTGATATATGTTTGGTCTTAGAGGGTGCTGGCAAGAAGTTGAGTCCACTTTTTTGCCAAAAAGTGGAAGTGTTTTTACTAATTTTTAGAATTTGTCACATTTGACCTTAAAATTTGAAGCACTTAGAGATGGAATCTTGAAAAAAGTCACTAATCATAATTTATGTAGTACTTGAAGTCTAGTTTCCACATATGTAATTTATTTTAATACCCAGATGATACAAATTGATTTTCAATAGGTGTTTCTAAAAACCACTATTTAAAAGTCACTTTGTTTTTACTATACCATGCATGTGTACATCATCCATACTTTGACCTAAATCATCATATTTTTCTAAATACTTTTGGGAAAATATTTGTAACTCACTTAAGCATGTTTTCCCTATTTTTATTGAATATTTGTTCTTTTGTTAATTTTTTACTGGCCATATTTGGTGTTTTAAAAAATCGTCGTGTACATCATGCATAAGATGATCTAAACTTATCATGTTTTGATTTTTTTTTTTCAAATTGAAAATAATTTTTTGAAGTATGTTTTCATAAAATTTGTATTTCAAATAATTATTTTAATAAAAAGTTATCAAAATACTAAAAATCCCTGATAAATCAAGTTTATGGACCTATTTCATTAGAAATTAATTGAAAAATAAAAAAATGAATCCAATTGATTTTTTTTTTACATGTTTAGAATCAACAAAATCTCATCTAAAATGAGTTTTAATTTCATAAAATAATTCTAAAAAATACTTGGTCAACCATATTGACATAGTCATTTTTTTCTTTCGATATTCTCATGACCTTGTACTTGTAGGTCCAAGGCTAAGGGTTTGGTTACCATGCATTTTCTAAGCCTAAATCCATTTAGAAACATGGATTTTTATTTTCAAACCTTTTGAAATGAGTACCCACTTTAAAATGGGTACCTATTCTAAAAGGAATGACTACCTATTTTAAAGCTAAAAAATGACACTTCCACTTGAAGTGGACTAAACTTCTTACACTTACCTTAGAGTGTAGCACCAGATTCTTCAATATGTTTATTGCACTTGAGTTGTCACAGTATATGGAAATTGGCTCATCATATAATACTTTGATATCTTTCAACATCTGTTTCATCCATAATGTTCACTTGAGTACAATTATTTGCAGTAGCAATATAGGCATAGATAGGGATATGGATTTTTTTTTTTTTTTACTCAACCAAGACACCAACTTCTTCCCTAGGAAGAAGGCACCACCACTTGTGCTTTTCTTGTCATCTACATCTCCTGCCCAATCTACATCAGTATAGGAACTCAAAGTAAGATCATCATCTTTAGTATACCAAAGCCCAAAATCAACTGTTCCTTTCAAGTATCTAAAAATTATCTTTATAGTAGTTACGTGAGATTCTTTCAAATTAGCTTGATATCTAGCAACCATACACACAAAATTCATGATGTCTGGTTTGGTCTGAGTTTTAAAGTAGAGCAATCCACCAATAATTGACTTGTAGCTTGTTTGATTTGTCTTAGGAGAATCATCATTTTGTGTTAACTTGCATCCGGTAACTACCATGGGTGTACCAACAAGCTTTGAGTCTTCCATGCCAAACTTATTTAGCAACTCTCTCACATATTTGGACTGTGATATGAAAATCCCATTGTCTAACTAAGTGACTTGCAATCCTAGAAAGAAATTCATCTATCCAATCATACTCATTTCAAATTCACTTTTCATTTCATCAACAACCTCATACATAGATCATCATCTCCTCCAAAAATAATATCATCAACAAAGACTTCAATAATAAACTCTTTATTATGATCCAACTTAAAATACAAGTTGTTGTCAACAATAGCTTTATTGAATCCAAGATTTAGTAAGTATTTATCTAGGATAGCCTACCAAGCTCTAGGGGCTTGCTTGAGTCCATAGAGAGCCTTCTTCAATTGGAAAACCATGTTTTCCTTATCAGTCAGTTGAAATCTATCTGGTTGTTCATCATATACCTCTTCTGGGTATGTGCAGGATCATGATGGTCCAAAAAGTGGCAATATGTAACTGATATGATGGCCCATGTGGCTGATGAATTTTTTTTTACCCAAGATTGATGAAACGAAAAGGGTTTTTAAAGGAGATTCTCAACTTTCCACCAATATAAATTATGCTTTACTTTGAATTTAATAATTAATTATTATTTATTTTCTATTTGAATTATGACTAAAGTTTTTATTGATAGGCTGATTAAAAAACATCTATAGCTTTCAAATAGTATCACATTGTTTGAATTCAAAACATGCATCACATTCTATGCTTTGCATACTATAGGATTAAAAAAAATAATTTTATGAAGTTTTAACCAAGCTAAGGTGGTTAGACATACGAGTCTTTTATATTTTTAAAAATTTGTAATAAAAAATTCATAATTAATTATTTACTTGGAAAAATTATAAAAAAATATGCATCACATTGGGACATGAGTCCTCTACTGATATATAAAATATTATAAAAATATTATCATTTTATTGTGGTTAGGGTGGTCAAAGACACCTACTTCTTATTTTTCCCTTGAAATTTAAGTACTACTGTATTGAAATTTAAAATTTTCCCCAAATAGATTTATTTTTTTAAAAATAATCCTTGCAGTTTAGAAACTAAATTCAATTTGCTACAGATTCTATTCTTACATATTTTTGGAATAATATAGATAACTTATTCAAACTTTTACGTCAAGTTTCCTAACTTTAATTTTTTTGAATTTTTTGCCACTTAAGGGCCTATTTTTTCCATGATGATCCTGCACATACCCTACTTCTAACCTACCATTTAGAAAGGTTGAATTCACATCCATTTGATAAAATTTGTAGTTCTTGTATGCAACATAAGAAAGAAATAATATTAGAGCTTCAATTTTGGCAACAGGGGCAAATGTTTCTTCAAAATCAATACCTTCCATTTGTGAATACCCTTTACATACTGGTCTTGCTTTATTCTGAACTACTTCACCTTGTTAATTCACCTTATTCTGAAAGAACCATTTATTACCGATCACATTTTTATCTTTAGGTCTATGAACAAGAATACATGTATCATTCTTTTCAATTTTCATTAGTTTTTCCTTCATAGCTTCCATCTAGTGTTCATCATTACAAGCTTCATTGACATTGTTGGGCTCAATCTTGGAAATCAGAAAATATTCTTTTGCAATTTTTCTCCTAGTTCAAAGATACCTTTGTTCTTATCACTTATGATTTTATTCTCTAAATGGTTCATTCTCACATACAGGTTGGAGTTTTAGGATTCACTCACACTTCTCATTCTTCTATTCTTTCTTCTACACTTCCACTTATGTCTCCTTCCTAACTTTCTTGATTTACTGAAATAATTTGAAATTGATTCTATGTCTAAGAATTTTTCCATGTGTCTGTACTATCTTTTTGGTCATCTAAATCATATCCATAGTATCTGGATGACCTAACAGAGTCCTCATCAATTCTGACATTTGCACTTTCAACCATTTTTTCTCAATATTTTATTGTAGCACTAGTAAGCCTTGATTTTAGTAGAGTAACCTAGAAAGATTCCTTCGTTTCTCCTTGCATCAAAATTTCCTATGTCCTCATCTCTCTTGATATAACACTTGCTTCCAAAGATCTTGAAATATTTAATATTAGGATTATAACCAAACCATAGTTAAAAAGGAGTCTTACTAGAATTACCATTGACATTTACCTAGTTTAGAGTATACACAACAGTGTTTACAACTTCTCTCCAATAGATGTGAGACACATTTCCTTTTATCATCATTGTTCTAGTAGCATCTAGAATTGTTCTATTCTTTCTCTCTACAACTCCATTCTGTTGAGTCAATTGGAGAGTAGATATATGTCTTTTGATTCCATGCGCTTCAGAAAAAGAATTGAACTCTTGGGGAAGTGAACTTACCACCTCTATCTGACCTTAGGAATTTTATCTTCAGACCTGTCTCATTCTCTTCCATAGATTTGAAAAATTTGAACTTCTCTAATGCTTCACATTTTTCTCTTAAGCAAGCAACCCATATCATCCTAGAGTAATCATCAATAAGTAGCATAAAGTACCTTTCTCCTTGTGGACTTCTAATTCTAGAGGGACCGCATAGATCAATATGCACTGGCTTCAACACTCCATTAGAATGATTTTTTTTCTCTAAAAAGAAACTTTTATTTTTTTCCCATCTAAAATTCCTTGCATACTGTGTTAGTAAGCTTCACTAGCTTGGGTAGATCTCTTACTACTTGAGTAGATCTTACCTTGACAATGTTATCAAAATTCACATGACACATCCTTCTATGCCATAACCAAATTTCATCTACTTGAGAAATTAAACAACTTACATTAGTAGCACTTAGGTGAAAAATATTACCTCTTGTCTTTGTACCTAAAGCAATCATATTTCTAGAGCTTCCAAGTATCCTACATCTTCCATCTTTGAACTAAAGATCATAACCCTTGTCAATTATCTATTCAACACTCAACAGGTTATACTTCAATCCTTCAACATAAAGGAAATCATCAGTGTTATGTTTACCACCAAGACAAATAGATCCTCTACCACGAATCACACCAACATTGTTATCTCTGAATCTTACAACCCCATTGTCATATTTCTCGAGACTTACAAATTTTCTTTTTTTCACTAGTCATATGATGCGAGCAACCACTGTCAATAACCAACTCATCCTTTTCTTCAATTTGGGTTGCAAGAGCTTTCTCAACTTTAGCGGATTCAGTAGCCACCAGACCATTTTCCTTGATAGCAATGAAAACCCATTCATCTTCATTTCCATTTTCTTTATCAAACTCTTCATTAGTCACACCTTCTTTAGTAAAATAGCATTTATTTTGAAATATAGGTTTGTAAGGCTTAGAAATAGGAACTCTTTCAAGACACCTTGAAGAAAAATGACCTATTTTACTGCAAGAGAAACATTTAATAGGCAACTTTCCTTTATACTTACCTTGTCCTCTACCTTCTTTCTTTACAATCAATGCTTCCAGCTCTTCTACCTCTCTTTCTTCATCTTCAAGCTATTTCATCTCTTCCTCATACTTGAATGTATTTCTAGAACTCTCTCCTAGATCATTTCTTTGCTTGTTTCTTCTGGATACAAAAGCCTTAAATGAAGATTCAATCTTAGGGGTAGAATCACCAAGTTCACTCAACTCAAATGCAACAAGTTTAACAATCAACATATCTCTTGTCACATTTGTTACTGTTCTGAGTTCTTCAATAGCATGAGCCTTTGATTTGTAAGAAGGAGGCAATGATTTGAGCAGTTTAGCTACAATTTCTTGTTCATTTACTCTTTCCATGAAAGAAGAAATATTTTTATCTTCACCCATCTTCAAAGTTTCAAACTTTCCTTTCAAACTCTATAGCTTAGCAACCTTCGCAAGTGCATCTCCTTCATACAAAGTCTCCAAATTCTTCCAAATCTCATGAGCTATCTTCATATCCATCACATTTGTCATTTATGAATATGTCAAAGCACTCAACAAAGCTTCAATAGACCTGATGTTAATCTTAGCCTCTTTAATCTCATGATGAGTGGAAGGACCATTCGAGGAATAATACACATGTTCTTTGTAATCTTCTAGAAGGGTTCACCAATACACCTCAAATGACATTCCATTCTAGCTTTCCACAAAGAGTAGTTTGTTCCATTGAATCTAGGGCTATCCTTCATGTATGATGCCATCTCAGATCACCTCAAGCTTTTAAAATTCTTTAGATGAACCTACTCCAATACCAATTTTTGGTAAAACAAGGAAAAACAACTGAGAGGGGGGTGAATTAGTTGTCATAGAATATTTAAAATTTTCAAGTTACTTAACTTCAATCTTAGATTTGATGAATGAAAAATAAACGACAAACAATTAACACTTCAAAAACACAAATAACACCAAGATTCTTACATGGAAACCCTGTTAGGGGAAAAACCACAGTGGATGCCAGTGCACAATATTATACCCTGTTAAAAGTATAAAGAAGAATAATGAGAATGCACATGTATTCAGGAACACTGCCTAGAGCTCACTACTCAAATATAAGAGGTCTCATTTCCCAAAGAAGACACACTATCTTATAGAAATTTAGATTAGATCCGTAGGGTATGAACTAAGAAAATAGCTTCTACAAAAGCCTAATTATAGTTCTAGTTAAACACATAAACACTCCTTCACACTTCACTCAAACTTCTTCACACTTTTCTCTACAATCAAATGATTAGATAACTATTCATATAATTTCTCTTCCTATACTCACACACACCTTAACTTCACACAAACAACTGCTCTTATATATCTACAACATGGATTTACAACAATAACTTCGTTGGCCAGGATAAAATATGAAATATAAAACATATACACAATGTCTGCCTAAATTTACAAGTAGAATTTCAATGTGAATCAAACAACATTAGCCAATATTATATTGTGGCCCAAAACAACATCCTCTATCACACCAAAATTCAAATTTTTAATCTCCAAGGATCCAAAACATGT
Organism: Sequoia sempervirens; assembly: GCA_007258455.2. Taxonomy (NCBI): domain Eukaryota; kingdom Viridiplantae; phylum Streptophyta; class Pinopsida; order Cupressales; family Cupressaceae; genus Sequoia; species Sequoia sempervirens. The sequence continues at coordinate 376,307,742 of VDFB02281492.1, read as the reverse complement.
TACAACCACCATGCTAGCCAAGAACATGAAAAACCGAACAAACAAGAGAAAACTCACCGATCATGAGCACACCAATCAATGTAGACATGCAAAAAAGATAGAGCATGATCTATAAAAATCTATAAGTACCAAGAATCAATAGAGAATCATCTGCAACAATTGAAATTACTAGAATCACATCAACTTCAATTAGGAACACTGACTAAAGTCACAGAAAAATTGTTATAACACAACTGTTCATAACACAATCAAATATTCATGTGGACCTTTGAATCTTCAAGAGGATAAAATAGATACACTAAAAAATAAACCCTTTAATCCATAATGATTGATCATTAGTGTACTGAGCAAGACACCTTCAGTACCTTGACTATTCAACTATCAACCTGCTATGGATGTCAAAATTTGTAAATGGTTAAAAATCTAACATACAAAAGCATGGTTAGTGTTTTTAAACAAATCAAACCTTCAACATCAATATGAAATAATACATCACGATTCAAAAATCCAAAAAATGACAAGATAACTAAAGTAAAATCATATAAAAACATGATGAAAACTCTATCTCATAGTGGATTGGTGCTTCTGTGGAAAGAAGCCCTTTCCCAATCCTTGATAAGCTCCAATATGTTGATGATCAAGATGATGAGTTGTGGAGGATTCATACAATAGAGGAGGCCTCTATTTATAACCAAGAAGGATAAAAGAATTCCAAATATGGAGGATTTGGGACTAAAGATCCACCAATGAGAAGAGGCCACTTGTCAACTTGTGATAGGTTGAGGAATGAGCACATTTTGGTCAATGTGCCAAAGAGGGGGAGATTTGAAATTTGAATTTGAGAGTTAAATGCTAAGTTTGACCTTTGTAAGAGACATGTAAGACCTCTTAAATTCTATTTTCGATGTACATGTCACTTTGGGGGGAGATTCAAATTTGGAAGAATATTCTCCTTTTATGCCAAGTTGAAAGAAAATAATGAAATAATAAATCAATAAATAGATTTATGTGCAAGTGGGAAAAGCTAGAGGATGTGATGGGTGATTAGGGTTAGATTAATCATGATTTGATTAATTTAAGAGGTGATTAGGTGATTGTGACATTCAACTTAAATATTTGGATTTATTTAATTAAATGAAGGAACTTAGGAGATTATTTAGGATTTGATTAAAAATTGATCTATTTAATCAAATGAGGTAATGATTTAATTAAATAAAGTGAATCTATTTAATTAAAGGATGAAATGTTAGATTTAATTAAATAAAGGTTATTCAATGGTAAATTGAAACGTATGCATATTTTAAGTGTCTACATTTTTTCCCTCTTTGAAGCAATGTACTTGCTGCATTGGTTCAAAGAATAAACTTGCCACGATCAAAATTCAAAAAAATTCTTATTTTTTGGATGCCCCAATGGAAAGAAGTGCACTAGCACATTTTCCCCTTGAGAGATCAAGCGAAAAGATTTGATTTGAGGGTTGATCTCACAATAAAGAGGTTCAAGATGGACGTATGGATGGTTGCGATGATGATGCAAATGAGATGGTTTTAAGATGCTTCGAATAACCAATCTATATTATCCTAAACAACATAAAATTATGATGTGATGCATGTGAGATGGATGATGTGATATGCTATGATTATGAGATTTATGTATGCTGATGTTTTGTGGATGGAAGATGGATGCAAGATGGATGCATTGGTGATGTTATGTTAGTGCAAAGAGAAGAAAGAAGAAATGAGATGATGACAAGAGGATCCAACAAGTCCATGATCTAATGAGACTTTATTAGAGATGATGAAGATGATAGATGATGATTTTCTTATCAAGAATTGTGACTTTTAAAATGGCTACTTAGCTTATGTTTGATAACACACATAGATATGATGCATCAAGGTATAAAGAACCAAGATGGTATTGTACTTAGTGCAATCGACTTTGACTCAACAAACATATACAAGTATTCTTTTTCACACTTGACATACAGAAACCTTGCTAGGACATACCTAACAAAGAAAGTGTTCACTAATTTATATTACAAGAATGTCCAACAAGCACAATAGACAAAATGATAATGATCGTTGCCCCATTCCTTTCTCTCTAAATTATTTTGAGTAGACATCATCAAGAGGTCATTGGAATGAGCACAATATGATAAATCAAAAGAAAAGATCAAGTACACAAACAAGTCAATGTTCTTCATACCTCTAGCCAAAGGGATTTGTTTTGATAGGATAAGAATCCAAGGTGATATCCAAAATGATGCCCATTTTCAGAATGATATATCCCAAGACATGCATTATATAGGATGATGATGGGTTGATAAGTTGATTGATAGGCTATTGATATAAGGTTGACTGACATGTTTGAAAATGATCATGAGTTTGATTTTGTTTTAAAGGTTTGTTGTTTTCCTTTGATTTTACATTTGAAATTTGCTTTTGCCAATTGTTGTGGTTGTTTCTGTTTGTTTTTCCAAAGAATGAAGGTGGTGATTAGTTTATTATGGATGATTGATTATTTCAAGTAAAAGTGAGATGAGACAGATGGATTTTTTCAAATCTTTGGATATTTTTGGCATTTTTGGAATGCTTTGAAGTTGTTTTTGCTATTTTTAAGATTTTAAAAATGTTTTTATTTTTGATTTTTTGAATGTTTTGGGGTTTTATGAGATTTTATGAATGTTTTTGTGTTTTCAATTTTTTTTTAATGTTTTTGCATTTTGATGTTTCAAGGGTTGATTAAAGGATAGCCCTACCTACATTTAAGCTCAGAGATGACGTAGTTCAGATTCCATGTTTTTGATGTTTTTTGATTTTTTTGAGTGTTTTTTGGATTTCTGCATGATTTTGACAATTTGGATATGGATATTTCTGATGATATCAGTGATCTGTTTTGGATTTTACTGAAAACCAAGCTAAGGTTGATTGATTAGATTGATGGATTGATGATGATAACATTGTTGAGGATACACAACAATGCAAGGATAGTGTTAATCAACACAGGGATTATGATGGATATCCCAAGATGATGAGGGATTGATGATGATAACACTGTTGAGGATACAAAACAATGCAAGGATAGTGTTTAAGTAACAAAATGATATCCCAAGATGATGATTTTTGATTGGATTTGATTGATCAGGATTGATGAAGCTTTGTTTGGAACAAAATTTGTTTGAATGATTTGATGTGACATTTAAGTATGCATTAGATGTGAATGATATTTATTGTTTGGATTGATGTTTGATGAAAGATGAAGCTCAATAAGGAATGTCTTCTTGTCAAAATATGCCACGGGCTAGTGATTTGGATTGTTTACTTACAAGTTGTTTGACCAATTTTATTTCACATTTTCCAATTTTCAGATCACCACATAAGTTGGAGGATATAGATCAATATTTATTCCTGAAGCAAGATCTAAATATCTACCCCCAATGTCTAGCAATGTATGGAATTCCATGGATGGATGCCTAGATGGGTGTAAGGATGGATGGATATGGCAAGCATGCAAAGGATGCCAAGGACTATCTTGCGATAAGATAAGGTGTTCAGATAAAGAATGCTCATTTGGATAATGCTTCATGGCTCAAATAATGCTACATAGGATAGGATCAATAAAAATGGCCCATGTCAAGATGTTTACCATAAGCAAGCGTAAAGTGTGCACCAAACTTTGTCAAGATCAAGATAACTTGGACCGTGTATGCAGATGGATTGGATAAATGGTTAATGGATGAATGGATTTATTATGGCCGAGATGGATGGAATGTTGGCTTTATCATGGATGGGATAAGATTCTTCCTCTTGAATTGGCATATGCAGATGCTTGATTCTACACATGATGCTTGGTTTCTAGGTTTTCATCATGGTACTTGTCCAAAGTGCTACCGTAGTGGTTTTCACTAGAGGATGATTTTTCTTTTTACTATTTTCATGATTTTTTGATTTTCTTGATTTTCACAATTTTTGATTTTTTTGGCTTTTTCTATGAAAGATTTTAAGCTCATGCTGAATCACCTACTGCTGTCGATGTAGATTCTTCTATCATAATGTGCCATTGATATCCTGCTTGAAGAAGCTACTTTGTTAAGATACATGCACTTGAATGCAACTTTTGAGATTCCTGATTGACTTTATTGATAGTGGAGTTAACTTTATCTTTATGCGCACATCGCAATAGAGTGCCTTTTCAATCCTTATGATGAAGGGTTGTTTACAATACATGGTCAATGTGAGAATTGGATATCATACGTGGAGGCGTGGATGGAGTGTGTTTAGGGATAAAAGATGGATTGGTTGATAGTTTAGAACCTTTGACTTTCCAAACTTGGGACGATGAGAAATGATGGGTGGATATAGAAGTGTGCATGGAATTAGGACCAATTGCTTGATACACTTTGTACGTTGCTTGAAAAGCATGCTTTCTCTTTTTTGGACATCTTTGATGGATACTTTTCCCTTTTTATTTTTCCCCGTAGTTTCTTTGACTAATGGAGTTTGATAGAGATAATATTTATTTGTATGTTTTGGTATCCATGTGTATTTGATTTGTCCATTGTGCTCCTCAGCTTCTTTTTCGTTGATAATGTTCTTCATGATTTGATTAAACTCTTTCTTTTGATTTTGGTCCCAATTCGTGGATGGGCTGATGGGTGGATGAAGATTCATGATGTGGCTGGTTGTAGTATTGGCATTGGTTTCACCATAAGGACTTTTCATGCTCCCAATGTTGACGTTTGATTGAGACATGGTTTCCCCCAATATTGTGGTAGTAGTACCTTTATTCCTTAATTCTTCCTATTTTGATATGTCTTGTTCAATAAGCTTTCTCTAATAAATGACCACTATAGATGACGTTGTTTCAATTTTCTTCTCTACTAACTTTGAAATGTCTTGTTATGTTTGACTTGTTTTCCTGAGTGGATAATGCTGGATATCTTCATATATGATGTCCTCAGTTTGAATTTGGCATATATGTAATCTTGATGTTGACAACTCAGTTTGACCATAGGAATCAATAATCTACTCTTTTTGTGTAATACTGTTAGGAGTAAAGGAATCATGTTTTGAATGAAGATCATCTTCATGTCCATCCACATAAAGTATATCATGGGTAGATGGAGGAGTATGTGTTATATGGACATGATCATCATTTTCGACATCTTGTATAGATAAGAGTGTGTCCATTAGATCATTGTAGTATCTTGGAGATACGAATTATTGATCTTGAATAATTTCGGAATCACCTTTGACATGCTTTGGATCAAGTTCTTGACATGGGTCAGTTTCAAATGATGGATTTATTATAAAAGGTTCTTGGATTTCATCATTAGGCATGGGAATTGGCTCAATATCCTCTTCATTTTATAGTGGACTTAGATCAAATGTTGAGTTGAAGATTCCTTCAATATCTACAACCATGAGGTTGAAGGATGTCAATATTTCTTGGAAAGGACCATTGCTAGACTTTGGTGAAATATGTTGATCATGCTTTGGAATGAATTCTTGAGATATTTCCTCTAACTCATTAGGTGATTTAGAGACATTTTCAACATGGTCATTGGTCGAATCCTGATCATTGTTCCCAATAGTTATCATTTTTTATGTCTATGATTGTGTTTGTTGGGCAACTTGAGCAGCTTGCGCAACTTGGGAGGCTTGGGTAGTCTGAGTAGCTTGGTACTACTAGAGTACTTTTTGGCAGGCTTGGTAAGCTTTTATCACATTAATGTATTGGTTTGTTGCATTTTGTTTAGGTGGTAGATTTAGAATTGTGTTGGATGCAGTGACAAGTGGTTGAGGTATGCTTGGCGTGATCATGGTAGTGAGGGGTTGAGATGTGATGGGTGTGAGAGTGGTGGTTGGAATGATTGAAGTGATAGTGATGGTTGGAATGACTGAGGTGATAGGTCCTTGGGAGACCATGTTTTGATTTGTCGGGATCAACATTGTTGTTTGATTGGATACCATCTGTTGTTGCGATATCAATGGTATATTTGGAGGATTTGATGCAATGATTTGATTGGTGTTTGATGGATTTCCTTGGTTTGATTGATTTTGGAAAATGTTCTAATTTGGGATGATGCTCAGATTTGGCATGATAGGTTGAAATTGAACATTGTTGATGTTGGGAATCACATTGCCTTGATTTAGGTAACTTTGATTTTGCATGGTGTTACCTTGACTTGGATTAATACATGGAGTCATTATCATCATATTTGGACTTTGAAAAATATTCATATGATTTGTAAACATATCCATCCCAAATTTTACCAAGTTTGGATTCAAAATTTTGTAGGAGAGAACAGTCACATGTATGGATTGTATAAATGTGAGTGTTGATAATCAATTGAAATATTAAGGCTTTGAAAGTTTGGTTGGTTTAGACCACTCATGATGTATGGATCAAGTTTATATTCCATGTTCTTCTTGTGTTTTTACCTTGTTGACCTCTAAGGTGTTTAGGATCAATGATGAGATGAAGATGAAAGAGGTGAATGATATGGATGCTTGAACGTTTAGGGATTTTGGATCAATGCTAGAATTAGGGTTTGATTTTGATTGGTTTGTTTTGGATAATGAACTTGTAAACCCTAAGATGCTGGATGTGATATTAGGATGAAATTTTTCAAAGGATTGCTAATTTAATTAAATGTATGAGAAAGGATGCATTCCCACACACCTAACTAAACAAATGATTTTGATTTGGTTTAAGGATGTACCCAAGTCTAGATAATGATGTTTCCAAAGTTCTAAATTTGTTTGGTGGGATGGGTTTTGATAGGTCTTTGGGATGGATGAAGTGTTTGATTTGGTCCTAAATGAACCTAAGAAGGACCTTGTTTACTAGAACAAGATGTTGAAGAACATGCTTTTCTCTAAGAGTAGTTCAAACCAAAATACCAATGTTTGCATGAAAACCATATGACCAAAAGAGACCAAGCACATGTGTGGGGTTAAATTTGTGTTAACTTTGCTTAATGAGTTCTTTTTATCACAAACACATTCTTGATTAAGTTTTCAAGATGGATGTCCAATGTCCTAACTTCTTATCATTCCACAAAGTGTGTTATATGGAAATCAAGGAATTTAAGGAAAAAGTTACCTAATGTTGACTTTAGTAGGAGAAAATTGAGATGAAATCCAAATGCTTAGAAGCCTTTAAGGATATGAATCCCAAGGGCAAGCAGTGGCATGTGAATTTTTTTCAAGGGTATTTGTTTCTCCTAAAGGGTTTGAGATTTGATGCTCATGTTGAATGTTTATTTTCAATGTTTTGGATCTAAGCATCGTGTTTTCAAACTGACTCACAAGCAATATAACATCCTAGCTTAATTGGTTTTTTTTCTTGGTGGGCTTGCCTCATGCCCTTCATAGTAGAAGAGATGATTTTACATGCAACCAAGAAAAACATATAAAGGTATGTTTAAGAATGAAGTCTTAACCTCTATATTTTAATGAAGACTAGACATGGCAAGTAACTTCTTAGAATCTAATTTCCAATGCACCACTTTGATAAACTTGTTGGATGGACTGGTTGGCTACTACAAACAAGGTTCTTAATGGTGGGACATCAAGGACATGGCACCAAGTTGTGAGCATCTAGCAAGCCACTAAAGAATTTAATAAATCCTACTAGGGATGCTTACACTTTTTACGGTAGTACCTCCTTCTAAAAGACATTGTACGACTAAGGCCTACATACCATGAGGAATTGACAGTTTAGTCTTATCCATTTATATTCTGGTCTAAATGAAAAACTAGTTGGAGTCACCTTCAAGTTCTCCTTTAAGATGTGTCTCTTAGGCAGGGCCCTCTAAAGGTAAACAATAGTGAGAAAGCACATCTGTAGATCGATCGATCTTTGTTTAGGAACAAAGAGATAAAACACGTGATATACCTAACTCACAGTCACAAGTTTTGTTCAATTTTAGTTCCAAAAATGAAATATGGAGGCAATTACTTATGCAAATTAATGTCACCAAAATCCTTTGATTCTCAAGATCTCCATGAGGCACGAGAGAAGCATATACATCTTTTGGTGATATTACTTTGTGTAATTAATTAAGAAGCAATGAAAACACTTGTTCATTTTATGTCCACAAAGCAATGATTTGATTCCTTTTAAGCACCAACTTTGAAGTGTGAAGTTTATTTTTTAGTTTTAGACCAAATCAAAAAGCTTAATGAGTTTCTGATGTTCAATTTGAGCCCAACTCAAAAGATCAACTCAATGGTTAAATTTTAAACCCAAAAATAAAATTGGTTGGCTTAAAATAGAAAATGAAAGCATGAAATGGATGCTTCGAGCTATTATAATAAGCATTTAGAAATGATTTTTTAAGTTCAATGCTTGATTCTCCAACTCAAACATTAATTCTTCAAAGAGTGTTTTCTATGCTTCAACTTTTTCAAGTTCCATGTGCAAACAAAATTTGCAAGATAAAAACATATGAGAATTAACTGTTAAGAAATAATTTAGGAAATAAATATTGAAAGAAGATCAATTTCAAAGATGTGGTCAATTAAATGATGATATCTAATTGATAATATTTCAACATTGGTCAATTTAAGTTCAATGTCTAATGCCCTAATTTTTTTATGCAAACCCTGCAAATAGTACAAAATTATCATAAATAAGAAATACGATATTTCATGGAAATCAAGATAAACAATAGTTGATAGTCATAGACAAACATGAAACATAAGCTACGTCAAGATACATAATAGTTGAGGAAGATGACCTATCCGTTGCTTCTTGTATCCACTATACCATAACCTTTATAAATACAATAGAAATATCATTTTAGAACTTCAAAATATTTTGACAATGATATCATCAAAATTTATTTCCACACTAAAAGGAATTTCTATCATCTATTGTAGTGTATCTCAATACAAAGCTTGTAAATACAAGAATCAAATTTGAAACTTTAAATTATGATGTGAGTTCAAGTCCAAAATTTGGTCTATCATGTTAAAGGGGAGTCATTGGTATGGAATTTCTTAAAGACCAAGTCATATCACCATCATTCTCTATTCTGATCTGCTTCCCTAAAAGAATGAAAAAAGGTATGTATAAGGTTGTACTTGGCTTTTAGCATAGTAAACAACCAATACTCAACATATACTTTAACTTATCAATGCCCCTTTCTATGTGCTCTTTAAAGAAGAATCTCAGAGTGCTTGAAACTTGGACATATTTGACAACAACCCTCATCAAAATTAATGTATTTCTAACTCGATCCTTTTTTAAGAAATTTGGTACACTCCAGAGCAACAATTGATTTATCACTCCAAAAAATATTTCTTCCTATGTTTGTGATTTTTTACCTTAATATGCACCTGCAACTCTCTTATTTTAACAATTTTCTCAATATCCTCCACATATACAACCTTCAATACATCAATGCTAATAGTGTTGACATCAATGAAAACCACATATCATCAACACAACCACATCATCCAACAATATGTTTCTGAGTAAAGTTACGTCATTCTAAAGGAAAGAAAATGGGAGGGGTTTCCCCCAAAATGAAAACACCAAAAATAAAAGGGATCTATAGATTTAGGGTTAGTATGTTCTTTGTTGTAATGTTTTTAGAGAGCTTGTAACTATCATCATTCCCAAAATATACATAGAACTGGAAGAATGGCACAAAGAGTGAAAAATCAAGAAAAACCTTTTGGGTCAACATGGAAGAGGCATAGGGTGTCTCGACGTGTTATGTCATCCCCTAAAGAAAAACACAAGAAAAAAATGAAAATGAAAAGACAAAAGAAAATATAATGAAAAATATTTTGGGCCAACATGAAGGAGACATGAATGTTTTGATGCCTTGTGTTTCCCAAAAAAGAAAACACAAGAAAAATGATATGGATGAAATAAAAAGGAAAAGAAAAAGAAATCCTTTTGATTCAACATGAAGGAAACATGAATGTATCGATGCCTTGCATCATCCCCAAAAGGAAAGCACAAGAGAAAGGACAAAGATGAAATGATAAATGAGAAAGGAAAAATTATACAACATATAGAAGAATGAAGGTACAAATAGAGGAATGCACATAGAGAGAAGAACATTAAATAGAACATCACAACATTTCATGATACACATATGAAAATAAAAAAAATAAAATAGAAAAAGAATAGTAAGGCATAGGGGAATCAACCTAAAGCAAGCTACCCATCTCCCAATCTTTGTTTGTATAAGTGAAAGGTAGATGAAAAACCTAAGGGACAACAACAGATGCCTTACTAGGACAAGGTCATCTACTTCTTGCCCTCACTGAGTGCAAGACAAGAATGGGCTAAGGTAGGTGATGAGAATGGTCATGTAATATTGAGAATATAGTATTCTACAACTATTACATGACAAAAGGATCCCACTTTACAGGACTATTTCTACAATTTCAAGCTTTTTGAATTCTTGTTTTATGGTGTAATATGCATTGTTACTATGACCAAAACTCTACGATACTTGAAATAAGATGTGTTTTTGAACATAGGATTTGGAAATCAGTTTCAGGCATGGGTGGTAATGTAATAAGTCCTTGACTTAAAAGGGTATATAAATTTTTCTTGGTTGAAGATGGAAAAAAAGGTTATTGAGTTCTCTTTTTATTATGATATGTTTTTCTTTGACTATATTCTCCAAATTCTGTAGTTGAATAAGGAGGAGGAGGACCTAAGGTGATTTTATCATCCTTTTCATTGTTATGATCTATTTGTTGTTCTTTAGGATAAAGGACATTCATATTAGAGGGAGAATCCAAGATCACTGTACCATCACTACATAGCCTTAGATATTCTCTAGGAGGTCTTGTGCTCTGAGGGGGATATCGATATCCTAATCCGATTGTGTTTTCATCAATTAGTTTTTTGTTGTAAGAGTTGATGGATTTCATGTTCACTTGTTGTGTCACAACCTTGTTTTCTCAAGATAATGAAGCCTTTGCCATATAATTCTTCTAGGTTTATTGGATTTTTTGTTATATTGTTATCGTAAAATGGTTGAGTGTTTACTTGTTTAGAGGAACTAGGTTCACCTATTGTAGGGAGCTTAGGTTCAACTTTTGATTTAGTTTCAAGATGTAAGTAACCAAACATATCAAGAAGTGGTATTGTAGGAGGATCTGGTTGTTTCATGGATTGGTAGAAGTCCATGCATTAGCTTCAAGGTTATCAAGACAATCGTTTAGGAACTTATTCATGTTGTCATCATCTTCTCCAATGATGTCAACATCATGAGGAGGACATGCATTAGGAGTTGAGTGAGCATGAGTGAGTTCAATTTCATTAGGATCACTACCAAATATTTTAAGGACATCCAAAGATTTCCAAAGCACAAATCCATGATGCAAGATTGAACAAATACACTTGAAATGAAAGAAATTGGAATAACAATTCTGGAAACTGAAACAAAATACCAAAGGTAGCCCATAGAAACACAAAAAAGTAATTTCAAACCCTAAAAACTAGAGAATCAAAGTCAATAGGGACTAAGATTCTAGGAAGGGTGTCTTGGTCCTCTTGGAGAGATTTTGAAGTTTTTGAGGCTGAAATAGAGAGAAAATAGCAAAGATAGACTTTTGAGGAAAAATACTAAGAGGGACTAAGATGCAAGGAAGGGTGTTTTAGTCCTCATAGAGGTTTCTTGCAGAAAAATAGTGAATTCTATAATTTTAACAGTGTTTACAGATTGCCTATGCAAGGTACCAATGCTTAGAAACAAAGAAATGTGCAAATGAGTGCAAGAAAAAAAAACTAGGAACAAACAATTGAATGCAATATGAATGCATTTTTTTTCAATTTTTAATGAAATGAAAATGTTTCTAAAAGGAATTAAGATGATGAACAAGTAATTTTTAGTTTTTCAATGAAGCAAAATGATGCAATGAATTAAAGATGCAACCTATATGCACTTTCACTAATGCAAATATAGGAAGCCCTAAATGCAATTTCACTAATGCAAGATGCAAGAAACCATAGATGCACTTTCACTAATGCAATCTAGATCTAAGGACTCCAAATAAGAAATGAAATGAATTCTCAAATGTCAGGTTCACCAAAATGATACGAAGGAAAATGGATATCTTTGGGCATATCATTCCTTTTCCCTCAATCATTCATTAATGTCCTAGGAGTCCCAATTGGATTGACTAGAGACCTCACAAGGTGAGTCAATTCTCAATTAGGAAGGTACTCAGAAGGGTTTATTTCAGCTTTAAGGGGTTTTCCACCAAGCAAATGTTTGGAAAAGAAAATGTTTAAAAACACAATGTGATATGAAAAATGACCTAGAACTAAAAATGCAAGTTAAATGAAGAATGAAAATAATAAAATTATGCAACAAAAAGATAGTATGTGTGTACCTAGGTGGTTCTACCACAATAGTGGTTTACAATTTCTGGGAGGAACAAATTTCTGCTGAAATTGCATATTTTTAGAAAATATAATGATTTAAGCCTTTAAAAGTTCCATTTAAAGAATTCCAATTGATGAGGGTTTGATCAAAATACCTTATATCAAACCCCCTTGGATAGAACCTCACTAGTTTTAAACCATACCTATAACAAAGTCTCCTTTACACCTATCACAATGCTGATAAAAAACCACTTTTGATTTACCTTTTGGGGGATCAAATGAATTCATTTAAAAATTATTTTTTGTAAGTAGGTAGTCCTTATTATAAGCTTCCCAAAAAGTATAATTTTAAATAAATTTAATTTAATTATTATACTTTTTATTTTATTTCTTGTGAATGTAGGTTTCTCATCGAAAATCAAGCTCTTTGTTTTGCACATGTGGAAAAATAATAGATTATAAAAAAAAAATTAAAAAATATGAGTGCACTAGATATTAAAGTCCTTGATCCAACAAATATAAAAAAAGTGGAAATTTAATAGATATAAAAAAAAGTTATGCGTTGTAGACATGCAAAATTAACATGATGCATTCGATCGGATTCAGTCAAATTAGATGTCGCATTAGGACCATTCATCAATTAATTAGGTGCACTTTCATCCATTCATTAAATAATTTCATCTCCTAGGATCATTTATTTAAAATCAAATAAACATTATCATCAGCCTTTTAATAAATCAAACATCATCACTTTAATTAAATAGATCAAACATTTATTTAATTAAATCCATATTTCACCCTTTTCTAATTTAAATAAATCAATTATTTAAATCCTAAAGGTCAACTCACCTAATCAGCATTAAATCAGCATAATCATCATCTATTTAATCTAACCCTGATTAAATGTTAATCCCATCCCACTTGCATTCTCTAGATATCTCCACTTGCACAATAAATCAATTTTATTGATTTATTTAAAAACCTCATTTTCCCTCAACATGACAAGTCAAACATGGCATTTATTGCTGTTTTTCTTGTCCCCCTCTCAAAATTTATTGCAAATTTGAATTCAAATTCTCCCTCTCATGGGAACTCTTCCCAAATCTTGCACAACAATTGACCACTCACCATTTGACAAGTGTCATCTTCTCATTAGAGGATCTTTAGTCCCACATTCACCATCTTGGCCAATTTATCATCAAGAAAATCTATAAAATAGGGCCTTCATTCTCATTCATGGATCCACAATTTTATGCAAGGTTACTCTCTTGGTCTGAGAAATAATCTTGTTCTTCATCTCCATTGCAATACATCATCATTTAGCTATTGATCAAGGGTTGGGAAAGGGTCACTAGCACATGTGACACCAATCCACTATGGAATAGGTGACTTGTTATTACTTTCATAATGCTTTAGTTTTTATTTTGTCATGTATGGCATTTGGAAGTCTTTACAGGGTATTTAATAGAGGTATTTTGTTAGATTTGTAAAATACTAACCCCTATATGAAGTTTAGTTTTTTGCAGATTTTAGTGGATGCCTACATTTGGTGCTAGAAGGAGGGCTATGCAACGAGAAATGATTTATTTTTTTTTGCCATTTTCTGCAACTGTGTGATCTTTGTTTAGACTAACTTCATTTACTATTGTAGTTTTTTTTTTCTTCATCATTCATCAACATGCTTCCTGTTCCAACAGCTGTAGTTGATATTTCACTAAAAGCTTCATTCTACTAAAGGGTGTCAGCAATTCTTAAATTAGATTATGAAGGCAATGTCTTTGGTATGATTTTTGCTTGCTTTCTGCTTTTTCTATCGGAAGTGTCAATTTTAGTGGACGTCTCTGGCCTGTTGCTCTAGTCTATGGTTATTTCATGTTCTTTTCCTAATACAGCTGCTTGCACATCATTATTACCTTTTGGAACTAGACTTGTTTGCTTCCTTTTACGTAAAATGACATGTTTACTTATGCATGATCCATAGTTAGGGAAAAATAAGTCGTGTGATTCTTGTTCCTTCAGAATTTTGACAATATCTTTGACATTTCCTTCTAATACACTTTTCTTGAGTATCTTAATCTAGTTTTCTCTCAGCTGTTTCTCAATTTGCAGCCATGGTGTCAGGAAGATTAAAGAAATTTTAGTCTTGTGAATAAATGAGATAACACGCCACACTCAGTGCAACTACAAACCATTTGTTGGTTCTTAAATTTATTGCCATTTAATATTTATCCACTGGAAAACAAGTAGCTGTGAATAGGCGTCGATCTGACTAGCTGGGGCTATAGTTTTCTTCACCTATTAAATGGCACTTAATTTCCAATGGTCTGGCAGCCGCACCTAATCCATCCCCACAAGAGAAATGCATGCGGCTTTTGAAAGCTTTGACTACGGCAAAGTTGTGAAGCACAAAAACAAAGTCCATAATACTCTCAAAATTGAAAAGTACGCTATGTAAGTCGATTTGGTAAATTTAAATGTACCACTATTGTCATGCTAAGAAGATCTTCGGGGATTGTGTTTGCCAACCATGATTCTATGCAAATGCCCCTAGTCAAAATCTATTTAATGCGGATCTGCTAAGTCTAGAGTAAATCATTTCATTCCTCAAATTGCTTGTCAATCCCAGAGAACTAATGTGCGCATATTTAAATTACTGGCATACATACTTACTTAGCTACCGATATTAATGGATGGTAACTCTCAGGTAAAGCTCTTATATACATTATTCGGTAAGGAATTTACTTTCCAGTGCTAGTCCTCAAATTTGCAGCATATTCTTTTCTATTACTAAATAATAGTCAAATCTTTATCATAGTTGTTTTCTTTTTCCTTTGTACACTGGGATAGGTCTTTAATACGCAATTTGGTTTATTGTTGAATGATATATCTTTTCTAGATATGTTGGATGATGTTCATCTCAAGTTTTCTATTTTATTTTATTTTTAAATTGGATTTGAGGAATTCATTCAAAAGGAAAGTCTCTTTTATTTAAAAATAAAATAAAAAAGGTATTTATCATGTGTAAATTAAAAGTGTATTGACATTTATCATTAAATCAATGATAAATTTCAATTCAATTTTATTTTACTCCTCTATTTAAAGGGATTCCTTCAATAGTCAATACATCGTGTATATGTTTTTACCATTTTGTAAGACATGTGTAACTCTTACTTGTGTTATTTATAGGTACAAAGGAAAAGCGAAAGGAAAAGGTACAAAGCGAAGGAGAAGGCTAGCAAATGAAAACAAAAGGAGGGGGACTTTTTTGAAAACTCAAAGTGTTTTTTAACGCTTTAAGTGTTTGTTCAACACTTATTTATGAAATTGTTTGTCTTTTCGCTTTAGGACACTAATTTTCATTTGGGTCTAAAAAGAACAATTTGATTTTTCATTGCAAAGGGATTAAAATGAATCTTAGGACAAACTCACTAGATTTTGTTTGAGGTTAAGAATTGAACAATCAAAACTCACACTTCATTTTGGTGCTTAAAACGAACTCACAATTGCTTTGAAGGCTATAAAATGAACAAGTGCTTGAATTGTGTGATTTTGTCTTTTGAGTGCATATCCTCTCCCCTTGTGCTTCGTGCGATCTAAGGTGCAAGAGAAACACTCAAAATACATTTTATTGCTTTGAAACATTTTGATTTGGGTTTAAAATTGAACATCTTGTGCGAGTGTGAGTAGGGGCATTTTCACGTACATTCTCTTTCTTTGTGCCATCAAAGATCGATCGAGTTATGGATTGTGTTTTTGCTTGCTTTTGTTTATTTTAGAGGGCTTGCCTTGGGAAAAAAGTACTCACCCAAGGGAATGAATCAACCAGTAACACTCTAAAGCCAAGAGTATTTCCAACTGGGATATAAATGTGGGTATTGATTAAATGCCATTATCACGCGGTTGGCTCCGACAAGATGGATCCGAAAGGGGACTCTTGCTGTATGGGTCAATCTCCACAAATAGAAAGTCTAAACTAGAAACCTTTTTTTGTAGTGGCCTATTTATCCATTGAGCGAGATTATCAAGGTGGTGCATTGGAACTTAGATTCCAAGAAGTTACTTGCCATGTCTAATCTTGGTTGAAATATAAAGGTTAGGATTTCATCATACCTCTATATTTTTCCTTGGTTGCATGTAAAATCATCTCTTCTATGAAGGGCATGAGGCAAGCCCACTAAGAAAAACGTACCCATTATTCTAGGATGTTATATTGCTTGTTTGAAAACACAGTGTTGTATTCGAAAACATTTTGCAAACAAACATTCAACATGATTCTCAAAAATTCAAACCCTCTTGAAGACAAATATCATTGACTCAATCCATATGCTATTGCTTTCCCTTGGGATTCATGTCCTTAGAGGTTCCTAAGCATTGGATTATACCTCAATTTGTCTTCTTGAGTAAACAATAGGAAAACCCTTGCCTTAAGTTCATTGAATTTCCACATAAAATATCTTGTGGGGTTTAAAGAAATTAAGACATTGGACATCTTAGTTTGAAACTTTAATCAAAGAGAGTGTTTTTGGTAAAATAAAGCCATTAAGCAAAGCTAAACAAAATGAACTTTCATGTGTGTTGAAAACTCCAAATCCCAAAAAGCACAAATCATTGATTGGAAATCCAAAATGTTCAAATCATTCCTTGGTTAACAAAGGTCTTTAGGAAGCATATGCATGCTCTTCAATACCTAGGTCTAGGAAAATACAAAGTGTCTTTTTTAGGTTCACCTAAAGGATCAAAACAAATCAAACCTCTTTCATCCATCTTTCAAAACATCAAACATCATCTCACAAATCATCTTTTGATAAGAACCTTGAAATCATCCTTGAAGTGCTAGGCTTTATGACAAAATCAAGAAAACACCAAAATCATTGAGACCAAGTCCTTGAAAACATTTATCAAAACACCTTTTCCTAGGAATGTGTAAATGCATCCTTTTGCATATCCTTCGTCAAAGTCATCCAAATCATCTTGTATAGCTTAGTGTATGTAGATGAATCCTTCTCCATATACTTAGTGAAACAATCATCTTGTTTGGGTAGGTGTGGGTAGATGCATCCTTCTCCTCACACATATCCAAATCATCATCCTTTGAACACAACTATCCTTTAGATCATTATCAAACATTTAGGGTCTTTTTGTTCAAAATCAAAATCAAAATCCAAATCAAGATCAAGGACAAAATCTCAAAATCCAAAAAATCAAACCAATCAAAAATCCAAAGCCTAGTATTTCATTCAAGATTTATCAAAAATCCAAAAACATCCATAACATCCATCTTTAAACATCACCATCATATCATCATCACATTTGATCCTAAAAAGCATCCTAAAACTTTCACTTTGGGACATAAAATAGAGATTAATTCAAGGAATCAAGAGATTCATCTCCCATATTCTTGAAGATTGATCCTTGTTTTATGGTTCTAATGAGATCTCAATACAAGAAGAGTATGGAAGCCCACAAAGAAACTCCCGCTTCAAGTGACCTTAGCCAAACAAACGTAGAAATGAATCTTGCAGAATTAAGCAATCCATTGATCCCCTCATCATCACAAAACCCACAAGAAGAAAATCAGGGAGATGACCTCACCTTTGGAATGTCTCGCGAAGAAATAGCTGAAATGCTCCAAAATATAGACAACCATAGAATCATCAACATCATGATGAGACTTAACCCTTCGTTGTACATGCTTGAACTAGCAGAACAAGGGGCCAAGTTGCCTTCGGATTTTGATGTAAGCACTATAGTAGAGACATATTTTCCACCAATCTCATCCACCATCCCCATTTCATCTACACCTCCATCCCAAAACGTCATGCAAAACATTCAAAAAATCACAACATCGATTGCTCCAACTCAACCAAATGTCAACAAGGGAAACACATTTCTCAATGAACTTCAATCACATCCCCTTGTGAATAACCAAAACTTGGATGCAAACACCATAGTGGAACAAAACATCCCCCATAATCCATTACACCAAAATGTTCCTCTCACTTTACATTATGACCCATCATCATCTTTTCACGGAGCACCACAAACACCTCTTATGTTCGGACAAGGGGGCATATTCAATACCACAACACTTTCACAAGGATTCACCTCCCTCACATTTCCACCTATCCCACCACTAACATTATCATCCACGTCACTCCTTGGCTTGGGGTTGCCTCCCCTACCAATTATCAATCAAACCGCTATCCCAACCATGAATCAAAACATTTTTCCAAATGCTCAAAACTTATTGTTGACATCACAACAACAAACGACAAACACACAAGCAATGGCAACATCATCAAACACCCCCACAACATTGCAAAGCATGGTCTCTCAAGGGCCAATCACATCAACCATGCCACTTACCACATCAAGAACACCATCCACCAATCATGCAATCAACATGACAACACCATCCACCAACCAAATAATCAACACAACATCACC
Source organism: Sequoia sempervirens (assembly GCA_007258455.2). Taxonomy (NCBI): domain Eukaryota; kingdom Viridiplantae; phylum Streptophyta; class Pinopsida; order Cupressales; family Cupressaceae; genus Sequoia; species Sequoia sempervirens. The sequence goes on along the minus strand of VDFB02281492.1, from coordinate 376,288,929 downwards.
ATTCACCACCACCACGAATTCCATTCCAAATCTACCACCACCCCCACCACCACCAACATTCACCACATCAAACCAATTCGACACAACATTGCAAGCTGCTTTCCAAAGAGGCTATCAACAAGTGCAAAAACAAAAAGCTATGCAACAAGCTGCTCAAGTTGCCAAAGCTGCACAAGCTGCAATTCAAGCGTAACAAGCTCAAGCATTATTACAACAAAAACAACAACAACAACAAGCCGCTCAAGTTGCCCAAGCCACACAAACATTGTTAGCATAAAGGGTCACTCAAGCACAACTATTATTGCAGCAACAAGCCACACAAGCGCAATCCCAAGCATGAGCTCAAGTGCAAGCACAACAAGCACAAGCACAAGCACAACTTCTTGCACAAGTAGCACAATTGCAAGTGTATCAGCAAGCACTAAAGCAATACCAAGAGCAGCAAGAAGTAGCAGAATTGTCAGCCCAACAACAAGCATTGTGGAAACAAGAACAAGCAGAACAACAAGCGTTGTTAGAACAACAACAAGCACAACAGCAAGTAGAAAAACAAGCGTTGTTAGAACAGCAACAAGTGCAACAACAAGAAAAAATCCTAGCGCATTAACAACAAGAGCAACAACAAGTATTGTTCATCCAAAAGCAAGTAGAAGCCTACTTCGCCTGCCACAACATACCGATACCATTGAACAATGCACCAACCAACCCATCCATCCAAACCATGATTGCAACACCTCAAAACACATTCATCCCACCCCCTGATCCTTAGAATGATATGATGACACAACTCAAGTTGCTCTTGTAACAAGTACTCGATCTTCAATCAGGGTGAACAACCAAAACACAAAGCAACTTATGGCCCTCTCTATTTGATATGAGCCTAGACATGAAACCATTCCCTAAGGGATTTGAGATCCCTAAATTTGACAAATATCGAGGGATGGGAAACCCTGAAGACCACATCAGGGCAATCCAGGTTCATTATATGGAGGTTGCATATGATGATACTTATCTGATGCAGCTATTCCGTAGGAGCTTAGCAGGAGATGCTATACAATGGTTCTCTCGCTTACCTTCAGGCATTAGAACATTCAAAGAAATTAGAGACGCATTCATTAGAAACTATGCATGTAACATCATAATGGATGTTAGTCTCAAAGAACTCTACGCTCTGAAACAAGGAAAGAATGAATCTTTCGCTTCATTTCTTCAATGATGGCGATCCAAGGCCAATCAGAGCAAATGGACCATGCCAGAAGAGCAACAAGTCTGCACAATCATTACCAACCTTGAAAGCTACTTGTCATTCCACCTTAAGGTTCAAGGAATCACCACCTATGATCAACTAATCTCTAAGGTGCTTAGCATCAAAAGAGCCCTTGCAACCCAACCCATCGAATCAACATCATATCACGAATCACAAAACAATCACCCACCATCAAATTACAATGATAAACCTCGTATATGGGCGAGAAACAAGAACATCACTAATGATGGTGTCGTCAATGCCAAGGTGGTCATTAGTGGTCCACGCCAAAATACACCCGCACTGCAAATCCAACCACAACGCCAAAACACTCATCACACAACATATCAACCCAACAATAATCCTACCATCAATAATGTCAATGACCAAAGAGGACCACCTCAACGCAAAACATACCCCAAACGAAAAGACACTACTTTGGGGGAACCACTTGAGGACATCATGAAAAAGCTAATCGACGAAAAACTCATCCAAGCTCCTACATTTGAAAATTATCAAGAACCTGATGTCAAACCTCCTTGGTACAATGAAAATCAACTATGAGTTCCACAAAATCAAAGGCCACACCACAAAAAATTGTATGAGACTCAAGAATATCATCCAAGATCTCATCAACAAAAGAATCATACATGTGGAAACACCTACTGGGAATCAGGATCTTAAAATCTACACAAATCCGATGCCAAATCATGGCAACAAAGGGAATAACAAGGATAAAGGAAAAGGCAGTGTAAATCATGTATACGAAACAGTTGTTTCCAACCTCAATGAAAACTGCATGGTCATCACCATCAAAGGCACCCATGTCGAAGACTGTGGAGTCACCACAAGAGGCGGAAAGGTCACCATCATAGGATCATCCCAACCCAATAGAGTCCCTACATCAAGAGTCATTTCGTATAGCTACAATGTTGTATACCAGCTCAAAAGAACGCCAACACACATCTCCATCATGGAGTTGTTAAAAATCTCATCAGTGCATAAAAAGATCCTTGAGGAAGCATTAGCCTCATCTATCGTCCCTGTAGACCTCAATGCGGAACAATTCCAAGCTATGGTCAGAAACATCATAACACCTAATCTCCTTACATTTTCTGACCAAGACTTTCCCACCCAACCATCTCACAATCGTGCACTTCACTTGGAGGTCATTGTGAACAAAAGAAAAATCAAAAGGGTCCTGGTGGATGGAGGTGCAGGTTTGAACATTTGTTCTTTTAGCCTCATCAAGCAGTTAAAGATATCAGAAGATTCCATTGACAAAGGAAAGGGAATAACAACAAGAGCATATGATGACCAAGAAAGAGTGTCACAGGGCACAATTAAGCTCCCTATCCAAGTAGGGCCAATGCTTATGGAAACCACCTGTCAGGTCCTGGACCTCGACTTACCATACAACATTCTCCTGGGATGCCCATGGATCCATGCAATGAAAGCCGTAGCATCAACCTTCCACCAATGTGTAAAATTTACACATAAAGGACAAGAGGTTACTGTCCATGGAGATCCTGAGCTGTTTTCATACTGCAAGAACCTTGAAGCCAAATATTATAAAATCCCCCAAGTGCCAAAAAATGATGAGGGTCCATCCACATCATACATCGATCCCACCATTCTCACTTTTGCGACAGAGACACCCGCCATTCCCACCATATCCGATATCAAGCTCATCATCTAGGAGGATGGTTGTGGAAGTTATAGGCTCCGTAACAATGCTTTTGTGATAGGAGAGTTACCACAATCTCCAAGATCATGAGGACGCCCACAAGAAAATCAAGCTCCCTCATCACAAACCTATCCTCAAAATTATCCTGAATTCACAAGGTGGGGAGACCTTGGCCATGAGGTAATAGAATAAAATCCATCAAACATGTTGTATCAAGATGAAAGACCGACACCTGAATTACCAATGGATGAAAGAAGCAGAGGCCTACACATGATGCTTGCGATGGACTATGACCGAAATCAAAGACTAGGACAAAATGACAATGGGATCTTAATACCAATCATGCCTGAGACGCGACCTATAACAAATATTGGTCTTGGATGTACCCCTCTGAGAATAACTATATGTGGCCAAAGTCCTCTGGTTAGAGCCGCTAATGTTTCTCCTCAGCCAGTCCTAGTACAAGTGCACTCCCCAATACCCATAGGGACAGACATGCATAACTTTATCACTGAGCCCTATATTAGTAGCGATGATGAAGATACCTTATCCAACCTACCTAGGTTATTCGAAGATACGACCCTATGTATGATTAGTACCATATCCTTTGAACCAGATAGTCAAAATCACGAGATCCGCTTAGTCTACCCCCAACTGATCGACTATGACCAATGAGGACCACCAGTTCTTGATACATTCAAAAATGATGAAGCACTCTCAGAATTCATGGGGTTGAGGGATAACATTCCAGATGGAGATCACAAGGAAGGATTCATAATGGAGTTGGACACACCCTACTACGGGGAAACGATTGAATCCTTCAGTCGCAAAAGTGAGAAACTAAGAATCATATCCAAGTCCTTGAGTGAAAACCACACCGTGGCACTCTCTGACAAAAAAATAGTAAAAATAAAGGACGTATCCAATGGTGAAAACCTCTCTGAGGTGCCTAAGGATGAAGGATTCAATCTTCCCCTAAGAGCTATTCATCAAGAGAAGTCATAGCCTTGGACGAAAATGCAACCACCAACCTAGGAATAGAGGAGACCCCGCATATAACATTCTATGTGGAATCATTATTATCAGAAGAGCAAGAACTCCTAGCAGCATTCCTAAGGGAAAGACAAATAAACTTTGCATGGAGTTATGCTGATATGCCAGGACTTGATCCAAATACTATGGTCCACCACCTAGCAGTGTATCCAGATGCAAAACCTGTCAGACAGAAGCTTCGCAAAATGCATCCTCAAATTGCTTTGTTAGTCAAAATGGAGCTCAAAAAGCTATTAGATGCTGGATTCATCCGACCAATTGATTATCTAGAATGGGTATCGAACTTGGTACCTATTTCATAACCTGACAGAGCTATCATAATCTGCACAGATTTTAGAGATTTAAACAAAGCATGTCCCAAGGATGATTTCCTGCTCCCCAACATCGACATGATAGTAGACATGACAGCAGGGCACGAGATGCTATCGTTAATGGATGGATTTTTAGGATATAACCAGATCATGATAGAAAAAGAAGACCAACACAAGATAGCTTTCACTTGTCCATGGGGGACCTACTACTGGAACATGATGCCATTTGGTCTAAAGAATGCAGGAGCAACCTATCAAATGGCCATGACACTAATATTCCATGATATGATTCACAAAATAGTTGAAGACTATGTCGACGACATCCTAGCAAGGTCAAGAAAAAGACAAGATCATATAGCAACCCTAAGTGCTATCTTTGATAGATTAGAGGAATACAAGGTCAGACTAAATCCCAAGAAGTGCGTCTTCGGCATGCAATCAGGAAAATTACTAGGATACATAGTCTCCATGAGGGGTATCGAGGTGGATCCTACAAAAGTCAAAGCAATCCTTGAGATGGAGGCACCAAGGAATCTAAAACAATTGAGAGGCCTCCAAGGAAGGCTCCAATCCATTAGAAGGTTCATAGCACAACTGGCAAACAAACAGAATCCATCTTCACACCTACTCCACAAGGGGGTAGTATACAAATGGGATACCAAGTGCGAAGAGGCATTCAACAAAATAAAGGAATATCTACTGACACCTCCAGTGTTAATGCCACCTATCTCGAGAAAGCCATTGATCTTATATGTGTCAGCAACAACAGCAGCCCTTGGAGCTCTCCTAGCTCAACATGATGAAAACGGAACAGAGAGGGCCATCTACTATATCAACAAGACAATGGTCGGTCACGAGCTAAATTACTCCTTCATTGAAAAAGCTTGCCTCACAGTAGTATTTGCATCCCAAAAATTCAAACACTACATGTTGGCACACAAGATCAAGCTCATTGCGAAAATTGATCCCCTCAAATATCTTTTATCCAAGGCAATGTTAACTAGTAGAATGGCAAAATGGGTCATGATATTATTAGAATATGACATCGAGTATGTAGAGAGGAAAGCAATCAAGGGACAGGTTATTGCAGATCAATTAGCAGAAGCACCTATGTATTCTAAAAATACTCTTGTATCTAAATTTCCAGATGAATCCATCTTTAACCTTAATATAGCCAATCACTGGAAATTATACTTTGATGGCTCATACACACAGCACAGATCAGGAGCTAGTATCTTCTTCATCACCCCACAGGGGGACTGCATACCAAGATCATACAAACTAGCATTTCCTTGCACTAACAACATAACAGAATATGAGGCTTTGACTATAGGTCTCAGGATAGCAGTGTAGTGGAATATCATAGCTCTCAAGGTCTATGGTGACTCACAATTGATCATAAATCAGGTCAATAATGAATATCAGATAAAGGATGACAAGCTAACCCCATAGAAAAAATTGGTGGAGACTCTAAAGGAATCCTTCATCAACATAACATTTGAATAGATTCCAAGAACCAACAACAGAGTTGCTGATGCCATGGCTACAACTGGGTCTCTAGTAGACATCCCTCACAATGTGTCGAAATATGAATTTTTGATCGAGCAGCTTCTCGTTCCCACATTCAAGGTATCAGAATCAGAATATGTGTGTGAAATCGTTGGTCTTGGCGATCCTTGGTATCATGACATCTATACATATCTTCGAATAGGAGTCTTACCTGCTGACCTACCATCAAGCCTAAAATGAACCTTTATCAAAAAGGCATCCAAATTTGTCATCCTAGGTGATACCTTATACCGTAGAAGCATACAGGGTACTTTACTTCGCTATCTAAATGTTGAGGAGGCATTAAATGCTCTAACTGAGGTTCATAACAGTATCTATGGCTCACACTTGAGTGGAATGACCATTGCCAAGAAACTGCTGAGGCTGGGGTATTACTGGCCCATGATGGAAAGAGAAGCACATGATCATGCTAAAAGGTTTTTACAATGTCAGCAACATGGGGATCTCATCCATGCTCCAGCTCAAGAGCTCCATTCGATCATCACACCATGGCCAATCTCACAATGGGGACTTGACCTCATTGGAAAAATCTCACCCACCTCATTCAATGGCCATAAATTCATTATCATTGCAACTGAGTACTTCACAAAGTGGCTGGAAGCCATACCCATGACCTATGTCATTGGAAAGCAGATCTCAAAATTCATCATGAACTATCTCATATGTCGTTATGGTGTCCCACAAGCCATTATCTCAGATAATGGGACACCCTTCAAGAACCAGGAGGTTCGCAACTTGTGCGAGAAATTAAAAATCTAGCATCACTTCTCCACCCTGTATTATCCCCAAGGCAATGGCCAAGCAGAAGCCACGAATAAAACCATCCTCAAAATCCTTAAGAAAACAATCAATGATGCAGGTTGTGACTGGCACTTGCAGCTTAATCCCATCCTCTGGGCTTATCGAACCAGCATCCGCACACCCACTAGCACCACCCCATTCTCCTTGGTCTATGCATCAGAAGCTGTACTCCCCATTGAGATCGAGCTCCCATCCCTTAGAATATCACTACAAAATCTCATCACTGATGAAGAATATCGAGTCTCAAGACTAAATGAGCTGGAGTTACTGGATGAGAGAAGGATCGAAGATTTGAATCATTTACAAGTCTATCAAAATAGACTCAAACAAAGCTACAACAAGAGGATCAGAAGCAGGACTTTCCAAGTTGGAGAACTAGTCTTAAAAGAAAATTAGAAGAATGTCCCAAATCCTAGCAGTAAAGGCAAGTTCGAACCCAATTGGTTATGGCCTTTCATCGTCACAACAAGCTACAAATCAAGGGCATATCAGCTATCAACACCCGAAGGGGAACCTCTACAGGAGCCCATGAATAGCTCCCATCTCAAAAAGTCTTATGCCTAATTCTTTCAAGGTATAGAACCAAAAAATCCAAAAAAATCAGAAAAAGTCCTGAAAAAATGGTTACTTCAGTGAAAACCTGGCAAACAAGCATCTTGGTAACAACAAAAAAATTAGAAAAAGGATAAAAAATAGTAAAGAGAAAAATCATCCTCTAGTGAAAACCACTTCGGTGGCACTTTGGGCAGGTACCTTGGTGAAAACCTGGCAAATAGGCACCTTGTGTAAATAAGCACTTTCCATCCACCAAGACCTTTATGGCTTGTTCTGCATCATCCGTCCATTTTTCTTCCATCATCCATCGCATTCAAGTCTCCATCCATCACACATCCACTCACATCCATACCATAGCTTGGTGCTATGCTCGTATCATGATCCCTCCTAGTACTACTCGGCCCATTCTCAAGGTCAGTTTGTCCTGCCTTTATCAGAGTAGTCTACTGCATCACGCTGGGGGCACGTTCTCATCGGATCGGATTCATGTATGGTCTTAAAATCGTCAAAATCATGCAAAAATCCAAAAACATCAGAAAATTAGAAAATCCAAAAACATCCATAAAAATAGAAAAAATCAAAAACATTGGAATCCGAACTACGTCGTCTCTGTGCTTGAACATAGGCAAGGTTGATCTTTGATCATCCCCTGAGACATTTAGATCAGTCCTATAGGAATCTGTCATAATAAACTGACATCTCATCATGTATATCATCATCTGTAAATCAGTCAAGTCGTCAGTCGAACTACGTGGTCTCTGCGTGTATAACGTAGGCAAGGCTAATCTATTGATCAGCCCCCGAGGCCCCTAGGATAGGTCTTTAGGTTAGTATATTGGTCAAAATCTCAGAAAATCCCAAAAACATTGAAAAATTTGAAAATCAAAATATTTGCAAAATCTTGAAAATGCCAAAAGACATCCAAATATTTGAAAAAATCCATCCGGCTCATCTCGTTTGCACCTACAATAAACACCATTCATAATAAACTGATCATCACCCTCAACCTTTGGTGAAACAGTTAGAAACAAGTCTAGCAAGTTAAAAGTTAGACTCAAAAGCATCAAGTCTTAAGTCTTAGTCAGTACGTAAACAAGTTGGTTAAGTCTTTGTGTCGATAGTCCATCATCCAAACAGTCTCATTTCAATCATCTTATAACATCATGTTGTAGGATGAATCCTTCCTACAAGGGGCATTATTTATCAGAAAGAACATTTTGGATAAACGAAATGACGTGCCACCATCCACTAATATGTCCTAGGATGTATCCTTCCTACAATGGGCATTATCTTTTGGCAATAAGTTTCGGTTCTTATCCTTAAAAGCACATTCCCTTTTGGTTAGTGGTATTGAAGAACATCAACTTGTTTGTGTACTTGGTCTTTTTCTTTTGACTTATCTTATTGCGCTTAGTCCAAGAACCTCTCGATGATATCCGAACGAAGGATTTAGAGAGATACGAATGGGGCAACGATCATTATTCTTTTTTCTATTGTGCTTGTTGGACGTTCTTGAAAAATAACTTGGCGAATACTTGCTTTGTTAGATATGTATGGAGGATGTTTCAAATAGCTTGTTGACTATTGCATTGATTGGTTATACCTTTCCGTGTTTTGGTCCAAGATGTTTGAGACTTCTAAAGTGCATCCTAGCAAGGTTTCCATATGTCAGGTGTGAACAAGAATACTCCTATCTATTTGTTGAGTCAAAGTCCATCACACCAAGTGCAACACCATCCTGGTCCTTTATACCTTGATGCATCGTGCTTAGGCGTGTTATCAAACATAAAGTAAGTGACCCTTTGAAAATACCAATCCTTGATAAGCAAATCATCATCTATCATCTATCATCATCATCTCTAATAAAGTCTCGACCAATCATGGACTTGTTGGATCCTCTTGTCATCATCTCATTTCCACGCTAACATAACATTGCCAATTCATCCATATGCATACATCCATCATGCATCCATCTTGCATCCATAAAGCATCGGTATTTTGCATATCATCTCACATGCATAATCATCATCATAATATAGATCTATTAAATCATCCATTACATAATCACATCATTCATCTAGCATCATATCACCATTTAAGTTGTTTAGGAAAATATAGGTTTGTTATTCTAAGCATCTTAAAACCATCTCATTTGCATCATCATTCATAACCATCCATTTTGAACCTCTTTATCGCGAGATCGACCCTCAAATCGAATCTTTTCACTCAATCTCTCGAGGGGGCAATGTACCAATGTACTTTCAACTAGGGCATCCGAAAAATCAGAATTTTTTTGATTTTGATCGCGCAAGTTATTCTTTGAACCAACGCAACAAGTGCATTACTTCAAAGAGGGGCAAAATGTAGACATGCAAAATTAACATGATGCATTCGATCAGATTCAGTCAAATTAGATGTCGCATTAGGACCATTCATTAAATAATTTCATCTCCTAGGATCATTTGTTTAAAATCAAATAAACATTATCATTAGCCTTTTAATAAATCAAACATCTTCACTTTAATTAAATAGATCAAGCATTTATTTAATTAAATCCATATTTCATCCTTTTCTGATTTAAATAAATCAAATATTTAAATCCTAAAGGTCAACTCACCTAATCAGCATTAAATCAGCATAATCATCATCTATTTAATCTAACCCTGATTAAATGTTAATCCCATCCCACTTGCATTCTCTAGATATCTCCACTTGCACAATAAATCAATTTTATTGATTTATTTAAAAAACCTCATTTTCCCTCAACATGACAAGTCAAACATGGCATTTATTGCTGTTTTTCTTGTCCCCTTCTCAAAATTTATTCCGAATTTGAATTCAAATTCTCCCTCTCATAGGCACTCTTCCAAAATCTTGCACAACCATTGACCACTCACCATTTGACAAGTGTAATCTTCTCATTAGAGGATGTTTAGTCCCACATTCACCATCTTGGCCAATTTATCATCAAGAAAATCTATAAAATAGGGCCTTCATTCTCATTCATGGATCCACAATTTTATGTAAGGTTACTCTCTTGGTTTGAGAAATAATCTTGTTCTTCATCTCCATTTCAATACATCATCATTTATCTATTGATCAAGGGTTGGGAAAGGGTCACTAGCACATGTGGCACCAATCCACTATGGAATAGGTGACTTGTTATTGCTTTCCTAATGCTTTAGTTTTTATTTTTTCATGTATGGCATTTGGAAGTCTTTACAAGGTATTCCATAGAGGTATTTTGTTAGATTTGTGAAATACTAACCCCTATATGAAGTTTAGTTTTTTGCAGATTTTAATGGATGCCTACATGCGTTATATGGTCATGCTATGTCTGAATTATAATTGATTTTACTTCAAAACTTGATTAAAGAAAAAATATTCAATAAAAAACTATCTAACCAAGTGGAAGCAATAGATATTGGAGTTATGAATCTAAATTCGAAAGAATAAGAATTTTATCCTTCATGGAAAATAAGTTATGCGTTATACAGTGAGTGCCACTTTTTTAAAATGTTGTTTTCTGAAAAAACTAGTTTTTGAGGGAGATGGAAAAAGAAGTCCAATTTGAATCCAAAATTTTTGAAAAAATAAAATTTATAATATATAGAAAAAATTTCATGAAACTCTAGTTTTTATCATCTTCAAATTCCTCATCGGTTTAGCTGCTATAGGTGCCCGAAAGTAAAGTTTTAGTTAAAAAAAATTATTTTAGTGTCCAGTTTGGCCAAAAATTGTAAACCACTATTCTGGGATCACCCTAGGAAGTTCAGAGATGTGAGGATTCTAGAAATGAAAAGAAGTTATCAAGAAATGATGTGGAGGCCTAATATTCCCAAGATAATGTATTAGTCCCACTACTGCTTTTCGGGGCGAATACATAGTCTTCAAATCTTGAAACTAGATCTCTAAAAATATCTAAAAAATAGGATTGGGAGGAATGAAACACCCAAGGTGGCATATTTTTAGCATTCTTTATTTTTGAAAACTTTAAAAGTGGTCCTGAGCTCCAAGGTCTACACTTTCTTCCATTCTGATGTTAGGTTTTGAATCATCCGAATATGGCCTGTACGTGAGTTTTTGTGAAGATGACAACATTGAAATTCAACTTTGCAACTTTTACAACTCTTCACTTTAAGTGATCTTCAAATCTTCAACCTAGATATGCAATCACAAATATGCAAAATTGGAAAAGAATTGTTGTTAGTGAATTGGTGTTTTCCTTAGTCAAACCCCTTATTGGTAATTAAACCTTGAAATAAAATAGAAATAATGAAGGAAATGGTGAAGGAACAACATGCAATGCTACAACTCACCAAACCCTTGTAAAGTCTAAAAAAATTGTGTGCAATGGTTGCAATGGATATGAGTCTTGAACTAAAGATATGATCTTGAATTGCTTGCTTGAATCAAAACCCTACATCATAAATGTTAGCACAACAACATAGATGATGCAAGAAAAACCCTTGATATGATGCTTGAATTTGAAAATGGCTCCAAATGCTTGATTAAAATGCTCTTGAATGGTCTTGTGAACTCAATTTTCTATGATGAATGCTCTCACAAAAGAATTGGATTGAAATGAATGACTTAACCTTGTATTTATACTCACTTATGCTTAATATCCCAAAATTATATCACACCAAGCTGAGATATGAATTCATTAAATAAAGGAGGTTAAATCAAGGAGAATTAATATGCTCTAGGTGGCATCTTAGTTCCAAGTCCTAAAAACTTGGGTTACAGACACCAAAAATGGGCCCAATCAGAACATCTCAAAATCAGGGTCTCGGGAGCCTTCGGGTACAAAGATGCCCTAGGTGGTGATTTAGTATCGACCCAAAAATTAGGGACACACTGAGGGAGTTAGTAAATTATCATTTATACATTGGAGAATTTCAAGATTAACTAGAAAAAGATGTCATTCATAGAGATTGTGGATAGAAAATAGGACCAATTAAGCCATAAAGAAGCATAAATAAAGCAAAGTGGGTGCAAACAAGTGTGAAAATGCAAGGGTATGCATTTTAATACACTATACCAATAAGCTACATCATGCAAAAGGTAGTATGTCACATGTGAACCAACTTAAGGCATGTTGTCCACATCCCAAGTTGCTCATTATGAACATGAAAGGCAGTCAACTAACCAAAAGAGATAATGACAAGTGACATAGAAGGAAAAGGTTTCTTAACCCCTTGCCCCCACTTAGTGTAGGACAAGGGTGGGCCGAATGTTGGTTATTTTTCTTGCAACCTTCAATCCTAAGGAGAAACATAGTGCGTAAACTAGGGGATTGAATATTTAGGACAAGGAATTTGCACTATCAATGGATTGAAGACAAGAAAAGCCAATGAGCAAGGCTATGAAAGCCTTCTGCACTTTGAGCTCCATAGGACTTAGGAGGGTGTTCATAATTGTAGGTCCAAGCATATGATAAACTTTTCAAGCAACAAACTATAGACCTATGAAAGTGGATAGTTCTCAAATATATGAGTAACGGGTATTGTATATTGTACTAGGTTCAACAATAATCCCATTTTCATTGAACATTACTGGGAACAAATAAGTTAGATATCTTCATGTCAAAAAAATAGAGGGTTAACAGAATTTAGCCTGTATACTCTTTCAAACAACATGAAGATACATGAAACTATGATAAATTAAACATGAAAGAAAAAGAGATTTAATATGATTGATTTGATTGTAGAAAATTTCTTAGGATTTGTGATAGATCGGTGCCTAATCATGGGCCACAAAGTCAAAAATAAAACTTCAATACAGATCTCATCAACAAACTAGGTTCAACTAATGGATTTAAAATGTGTTAATGCCTTACATTAACCAATCCACACAGTGTGATAAATTTCTACTTACCAATCCCACTTATTCACTCTAAATTATAGTTTTCTGATCAAAGTAATTTAACTCTTCACTTGAAAGAGAACCATGGCCAAACAACACAATCACAGGAAACTTGTGATGAAAAATTTAAACATCCTTGATATATTTAATTCATATAATTAAAAGCATACAAATATGGAGACAACTTCATGAATATTTATTTGTTGTTGCACAAATTGGTGAATACTTTCTCATAAAAACCTAGCTATTACAATTTACATATTCTATTTATGAATCAGACTCAACCCTATTTTACCTTCCTAATCCAAAATTTTTAGAACCTTTACAAATGAGAAGGAAAGGAAAGATATAGAAGAAAAATAAGAGCCCTAAAATCCATTCATGGAGGACACCTAGCGTCATTTCTCCCCCTTGATCAATAAATTCCCACCACCTTAAGAAAAGCCCTATTCAATAATTTGTTCTTTGGTTTCATCACTCACTTACCCTACAATAGAAAAATATTCTCCACCATGAAGATTCATTATTCATCTTCATTCTACAATTCAAAAATACTTTTCTCACAAGAGACTTCACCTCCTCTTCCATTTTACCCTGCAGTGAAAAATGGTTTTTTTTTTTCTCTCGTGAAAGCCCTTTTATTATTCTACATTTAACTTTGTTGCACCTTATGCATTGTTACTTTCCAGAAAATAAAAAATTCTTTCTTTAAATTTGTAACACCATATATCTACAAGCTCAAAGTCTATCTCATATATCATGATGATGTTAGTTTACAACAAACAAATAAAGTAGCATTTTTTATGAAATAATAAATTATACTTCATAAACAAAATACCAAAAAAATAATAATTGAAAGCATAAAAGACACACCATGTATACCTATTCCATAGTGGATTGGTGTCTCTTTGATGTGAAAAGTGACCATTTCCCAATCATTTGACAAGCCAATGATGAATATGCTATGCTATGAAGTGGACAAAATTAGCTCTCAATGTGAAGAGAGTAACTTTGCTCTAAGATTGTGGATGATAAAAATGAAGGATAACCTCTCTATTTATAGAAGAATTTGATGAGAGTAGAGGAAAAGGGGATGAATGTGGGATAAAAATCCAACCAATAGGAAGAAGCCACTTCTTACCATGTGAATTGGCCAAGGATATGCATGTTTTTATGAATGTTCCAATAAATGACATTAGGTGGCTTTTCAAATTTAAAATTTGGCTTATTGGAGGGAGAAGAAAGGGTCTTAAATGCCAAGTGGGGGACATGTAAGAGGGGAGTTAATGCTATGTTGTAAAGGACAAGTCATTTGAGAGGGAGATTTGAAATGGGGGAATATTCCACTTTTATGCCATGTTGATGGAAATTAGAAGATTTAATAAATCAATTAAATGATTTATTTGTGCAAGTGGGAAAAGCTAGAGGATGGGACATCAATTAGGATTAGATTTAATTATGATTTGATTAAATAAAAGTAGGTTAGGTGATTTGACCCATTTGATTTAGATTTATGGATTAAAATAAATCAAAAGGAGATGAAAAATGATTTAGACTTAGTTAAATAAATATTTTGATTTATCTAGCTAAAGGGGATGATGTTAGTGTTAAAGATGAATTTATTTAATTTAAATGGAGGACTTTAGAGATTAATCAAATAAACTTTATTTATTTGATGAATGGATGAATATGAATTAATTAGATGCATGATGCAAATTTTGCATGTCTACAAAAGTCCTTACAATTAAATGGTGAAGGAATTTAAATATTTTATATCCGGCTACATAAAATTCTCTTACCCACACCATTTCACCTTTCACTCACATCCTTTAAAATGGTAAATATTTTAAAAGAACACTTTATTGGGAAATTTTATTTTTTTACCTATTCCTTTTAATTTTCAATCTTTACTTTTACACCTTTAAAATATTGCATCTTAAAAATGAAAGGCTTTAATTAGATTTTTAATCTAGATAGGAAAACAATTTACCCATGTTTCTCCATTATAATTTACTTTCTCACCATCAAAATTTTACCAAACAATAATGTTGGAAATCTCTCACGAGTCCCACCACCACCTTATACAAGCACTGTCTAGCATCACATATCTCCGTGAATACATTTTCATTTTAAATATATTTCTTTCTAAATGGTGAAAGCCCCTACGTTTTTCATTAGACTATGTAAAAACAATTACCCATGCCTCCTTTTTATTTCACTTTAAATGTTCCATATTTTAAATTTATTTATTTGAGGAGACCTTAAGTCATTTTACCTGAGTTATCAAAACCTTATAAAAAATTTAAACACAAACCTTTTAAATATTTTCCATGAGCCCACCATAGGCCACTCCTTGCACCCCCATAGCTCTTTAATGATGTCACCATAAACCCATACGGGTTGGTGTGCAAACACTTTATAAAGCTGAAAATAAAATATTTGCACTACTAATGAAGGCTTCATAAAATATTAAAAAATTTAAAACCTCCATACATGCCTCCATCCTCTGACCATGGATTTGATCTTTGTGTTCTTCACATTCTACTACTCCTCAATGAAATCCCACAACATCAAGCAAATGTTTATAGTAGAAAACATGCAATTCTATCTTATCCTCATCTTAGCCATTTTGAAACTTTTTGTAGGCTAAAACAAAAGCAACCAGCTCAAAGAATGACACAAATATTTGTAGGTCGTGAGAATGAGATGTAGGGTGTTTATGATGTTACTAGGCACTTAGAAACATCATAAGCCTTTCTAAAATTGCTTCCAAGTCATTAGAAATGGTTGTGGCACCATTCTAAAAATGAAAACCATGATTTGCACCTCAAAAATAACATTAAAAATCTACCCCAAACCAAAAAACGTGATTGCATTTTGTAATCTGATCCTTCCACAATAAAAATTCCCACCTTACAATAAAAAAAAGGTATTTAAAACATATGGAATCAACAACAAAGGAGTGCCCCACAAAACTCTCCCCCAAAAATTGCCTCTTAGCTCACCTCCCCACTTCCCTGTGATCTTCTTGTGATGTCAGCATGAACTTTCATGGGCTGCTATGGAGAGCTTTTAAAATACTGAAATTGTTTGAAAAGGCCACAATAATGTCTACAATTATTTATAAAAGTTTTTCGAATATTTTAAACAACACCAAAAGGCTCCAAATTCCTTCCCCACTTCCCCACAAGAAAATACTGTTGTGAGCATTCACTCCATGGCTCATGGGGAAGGAAAAATTAAAAGGAAAAAACATAATAAAATTTATTAAAAATAAAATTTTTCCCTATCTTCTCCTTTCCACATTTTTTAGGCATTTAAAACATTTAAAATATTTTAAAGAATTTTCCTTTTAAACTTTAGGAAATAGTGAAATTTTAATTTCGGCTACCACCCAAAAGAGGAAAATTCACTACAAAAAAACTAGGACACTTGGAGCTGCAAAAATTTCATAGAGACATTATCAATTATGTAGAGAAAACCCATTTCCTCAAAACTTGCATCGCTGAAATATTTCTAGGACGCCCTTTGTAAACTGGCATGTCAGATGTCTTTGTTGGGACTAAAATTAATTAAAATAATGTATCAAATGACCTCTATTTTTGATGAAAATGGAGCTGGAGAGGTTTTAGACTAGAATGAGAAATGGGTTTCCCTTATAATTGCAAAATTTGAAACTTTTTGAAACACCAATTTTGACCTAGTCATAGGTAGAAAATGATTAAATAACCCATCAAAAATCATCCTGGGGATCTGAAATTGGGCAGACATGTAGAAATTTGAACCATAAATTTAGTGCTATAAACAACTTGGAAAAATTCATCTCAAGGAACAAGATATTAAATTCCAAAATAGCTCACTCAGACTTTTCTAGAAATGTACCTATCCAAAACCAATTAAGGCTCACCAAGTCACCACTTTGAAAAAATACTAAATCGCCTCTTGGGAAGCTACCCACTGGAAAAAATTGGTCATTTAGGTCCATTGATTATGTGTTCAAGAGGGATTTCCTTCAATCCAATATTTTCACAAGATATTAAGGGTCAAACTTGACCTCCTTGAAACATTCTAGAAATGTAGATGTAAAAACTAACAAACTGCATTTGCTTTTGACTTGGTAAAAGTATCAACTCTAATCATGAGACTTTGAAACTAGACTAGGGATCATATGAGTGTGAGGGGAATAAAGAACATCAAACATTTTCTATAATGATCATCCAGTTGTGAAATATTAGTCTGACTAGGAGGCCACTTTGTAGGATTGAGAGTTTTCCAACAATGAAACAATCCTAGAACCATCCATCTTTTCTTTTCAAAAGCATATCAAAAATCATCACGAGAAGCTAAAAATAGACATACAAATTCACATATTTCAAATGAATACACTCACCAAGGGGTTTGGCATGAAAGTCAAGTAGCTCCGAATTATGACCCTCCAAAGTAGGTCACTAGGGCAGATTTTTCATGGGCATTTATGAGTGTGCAAATCAAAATTTTCAATATAGGAACTTCAAATTTGTAAAATTTGTAAAATTTGAAGGTTCCATCGCTAAATAGGATGAAAATGAGTAGTAATTAGAGGAATTAGGTGCTTCAACACAAGGAAGAATACCACACTCCTTGATATGTTGATTTTTTGTTGTTTAAAGCCTTACATTCATTAGTAGAATGTCCATGAAGTCTATGATATGCACAAAATGAATTCCTATAATATAATTTCTTTCATTCTTTTGGAGGAATGGATATCCAATGATCTTGGAGGAGCCTCAACAAGATACTCTCATGATCAAAAGTAGAGGATGTCCCTTTATTTGTGTAAGATGTCATACACACACTAAATGACAAGGCATTAAACAAAAGTGTAGATAAAGGTGGTAAACCTAGATCTTTCTTGAAAGAGTATGGTATGTTGGTTTGCTTCATGTTTTCATTGTATCCATGTGTATGAGGAAGGTTTTATCCAATACCATAGAAATATTTCAATTCAAATGAAGAGGGTTTATGTTTCTGAGAAGGATTGGTTTCTTCACGAGAACATAAATCATTTTTAAAGTCATGTGTTATCCCCCCACTTTGGATGGAAGCTATATAGCCCCCATTACCACCATGTTGTAATGTTGTAAAATTAAGTTGAGAAAATGAAACACAAGGTTTTTCTTGTTTGGATTGTGATATTTTACACTCTCCTATAAATGGAGGTGTAAAACCCCAATCATAATTAGAACTCATATTTGAAAATGAATCATTGGTATATGACTCTTCCGATTTCGAGGGTGGGATTTTTAATTGTTTATTGAAACAAGGCATACAATCTAATGACCCCAAATTATCACTAATGAGGTTTGTTGTAGTTGAAAGATTAGCATTAACTTGTGTAGGTTCAACTTTTGATTTTGGAATGAATGTATTAGGAGACTTGGAAGTGTTGTGATCATGTGATTCATAGCTTTGGTCATCTGCTTCAACTGTGTATATCTTGTTTTTGTATTCAAATTTCATTGTATGATGGAGAGTAGAGGGGACTCCTTTCATAGTATGTGTAGTGAAGAAAATTGTGCACTCTTGGAAAAATAAGCAATTTCACACTTAATTTGGACCTATTTTTCTACCTTGCATTAATTACCCTTTAAAATCACCATTTATAGGCCCTTAAGACCCATTATTTTGGATCTCGAGGCTCATTTCACTAAACAATCATATAAAATCACATAAAACCACTTAAATCCCTAAAAATCCTAAAAATCCACCTCAAAAAGCTAAGGTGGGACTCATTAGCTACATTGGGAAAATGAGACCCCTTAGGTGGGACCCATTCGCCAAGTGTGGCAAATGAATCCCATTTAGGGCCTTTTTCAAATTTGAGCAGGAATTGATCAATTCAATTCAAGGTTTTTGGTAAATTTCAGCCTTTGAGATCTAAATAACAGTCAATTAGGTGATAATTCCTATAAACACAAGCTTCTAAGTCATTTTTCACAAACCAGTCATACTCTAAGCACTTTGAGTAAGTATTTTCAAGAATCAAGTATCAAGCAATCTTTCACAAGAGAATTTTGATTCCAAAAGCAAGCAAAGTTGAAGCATTGGAGCAAAATTAAAGCATTTTTGTAAGTCTTCAAGCTCACTTTCAGTCAAGATCTAGCATTGTTAAGGGTTGATCATGGATGGCTATGGTGAATTATGATGGATTCTAGGTTGGGGAGATGCAACTAGCCATTAAGACAATCCTAAAGACTTGTTTCCTAAGTGATTCCATCTTCCATTATCACTTTATATTTAGCCTATGGAAGGTACAAGCCTCATTAGAGCTCACTTGGGGTGATTAGAGATCATCATAAGTGATTTATTCATCTTTGCATTTCCATTATTGCATCATATTCTTGCACATTAGAATATGATTGCATCATCTTTCAGTTTTCTTAGTCTTAGACACACTTAAGAATATGGTTTTCATACACTTTTCATTATTTCAATCAAGGTTTAATTACCAAAATAGGGGTTTTACTGAAGCAAACCCCCCATTAGAAAATAAATTTGAACTTTGTTTTGTAGGTATTTTTCACAAATTCAAACCCAAAACTTAAATTGGAAAGAAAGGGCAAGTATTGGAGTGCAGATCTAAGCTTTCAATTTCTAAAAAGGCAAGATATGACTGATTCAACAAGAGTAGAAAATGAGTCCCACTATAGTTGTCTATCAAATCTTTTTGTGGATTCTGATACCCTTTTTCCTGAAACAGATTCCTATGTAGAAATTAGGATCTGGGACTAATTCACCTAGGTTGGTGAATGAGTCCCAGTAGCATAAAAATTTAATATTTCTAGAAAATTTGAGCTATTTCCAATCTCTTCATGGTTTTGAGGTGAAAACCATTTACATCATTTCTTTTTTGTTCTATTTTATTTACATTTCTAGGACATTTTCTAGGTCATTTAGCATTTTTTTTCATATCACACTGTGTTTTCCAATTCATTATCTTTTCCAAGTTTACACTTGGTGGAGAACCCATCATTATACATCATTGAATCCCTATAACAATCCCTTTGCAAGATTTCAATCTCCTTTGCATTGAAATCTCAAGGGTTTGTTCTTGAGTGAAAGATTGGAAATGGTCTCTCTCCTTTTAGGTCCAAAAACCCTAGAAGCGAAAGAGAGCAGCCATTTTTCTTCATTTCATCTTGAATCCATGGTCTCCCTAGGAGAATATTGTATCAAAGGGGTCCTTGAATGATATGGATAGAGGTAGGAAATACTACAGGTCTGACCTCAATAAGTAATGTGATCATCCCTAGTGCTTGTCTATTAACATTGTCAAAGCCATGGATATGAACATCATTAAGTTGAATGAGCCTTTTGTCCACACCAATTTTTTCTAGGAGGTCCATGCTACAAACATTAATTTTAGTTCCATTGTCTATGAGATTGTGTCTAACTATAGTTTCATTAATGATCACCTTTATCATTAAGGCTTTATTCTTGTTTTGAGTCTCAAGTGAGGGAAATTCATGTTTAGGGGATGTGATTTTTGATTGTGTGACTTGTGTGGGATGAAAGGATGATGTTAAATTATTCAATTTCATAGAAGCATGGATCTCCTCCTACTTTATTTGTAACATTTCTTGAAATAGGCACTTGTATGTAGGTGATAGTTGAATAAGTTGCCATATGGATATATTAGCAGGGCTTTTCTTAAGATCTTCAACTATATTATGAAAAGGTGAATGAGGAGAACTAAAAAAAATATGTTGAGGTGATGGTGATGATGTGGGAGCTATTTTTGGTCCCCTATATGTTTGAGCAATTATGTTATATCTTGGTTGTTGCGAAACATTGTTAGATTGTATCATAGATTTCAAGAAATCTCTTATTTTCTTATGTGATTCATTAATTGGAGGTGACTTAGTAAGACCACTAATTAAAGGAGATCCAATTTGTTTCATTATAACCTCAACAATATTGTCTTTATTTGCATGATCTCTTAGTGAAGAAGAATCTAATGTCACTTCACCTAAGGAAGCCTCATTACATGTGTCAATGTTTAGATTTTCTTGCACCATGATATCCTCCCTAGGAGGAAAGTTTTTAGGAGAACCAAAAACTAAATGTTCATGACACTCAAAGGTAGCTTCTTCTAAATGAATTCAATGAAAGAAAGGGAATGATCAATGGTTGAATTGTCTTGCTCAATAAGGGTTTCCCTAGGTGTAGAGGGATTACCTATCATTGTGTTGTATTTTTCATCAATGCAAAGACCACTAAGAGAGGTAAGTGGAGAGAAACAATTAGGACTCTCAAAAATCTCATTGATTAGTTCTTCTAACATCAAACTATCTTCTTTTCCAATAGGAGAGCTATTAGAAGAAGAAAAAATATGATCATTAGGATTATCCAAGGTTGTATTCTATTTCACTAAAACAATCTAATAGGGAGGGGATGTGAACTTTTTCTTTGTGTTCCTAGAAAGGTAAGTTACTAACATTGTTTTCCCAAAAATGAAAAGAAATTTTAACCATCTCATGCAATGCTTTAATAATGCAAACAATTTATATCCAAAGATGCATAACACATTTATCCAATCTATGCAAAACTTTAAAAGTGCAAACAATGTATATCCCAAAATGAAAAGAACTTTTATCAAACTTACACAAAGTTTTATTAATTTAAACATTGTACATTGAAAAGTGAAAAGTACTTTTATCCATATTATGTAAAGTTTCAGAAATGTGAGCATTTTTAGATCTAATGATGTTTGTCATTGAAATGATTGGAAAAAATGGTTTCCCTAAATTGATTTTCTTGACCTAGATGCATAAGATAAATGTTCCCAAAACTTTTTGGACTTATAGTATATGTTACTAGGAGACTTAGGAAGCACAAAAATGTATATTTAAACCCAGAAAATTGCAACTTCAAACTCAATAGGGACTAAGATGCCAGTAATGGAATCTTGGTCCTACTAAAGGAATTTGATGGGTCTAGAAAGTGTAATAGAATCCAATCAACTTAGACAAGATTATGAGGTAAAAAACCAAAGAGGGACCAAGACACCAAGAAAGGAATTTTTGTCCTAGTGGAGGATTTTTGTAGAAAAATAACAAATTATGAGTTGTTTATAGTGTTCCAAGATTTCCTACCTGGAGACCTAATGTTTGGAAGTAGAAAATTGTGAAAATTAATACAAGAAAAAGTAACTAGTGACAAGCAATTGTCTAGATGCAAAGTTGAATGCAATTTCTTCAATTTTGGATGCAATAACAATGTTCCTAAATACAATTAAGATGATGAACAATGCACTTTTGAATTTTTCAATGAGATAAAATGATGCAAGAAAGAAAAAATGTAACCTATATGCACTTTCACTAATGTAAACATGAGAAACCCTAAATGCAATTTTCACTAAATATGAGAAAATATAGATGCAATTTCACTTTAATGCAAGATGCAATGCAAGAATGAATGCAATATAGATCTAGGAATTTTATGAACTCTAAATCAAAACAATGAATGTTCAAGAAGTCAAGGTCACCAAAATGATTAGTTGAAAAATGGACATAGAACATCACTTTTCTCCAACTAACTTTCAAGTATGTCCTAGGAGTCCTAATTAGATTGACTATCAACCTAACAAGGTGAGTCAATTCTAAAAAAGGACCTAGAAGGGGGTTCTTTAAAATTTTAGGGGTTCACCACCAAGAAAATACTTGGAAAAGACAAATAAACATTCAACTCATAAAACCTTTGTATAAGCTTAATGAGAGATGTAAATGTTGAAATTACGCAACAAGAAGACAAAATGTGTGTATCTGGGAAGTCTATAAATTCAATGAGGATTTCAGAAATGTAAAGAAGTTGTCAAAAAGTGCTATGGAGGAAAAATATGCCCTTACTGTTGTTTTAGTCCCATTGTTGTTTTTGGGGAAGATGTGAAATCTTCAAATGTCAGACCTGGATTTGAAAGAATTTCTAAAAAAATATGTTTGATAGGACTAAAATGCCCTAGGTGGTGACTTAGTCCCATCAGGAATTTTTGAACTTCTGAATGTGGTCCTGAGGATTAATGTCTACTCTTACTTCTTCTCTGATCACATATTCTCAAACTTTCAAATTTGGCATATGGGTGAGTTTCCATGAAGATGAAAATTTTGTAATGAAACTTTGTAACTTTTCACTTCAAATGATCTTCAAGTCTTTAACCTAAATCTGCAATCACAAAGATGCAAGAGGAGAAAAACTTGTTGATTGTTAGTGAATGAGAGTTTTCTTTGGTCAAACCCATTTTTAGTAATTAAACATTGAAATGAAATAGAATAATGAAGGGAAATGACGAATGAACAACATGCAATGCTACAACTCACCAAAACCTTGTTGTAAAGTTTGAAAACTTGTGTGAAATGGATGCAATGGACATGTATCTTGAATCAAAGGGATGCTTGATAGATATGGACTTGAATTTCTCGCTTGAATCAAAACCCTACATCACAAATGTTATCACAACAACACACATGATGCACAGAGATCTTTGATATGATGCTTGAATCTTGATGATCACTTCTAATGCTTGATGAATTTTTCTTGAGTGCATAAATTTCCCTTAGGAATGTTCATACTTGAATGCTTCTTATGAAAATGAGTGGAGGAACCCTTTATCTATACTTATTCATGCTTAACTTCCTGAAATTACACTACAACAAGATGATAAATGAAATAATTAATTAAATGAGGCTAAATACCATCAAAATTTGAAATTAAATCTCAAAAATAAGCCAAGAAGGATTTGGACGTCCTAGGTGGCATCTTAGTCCAAAGGCTCAAATATCAAACCATAGACTCCAAAAAGGGACCTTTTTAGGTACATTCAAAATCAAGGTTCCAAGATGCATGGAAGACAAAGACACCCTAGGTGGCATTTTAGTCCTAGTCCACAAATCAAGGAAACATAGATAGAATCATTTATCTTTTGATGTTTGTTAGGATTATCCATAAAATATATAGTTTATTAGGCTTTTGGAAGAAAAATAACACCAATTAATCCATAAAGAAGCATAAGGGCATGTGTAGGATCATGATGGGCCAAAAAGTGGCGATATGATGGGTATGTGGCTGACAACTATTTTTTACCCAAAATTGATTAAACAAAAAGGGTTTTTAAAGGAGATTCTTAGCTTTCCACCAATGTAAATTATTCTTTACTTTGAATTTAATAAATAAATATTATTCATTTTCTATTTGAATTACGACTAAAGTCTGATTATTAAATTTGATTAAAAACATCTATAACAAGCAATTATCACATTTTTGAATAGAAACATGCATCACATTATATGCTTCACATCTTTGTAAGATTAAAAACAAAAAGAGAGAAATATTTTTCATGAGATTTTTGACCATGTTAAGGTGGTTAGACTTATACAAGTTTTATATTTTTTTAAAGTTGTAATAATAAATTCATAATTTAGGTAAACCACTTGGAAAAAAATTACAAAAAAAATATGCATCACATTGGGACATTAGTTCTCTACTTATATCTAAAATATTATAAAAAAATATTATCATTTTATTGTGGTTAGGGTGGTCAAACAGACACCTACTTATTTTTTCCTTGAAATTTAAGTGCTACTGCATTGGAATTTCAAATCTTCACTAAATAGATTTTTTCTTTTTAAAATAAACCTAGTAGTTTAGAAACTAAATTCCATTTGCTATAAATTCTATTCTTACATATCTTTTAAATAATATAGATAACTTATTCAAATTTTTTAGTCAAGTTGCCTAACTCTGATTTTTCTGAATTTTATCACCACTTAAGGGCTTGTTTATTCCATGATGATCCTACACATACCCATAAATAAAGCAAGGCAGTCCTAAACAAGAGTTAAAATCCAAGGGTATTCATTTTTCTACACTACATACACTTTCATGAATGCAAAATTAGAAACCCTATAATTCTAATTAACTAAGAAAAACCCTAATGCAATATTAATGCAAGAAAGATCTAGGACGATGATGCACTCCAAATTAGAATTGTGATGTTTTAAATGCAGGTTCAATGAATTAAAACATTTGAAAAATGGGATAATGGATGCTTTCATATGGTTTAGAACATAGAGCAAGATCTACTTTCCAATTATTTCATTAAAGGATAATCCTAGAGATCTCAATGCAAAGGAGAAAAAGATCTTCCAATAGGGTTGTCCTAGGTTATGATTGTAAAATAATGGGGAATTCACCACCAAGTTAGGACTTGGAAAGATGAATGCAATGCAAGATGTAATGGTTAACCCTAATATGATACAATCTTTCACTAAATGACCTAGAAAAGTATTTAAAAAAAAATAGAAAGGTGCGAGATGAAATGTGCATACCTGGAAATCTGAAGGTGACTGGATGAAGCTATAAAATTTTGAAAAAGTGACTTTAATGCTAATTGGGACTTATATGCTAGGTTGGGTGAATTAGTCCTAGATCTATTTTTTTGTGCAAAAACATGAATCTAGCAAATGGGTATTTGAAACTATGAAAACCTGAAAATTGACCTAAAATGGGACTCATATGCAAGAATCGACATATCAATTCAATTAGGTTTTTCTTAAACTTCAAATTCTGAATTTTATCTTCAAGGTCTTCTTTATGCTTCCCAATTGATTTCCAGAGCCAAAACCTTAATTTTCAACCTATAGAAGTCACGCTCCAAGTATCTCCAATGCAAGGTGACAACTTTGACAACTTTGAACACTTTGACAACTTCATCCAAAATTTATCTTCAATGCATCCTCAATGTAAACCTACAAATCACACACTAAATAAATGGAAAAATGTTGTTTTGTTAGTGGAAAGGGGTTTGCCTTGGTCAAACCCTATTTTGGTAATCAAGCCTTGAAATGAAGTGAAATAGGAATGGAGAATGATGAATGAACAAAATGAGATGTTGCAACCTAACAAACCTTAGCAATGAAGTGTTGTAAACATGCATGCGATGACTCCAATGGATGTAGATCTTGAATCGTGCTTGGATGTCATAGACCTTGAATGAAATTCTTGTTTGAATCATGAAACCCTAGGTCACAATTATTAGCTCAAAAACAAACATGATGCATGACAACTTTGACATGATGCTTGATGCTTGAAGAATGCTCTAAAATTCTTGATAATCTACTCTTGAATGCTCTTGTAAACACTTGAATTATCTTGTGAACTCAAACTTTCTATTATGAATGTTCTCACAAAAGTCCTAGGTGAAAATGAGTGAAAGAACCATATATTTATACTTAATTATGCACGAATTCCAAAAATTACAATACTACAAGTCGCCATCATACCTAGGAGGATAAAATACTACCAAAAATTTGAATTAATTTTAATTTTAGGCCACATAGGACTCATACACCCAAGGTGGTGTATGAGTCCTATTAGGCATAAATTATGGGACCAAATTCAAAATTGCTTAGAAAGGCATATAACTAGGATTGGGACCCAAAAACCTAGGTGGGACTCATACATCTAAGGTGGCGTATGGGTCCTAGATCGATAAATTTGGGCCACACAATCTAAAAACACATGAATTATGATTGGATGTTGATTCATGTCGGGATTATGCTTGAAAAGATGCATTAAATGAGGTTATGGATGTAAAATATGGAAAATTAAAGGGTATGTGTAGGATCATCATGGAAAAAACAAGCCCTTAAGTGGGAAAAAAATTCAAAAAAATCAAAGTTAGGCAACTTGACATGAAAAATTGATTAAGTTATCTATATTATTTAAAAAATTTGTAACAATAGAATCTATAGCAAATTGAATGTAGTTTGTAAACTACTAGGATTTAAAAAAAAAAAAATCTATTTGGT